>OY982560.1:1683284-2074434 GCA_963859945.1 Euplagia quadripunctaria | reverse complement strand
AAAGTCCACTAGCCACTTCACACGCCCCGACAGACTACACACTGTTCTTTTCTTGGAGCTTATCGGCCAGCTCGACCATCAACTCCTTGTAAATCAGAGGGTCGATGTTCTTCCCGAGTTGGTAAAGGACGAACCAATCGCCTATCTGTAAATTACTGGCGACAGACTCCACCTGCTCCTGTGGGGCCAGACGGCTGCGCGCGCGCAGCAGGTAGAGGCGCACGCGTGGACCTGCCACTACAGCCATGCGGTATATCAGTGAGATTCCACTCAGGATAGCCAGAATCATGAACCAGAACCATAGGAAGACGTAGATCTTCTCGTTGACGATGTTCAGTGGCAGTACGCACAGGCCGTCAAACTTCTGCACAGTACCCGAAGGACCGTACTTGTGGAAGGTGCACTTTGTTACTTTGGGAAACACTCGAGCCATTGGGTCCACACGGTCCTCTGGTTCCATTTCAGTAAAGCTTACCACGTCGCTGCCGTACGTGGAGAACTCGCCGTCCAAAAAGAAATCCATGAAGAAGATCTGTCCCACGACATTGATAAAATTCAGCACTTCGCAAATAAAAAAGCGGAACGCATAGAAGTTTTGCGTGTGCAGGTTTGTAGCGAAGTAGTCTACGAGTAGTTTCTTGCGATCGGCCTTACATTCCTTGCCTACGACAGGGCAGTTAAGATCGAGCACTAACATTTTGATACGGCCTCCTTCCCAAGTTTTCCACAGGTATCGCGGCACATAAAACAAAATAGCTTGAAAGAACAACACAAAACACACCCATTGGTAGTACTTGTGGTATTTAAGCTCGTCGCCCTCAGCTTGTGGGCCCACCCCCAGCTGCGCCACGTCCTGACCAACACGTCCCACCAGTCGGTTGGGGATGGTGAAAGTTGAGTAGATCCAGCAGTACGTGTCCATGACGGCGAGCGGAATCTCATCGACGATGCAGTCGATTGGGTCTCCGATGTATTGTCTTGAAGTTACAAGTAACGA
Source organism: Euplagia quadripunctaria (assembly GCA_963859945.1). NCBI lineage: Eukaryota > Metazoa > Arthropoda > Insecta > Lepidoptera > Erebidae > Euplagia > Euplagia quadripunctaria. Next base: position 2,073,437 of record OY982560.1, on the reverse strand, counting down.
AAACGCGATTAGAATGATCACAGTAGCTTTGTAGTGCAATCGGAAAACATTGTTGTCGATGCACACTGAGTCGAGCTTGAGAAGCCCCTTCACGGAGCCAAAAACGTCAAACATGGCGGTCGGGCTAGCCGCGAGCGCGCGGCGCGTCGTTTACGGTCGAGTAAGTTAGGGCGTGCGCTTCGCCCTCGCGTCGAGTGCGGAATGCTGATCGGTGGGGAGCACTTTTAGTCGAGGAGGGCGCAGGCCTGCGGTGCGGTGAGGTGCGGGTAGAGGGGAGCTGCGGCCCCCGCCTCGCCGCGGTACCATCGCAGACTCTCGGGGTAACGACACAGCGCTGACCCTATTTCTCCGTGGCGTCATCTGGTAGCATTCAGTGACGCTTGCCCAGGGGCTATGCATCTCAGTTGTGGCGGGTGATAATGCTTAAGGCGTGCGGCGCACTGCTTAATTAAATACTTGTCTAAGGATTGCATCATTGGGTTTCGGAGAGAGCACTTTGATACGGTAGGCAATCAAGTATGCACACATAACGGTAAAGGGCCCAGTGGTCATACTTGAAAAACTAGTGTGGGTCGTGCGAGTGTTAGTCATAAACAGTTTTAATTTGTCTTGAACTTTGAACACATGGAGCTCTAGCGTAAATTGAACGTACATACTATTAAACTGTTGTTTACAATTCTTTGATATTACTAAATTACCACACAATTGTGTCTTAAAGTTAGATTGACTTCCAGTATTATTTTTAACGTAAATTTGGTTCATTATCATTATTTTTTATACATTGTGAAGCATGACAGTTAATCTTACATCCTTATCTCAACTAATTCGACGTCATAATTTTATCTATTGCAACAACGGCTTTTTACTTTGAAGAATAGGTACGCAATTTGTAGAATTATAATTTTAGTGCAGTTTTTAGTTTTTAAATCTGATTATGGTCGAATTTCGATCAGTTGGCGAAATAGTGATCACAAATATGTGTATATTGTAGATATAACGAGCGTAGGTTGAGTAGACATTAGCTGATGACTACGATATGTCGGCCAGAGGGGCATAGTTCAAGTGCAAATAATTAATCTTATCATTGTGCCTGTATAGAGTTACTTCATAAAAGTAATTAACTACCAAATGGAATAGGTATCAGTTTCCATATTCATAAAGCTGTAATTGTTTAATGCATATTTTTATTATCTATATGATTGCTATTTAGAACATAAATAATGCATTGTCTAACGCGTCTTTTAGAGTTAGGTATATTATTGATAAAAAAATATTTAATCAAGAAACTGAATTCATAGTTGACGTCTTCCATCACTTATGAAAGAAGAATATCATGTAACTCTTTTTCTTACTACAACCACAGATAACATAATACTATACTAGTACTACAACGTAACCGCTACCAATTTAAGTAGCCTTTGGTTATTTTGTGGTTTTTAATAAATCCAATTAATATACATTGAAGAATATAACTTAAAATAATGTATCTAATCCTTGTCTTGATAAGACTACCTGCCAAGATATTAAAAATAGTTACGAACTTTCTCCAATATTGCATCATATTTTAAATACGCATTAACAAATTATGTTGTTTTCGTTTAGAAAGTATTGAGGAGGATTAAAAAAACACTTAATATTAGGTACATAGGAAAATATATGTATATGAAAGGATCACATTTTGCAGGTAAGAATATCATTTATTTACTTTGATCTTCATTGGCGGGAAAACGTTTTTCACATTCCGGTATAAAAAAAAATGCACTTTATGCTAAATTGGTAAAATGGTCATCGTTAATGTTGCATGTGCAGTCTCACATGTATGTAAGTATATTTGTCTGCATTCTTACAAAAAATAATAGCAGAAAAAACTTAATTTATTTATATATTTTTATGAATGATTGATTTCTTAATACAATAAAATAAATTGGCCAAATCAGCGAATAACTTATGTTAGGTACCCATGTTCATTAATGCATAGAAATATATTTGTTAAATATTCTTTTTTAAAACATGATTTTAAGTTAAGAATATTATTATAATTTATAAATTTTAAATTAAACTTAAATTATGTAGTACTCTTCGACTCATTTCAAAATGACGACAGCCTTATGTAATGTTAATTTCTTCTGCAATTACTGGTTTTAAGAATTATAACATTAATTAAAGAGAAAGTCTGTTCATTTTTACCTTATAGATTTATTAACTACTGCAACCCGCCCCGGCTTCACACGGGTACAAATTATACACCTAAACCTTCCTCATTTCCTCATTGAATCACTCTGTTTATTAGTGAAAACCGCATGAAAATCCGTTCAGTAGTTTTACAGTTTATCGCGAACAGACAGACAGACGCGGCGGGGGACTTTGTTTTATAATATGAAGTGTAGACGCATCGATTTGTAAGAAAGTACGCAATGTAAAAATAGTCAAATAATAAATATGTCAACTGGAAATAAATGTAGGATATCATGGATAAGGTGACTAGATACTTCTAATTGTAATTTCAATGTAGATAGCCTGTAAATAATAATATTAATATTCTCTCCGAACTTCTTTGTGTCCGTTGTTTCCATTTGTAATTTGTAAAGTCCCCCGCGACACAGGAGTAATTCCTAATGCGGGAGTTGTCTTTTTTAAATTAAAAAAAAAATAAAAAAAATAAAAATAAATTGCGTTTATAATATTGGGTAGAATCATTAAATAACGGGTTTTGTTTACAGAAGAAGTATATTTTGTTGGCAGAAGTTAGGGCCCAGGCCTAGTAAGTTTGTCTGAATGTTGACTTTTTTATTAATGTAATTAGGGCTGCCATTTATTAGGGTTTCCATTATTTGTCCTAGTTTAGAGGGCGTCCGGGGAACGTTCGGGCGGGGTTTTCAAAAAGTGTCCGGGTAAAACCCGGACCCTCTGTGACAGGGGACAATTATAATTATTAGATGAATCGTTAACAAGCTAAAAATTTTAATGGAGTAGGCGTTTTTTTCAAGGTGTCCGGGAAAGATTTCACCCATGTGTCCAGATATTTTAAAGTTTTTAATCGGCGCGGCGGCGTCTGCATATTCATGTAAGTGATGGCAGGCCTAAATGTAATGTAAACAAAATCTAAAACCCAGATACCGTGAAGTGGGTCAATGGGACTATTAAGTTAATTTTGCCCTCGTTACCTACAATAGGGCCCCACTCCCACTGTCCACTTTCAAAGTTACAAATAACCCTACATTCTTAACAACATGTTACTCTACTAATTTAAAAAGTTTCAACCTCTTTAAAAAGACGCAGGACTGTTGTTGCTTTCGAAGTTTTGTGTTTTATATCCCGGAACTTGAGAAATAATTGGTCTCTCAAACAACTTTTATTCAAAAAATAGCCCATGTACTTCTTAAGGTCCCGTCTGTCTTTATAACAAAATTCATCAAGAAACCGCTTAATCATAAGTGGGTCAGGATGAACAACAGACGAGCAGACAGAGTTACTTTCGCATTTATAATATTAGTAGGTAGATATTATATTTTCAAATTAGCAATGTCAATAATTTATTTCACCTTGAGTGCGGTGTAGTATTTCACCAAGTTAAGTACACGTGCTTAAGTCGTCATATTTATTTATCGGAATGGATATCTGCTTGAGATTAGATTGGCTTTCTTGCGAAATATCACATGTATATGCGTTGTAGACAGACATTATTTATTATAAATAACATAATATAAAAATACTTGCTACCCGGCCACGCGTAGCTGTGGCTAAGTAATTTGCAATAAAAAAAAATGTCCTATCTCACAAGTTGGACCAAACTGCACACATTTTGCAAAATTTCATTAAAATTGGCTCATTAGTTGCAAACAAACAACGTGACATGAAATTTTGATTATGGATATATTTTTTTTAATTATTAGAAACGTAAAAAGGATGATATGTAAATCAAATTCTCTTTCTCTTTGAACCGTATTTGTTTTGGATTCCTTTAATGTGTCATCCTTTTTATTTGTTACATACGTCATTCATTATGTATGTTTTTAAACATGTGTATCTCGGAAATGTCAAAACTAAATACCTATCTACCTATCTGTGATGTGAAACATGCCTATTGCTTGATAAAATCGGCAAATAGATCTATCACAACCTAATTCCGCGAGTATTTCTTGTTATCCTATGCATCGATAACAGTGATGGGCAAAAAGTAATTGGATTAGTTATTACAAATTACAGTTACATTGTAATTGGTTATTGAAATACTTTGAATTTGAAATACATTGTAATTCATTTCATTGCACATCCAAAGTAATGCTAATTACAATATAATTGAAAACTGTACAATAACGATGATATACCTATATTACATTTTAATAAAATTATTTTGTAATTCAATTATTAATTAGATTACATAAGTAACTAGTTACGCACATCATTGATCAATAATTTTAAATATTTATTAATATCCTATGAGAAAAATACTGACTTCAACAAAGCCTAAAAATTTAAACAAAATAACTTATGAAAATTCTTACTATAATTAGATAAATAAAGGCGAAAGTTTGTAAGGAAGGTCTCTTTACGCAAAAATGGCTGAACAAATAAAAATTTGCCTTCATATAAATACTCGTATGTATAAGCAGTCTACAATGCTTCAAGGCTTCAAGATACATAACAAATATTAAAAATATATATGACAATGACTTAAATACTGATTTAACTTAAATTATGTAGTACTAGCAGCGCCCCGCGGTTTAACCCACGTAAGTCCCGATCCCGTGGGAATATCCGGATAAAAAGTAGCCTATGCGTTAATCCAGGTCTCCAGCTATCTACATACAACCATTCATCGCAATCGGTTCAGTAGTTTTCACGTGAAAGAGTAACAAACGTCCATCCATCCATCCATCCAAACTTTCACATTTATAATATTAGTGGGATTATTATTGTTAACAACAATAAAAATCGAAGTCAGCTGAATGCTTGTTAGGGGAGATATCGTCAGTTCATTTACCAAACAGACTATGCAACGCTCAGACGCACTACAGCAGCTAGTTTCTGAGACAGACTGACGCTTTAACCCTCGTTAAACGACTGAAGGTTTTCTTTATTATTTTAAAAACATAAAAATTCTGTTGTATGAATTACATAAGGTATAAAATGACCTTATAATTTAAAAAAAATGGTTCATAGACGTGAATCACTATATATTATAAAACAAGTCCCGCGCCGCGTCTGTCTGTTTGCGATAAACTGAAATACTACTTAACGCATTTTCAGACAGAGTAATTCACGAGAAAGGTTTAGGTGTTTAATTAGTTAAGATTTTGTGTAAATTGATTGAAATATGTTGATGATTGTTGAAGATGTCTCTGCTACCCATGCGAAGCCGGGACGGGTTGCTAGTGACGTATAATCCTCAGATCAGAGTCTTCAGTCCAGCAGATGTTTTGTTTTTTGACCCGATATTGTTGACCCGACAGATCAAAAACACTTTTACATTCCCTTAAAACCTCATTTGGACTATTATTAACAAACAGAGGAAGAAATTAAAAGAAACAAGAAGAAAAATAAATCGGTATAGCCGTTCCCAAGTTATGTGCTTAACAACGATCAGCATTTAATTTTTTAAATAGATTTAAAAATGATCTGAAAATTCATTAATTTTTTAACAACTTTCATATGTCGTTAATCTTTATCTCCACCACCATTGGAGCAGCTGACGTTAAGAGTTAAGTATTTAGGTGAAAACTATTATTGTTATGATTTTCAGACGCTATGAACTTTCCCTTTTCTTTTGGACACATCGGTTTGCTCACAGAATAGGGACACTGCTGGTATAATATGTGACGGTACATGCCGAAACAAAAATATGAAAATCACAGCCTGTGCAAACACCTATTACGTAATCGCGGTAATTCCCGTACAAATAAATTAAGTATGATATATGAAATGACGTCTTCAAATGTAACTTATAAGGAAACCGCAACTTACCAATTGGGGCAAGCGCCACCCTAAGCTGTGGTTACCGTATCTAACGTTTTATTAATCAACTTTAATATTAATACATTTTTTGAAGTGAAAACTTCTTTAGGCACGTTTGTGCACTTTAGCTATGGGGAAAAAGCACTGAACTCGTTAATAATAATAATAATACATATTGTCACAGCTCTGTGACATACGTTAATACTGGCGTGTGAGAAGTCTGCACTGAATCAGATTCTAAATATTTTGAAATATATAAATGTCAGAATAAGAGACAGTCTTCGGGCAGACAGCGTGGTGTTTTAATTTGTTCAAGAAATTTAAGGAATTGTTATTATAAATGTGAACTGAGTTTAAAGCTTAATATTTATTATAACGACCTAAGTACTTGTTAATCTTTTAATTATCCTCCTCTCGCCAGCGACACCCCGACTTTGGATACCATTCATACCCCCCAATTTTTACAAAATATAGGTCCACTAGAGGGCGCTAATCTAAACATTAAGTTTTGTCAGCTCCCCTTTTATCTAAAATCTTGTCTAATGAAGTGGATTGCCCTGACCTCTAGCTCTCTGTAACTAGCAATTCACATATTATATTACCAGCAAGCTTCTACCAATATTCAAAAGAGGTTTGAATATTACAATATAATAATAATTCATCCCACTACTATTATAAATGTGAAAGTTTGAATGGATGGATGTATGTTTGTTACTCTTTCACGCAAAAACCACTGATCCGATTACGATGAAACTTGGTACGTAGATAGCTGGAGACCTGGATTAACGCATATGCTACTTTTTATCCCGATATTACCACGGGGTCGGGACTTACGCGGGTGAAACCGCAGGACTCTGCTAGTAATTCATAATACTTTATTTGTGGAATATAGGTTATTTACAGATCTTAAATGTTATGTTAAAATACCACTACATCTTACCACATTACGTGGTTTACAAATAATAATAAGTAAAAATAATAATTACAATTTAAATGTGTCTTTATTTTTTATTTTATTTGGAAAACTTACAGCTAAGCATCGAAAGAGGTGTCAAGAACTAAATATATGAAGGCCAATTACAAGTTTTCACAGTTAGTAACTGTTTTAAATATAAACTATATTTGGTCGGAGTAAAAAAAAACCAAAAGAGCATGCGCACACACACGTTTACATTAAACATTTTTTCATTTCATTAAACACTGCAAAAAAAACCGTTTCGTAATGATACTTTTTAGATGAGACACACAAACACTGGTAGCAAACAAATCAACGTCTATTTCCTCTGAGAGCTTATTGAAGGTTTTATGCACGAATCATATAACTATTTTGTCTATAAGTGGTCCTTACACGCGGCAGATGAAGTAAGTGAGGCTTCCGGGATGAGCCCTGTCTTCAGTCCCATGGTACCTAGCAACTCCGGACAGTCTATAATACCATTAGCTATTTTAGAAAGATATACCAGGTCTGCAATACGTCTACGTTCATACAACGGGAGTATATGAAATTTTTTACATCTCAACAAGTATCCGGAAGTATATTTACGTGTTTTGTACTGGAGGAATCGTAAAAAGCGGTTTTGAATACGTTCTATTCTGTCTATGTATACACTATAGTGGGGATTCCATACCTGCGAAGCGTACTCCAAGTGACTGCGAACAAAGGCACAATAAAGTATCTTAAAAGGTTTTATATTTTTGAAATCAAGAATCTTAATACAAGGCCCTACTAGCTTTTTTTACGATATCGTCAATATGAGCGTCAAATAATATTTTCGAATCAAATGTCACACCAAGATTTTGGACTACTTTTATTCTATTTAAGATAACTTCATTAACTTTGTAGTCGAATGTAATAGGGTTAGGCTTACGAGTGAATGAAAGAATGAAACACTTAGACACATTGAGTTGCAGTCTATTCTGAGATCAGTAATTTTGGAGAGCGTTTAGATGATAAGGATGTCACAAATTTAAACAATTTATGCAGTGTACAAATTATGATTCAGTCCAAGTAATTAAACAATTATTCTATATGTAAATTTTGACGTGACAACGTCTTATAAATTGGTTTGCCGGGTGACACTTCAAGAAACTGCGTTACGCTCCGCTCACGTTATGCGCTCACAATGAGAGCGAGTGAGAGGCACGCGTCCCTTCCACTCGGGCATGGTTAGCCCGCCTAAGAGCGAGAGAGACAGACATAAAAACTATACGAATGAATATTCACATTAAAATTATTTTACCACTCAAAGTCGTTGTCACGTAAAACTTTCGCCCGTATACCGACTTTACAGGCAACCAATTTTTTTATATCATTATTACTATGTCAATATTACAATAATTCTACATGCATTATTTTGTCATTGAAATATTTGTCAACAGAATAATAAGCCTTATCAGTCTATTAGAAAGTCTTTCAACTTATTACTGGCCTATTGGTCTAGTGGTTAGTGACCATGACTGCTAAGCCAGAGGTCGTGGGTTCGATTCCCACCCATGACAAATAATAGTGTGATGAGCACGATCATTTGTTCTGTGTCTGGGTATAATTTATCTATAATATGTATGTATTTAGAAATATATAAGTATGTTTATCAGCAGTCTGGTTACCATAGTACAGGCTCTGCCTAGTTTGGGATCAGATGGCCGTGTGGGAGATGTGTGAAGTTATTATTATTATTATTTTTAAACTGGCAACCCGCCCCGGGCTCGCACGGGTAGTAAAGCATTTATTGATTTTTGACGTGATAACGTCTTATAAACCACGCACGAAAAAGCATGACTCATTGTCACGTGCCGCCTGAGTCGAGCGTGCAAGCGAGAGCGCGGAACAAGCGATAGAGAGGCACGATCGGCCTACTTATGACGTTATCGCGTAAAATTATCGTCTGTAAACCGACTTTACAAACAAACAATTATTTTTAACGACATACAGACCTTTGAGTCGAAACATATGTACTCTAAGTAGGCCTGCCATCACTTACATTACCGACACCGGACAAAAAATTTCAAAAACCCCGGACACATGTGTGAAACCGCGATTTTTTCCCGCACACCCTTAAAAAATATAAAAACGTTCTATTTACATTTTTTTATTAATTTATAGAGCTTGTTAACGATTCTCCTAACAATTATAATTTTACCCTGACAAAGAGTGACCGGCTGACACGGACACTTTTTCCGGAAGGAGGGCTGCCCTAACTCTAAGGGTACACTGTAAAGAGAAGATTATTGTTACTGTTATCTAAATATGCTGTACACCTGCTGTGGTAAATCGTAGAACGAAACAGAAAATCAGTAATCTGATTTAAAAAAAAATAGAAAATTATCTTTATCGCTTTTTATTATTACTTTAATTAGCTTCACTTGTAACTCACTAACTATGTGAGTACATCTTGGAGCTGATCTGATGATGGAGCCAGGAGGTGGACAGTGAATATTTTTTTTTTATGGTATAGGGGGCAAACGAGCAGACGGGTCACCTGATGGAAATGACTACTGACTCGAGAGTCACAAGTGCGTTGCCGCCCTTTAAGAGCGGAGTAGGAGAAGAAGGGGAGGGGGGAAGAGGGGGGATGGGGAGGGGAAGGACGGGAATAAGGGAGAGGGAAGGCTTAGGGCCTCCGGTAACCTCACTCACGCGGCGAAATGCAATGCAAGCATTGCTTCACGGCCGACTTTAAACTTTTTAATTCGATTTACCATTAGAGCGTGTTTTTTAATTCTACTAAATTATAATTATTTATTTATTTCTCTTTATTGCACACCTTTTAAGTAGTAAATAGTGCAAAACAAGTTACAAATGTTAAGGTATAACAATCGACGGTCTTATCTCACACGGCGATTATTGTTGTACACAGACAGCATCGATTCTTGATGACATAACAAGTTATCAGGAATTGATGCTGCATATTGTGTGGGCGTTTGTTTTGTAACCAAAGTCAGTAGCCTAGCCTTACTCAGTTAACCTTATAATAATACTAGCAGTGCCCCGCGGTTTCACCTGCGTAAGTCCCGATCCTGTGGGAATATCGGGATAAAAAGTATCCTATGCGTTAATCCAGGTCTCCAGCTATCTACATACCAAGTTTCAACGCAATCGGTTCAGTGGTTTTTGCGTGAAAGAGTAACAAACATCCATACATCCATCCATCTATCTATCCATCCAAACTTTCCCATTTATAATATTAGTGGGATGATGTCTCGTTTACTTCATCTCATTTTGCTTTGCTTTTATATATTACTTCTCACTCTAACGATGTGGTGACGTATTATATCTCTCCATTAACGTAGATTTAACATTATATTACGCTGGAGTACTGTAAGTATTAATTTAGTTCAGACTTCGTTTTATAATTTTCCACTTCCTTCCTCCTATATCTATGTACAACATAAACACTATAAACAGCCACATTAATAGCAAAAATCCTAGGGCTGCGTTTAAACCAGAGATGTGCGAGGTAGCTGAGCGGCGCGAGGATGCGTTACGACGCTTAGGAACGATGTGAGCATGTCCACCAGACCTGTGCTAGGCCGCTGAACGCTGCGAGGATGCGTAGCGACGCTGGGAAGTGGTGCGCAAATGAACGGTGCGAGGATGTGTAGCGAGTATGTTTTTCCACTGATTCATGTTTTGGAGAACGTAATGCAGGTATACTGACCCTGCCTTTATGACGATTGCGTTTGTGGGGTGGAGGCAGTATAAACAAATACGTAGCTGTAGAAGGAGAGGGGTATTATCCATGTTTTCCGTAAAATACACACATCGACCTCTAACAAACACCGTCTAATGACTGCTAGCAGGTTCTCGCTCGCGTCCATCCCTAGCACACATTCCTTGCACATATCCCTCGCACACATCTCGTGCACACATCTTTCGCACAGATCCCTCGCATCCATCCCTTCGCTTTATTTGTACGTACAAAAACCTCGCCTCACTCGCGCGAGCACAGGAGCTGCGCTGAGCGAGGCTATGTAAATAAAGCGATTCTATTGGTCCTTAACAAACATATCACTCGCTACGCATCCTCGCACATCTCTCGTGGAAAAGCAGCGTTAGCGTCATTGGACCGATGTGACGTCACAATGCAGAACAAGAAAACATAATTGTTTTGATTTATTAAACAATGATTCATTAAACTAAGATGTCTAGCGAGTAACTGAAACGACCAGTTTCAGGGTTGGTTCATACCAAATCGGGTTCGAATGAAAGTATGAAATTAATTAAATGTTTTGGAGTTGAGTCTATGTAACATCCAGATATAACACTGTATGTAGATATAAAAAATATGTACACGTGTGTATCGTTACTCGTTGTTCAAATGTAACTTTTGAACTATCGTAAACTATACTGGTACTATTATGTATTCTGTGACTATACTAACTTTTAAAGTTTCGCGTTCCATGTTATAATTATGTATTTACGGGAATTAACGCTATCACGGTGGTCTCAGCTTGTGACCACGGCCAGTGCAACCTCGTTGAAACGTCAGGCAAGTCAGAGATATGTAATACCTTTTCGTGATGGCATTAATCCCCGTAAATACATAGATAATTACATCGTAAACTAATTCTTGCCAGCGGCTTCGCTCGCGTTAATGTTATTGGAATTACTTTATGTCTCTTTTTGTACTCCTGACAATGTTTTTGCGAAATCTCATGATGATCGGTTTAGTAGTCAAGGCGTAAAAGCGTAACAGACAAACAAACAAACTCATTTTCGCTTTTATAATAATAATTAGAATAAATGTGTATTTTGTTGTCTGTCTTGTCTACTGGTGATTCGTCAGAACTGATGAGCACCTCTCCACCTTTCCGCTCTTCTTGAAATTTGGCACAGAGATAGTCGAGGTAGATTATAGTCTGGAATAATAGAATAATAGGCTTCTTTTTGAAGTGAAACTTCTTTAGAACCGTTGTGATTTGAAATTCGATGAAACGAAAAAGCGTCACGATAAAGTTCCTATAAAAAAAGTTTTTGCGCCTGCGTACTACCAAGCCTTCAGAAAATATATCAATGTCAACGTGGTGTAATTTTTTGAGCATTTGCGTATTAAATTTATTTTCGTTGTTTTTTCTCCAAATTTCACTACTTAATTGATTCTTTACAAATTAACATATAAATCAAACCTTAACCTATATTGAAAACGAAGTATTTGACTGATAACTTTTATAGAAATTATCTAAAATTAAATTTATTAACATTAGTAAATTACTTGTGTTGATTTCACTTTTTATTTCTCATTCTCTCGTAGGCTACTTTTCTGAAGTTTCACTTCTGCCGTGTGTGAATTGCACACACACACTTTTTTTTTATTCCGGAAAAATGTACAGTCCCCGTGGGATATTTCCTTATCTGCCTGCATGTGTATATGTGCCTACAAAAATGACATTTGCGTTTTTATCACACAATCTATGCCTATCTCACTTATTTTCTTTGCAAATAATGATTAATAGTATTTAATGTGCCACGATTTTCCTTAAATAAACGGTTCTTAGAACCTAACTATTAGTGATTTTGCATTTCCAGGTAGTCATGTAGTGGCGTATTCAAGACATGCGTCTTTATTGCTCAGAGTGCGAAAAAATATACCAAAATATGTAGATGTTAAAGTGAACTAAATATGTAAGGTACATATTTCATAAAATCCCGTAAATATTGCTTGAAATTTTCTTTTTTTTCAAACTAAATATAATCAACACAACGTCTCTGCAACAATAGGTTGCTTTGTCGAAAGTAAACTAAAACAAATCTATACCAATATAATAGAGCTGAAGGGTTTGTTTGTTGGGTTGAACGCGCTAATTTCATATCAGCAACTACTGGTTCGAATTGAAAAATTATTTTAGTGTTGGATAGGCCAATTATCGAGAAAGGCTATATAACATCACGCTACGACCAATATGAGCGGAGCATCAATGAAAAATGTTGCAAAAACGGGTAAAATTTACAAACGGAGATGAAGTTGCGCGGGTCAGCTAGTAAAATATTAAAATAAATAATACCGTCTTGCAAATATGTAGGTGTATTAGTAAATATATACCTAACAACATTAACATCAGGTGTTTATTTCGTTGAAGTCGGTTTATTTTTTTATTAAATTTGTTAAGTAAATCTACAGAATATGTAAGTGCCTAACCCGTAGTAATCTGCTATCACCTGTATTTCATCTATTATCACATCAATAATTACTTCTGTTATAATCACTTTGTTATTGTTAGAAAGTCGCCTGACAGAACGTCTCGAGCGGCCATGCTCTCAAAACGAGATTAATTCAACATACTACCTATCTACCTTGACCCAAAACCCAGTAGTACAATAAAATTAAATGTTTGTAGACAACTACTTACATCAAGTTCATTGTGACTGGCTCTTGGTCTAGTGGTGAGTGATGCTCTGCCTAGTTTGGGATCAGACGGCCGTGTGTGAGGTGTGCCAAGTTATTATTATTATTACAATTTTCCGAATAGAAAATTCCGATAAGTTGTGGTATACTTCTAACTTTTTAACTTTCGCTTTTCATGATATAATTATCTATTTATGTATACGCGAATTAACGTGCTACATGAAATAGGTATTACATACCTCTGAATTGCCTGACGTTTCGACCAGGTTGCACTGCACAGGCTGTCCTGCCTATGACGGAGACCATTGCATCGCGTGATCGCGTTAATTCCCATATTTTTACATAATTATAAGTTGTGGTATTTTATTGAATAGGTATCAGTTTTTTTAAACGCCTTGGCCGTGGAAGTCGGTTTTGATAACGCAGATCAGGCGGTATATTAATTTAAACAGTCTTTATCTCATTGTAAGTTTGAGTTTCATATACTTAAGCTGCTTTGTTTTTGCGAATTTTAGAATCTCAAGATTCACAAAGATGAATGAGCTGTGTTTTAAAATTTGTAAATTTGAGTATCAGCATGACACTATAAAGTCTATTTTTCTTACGACGAATGTGGAAAACAAGTATACGGTTCGCTGAAGTAAAAGAAGTAATCATAGTGCGCGTTTCTCCACACCTACCACTGCATTTTGCAGTTTTCTGTCAAATCGATGAGTAGAAGAGGGCGAGTCTATGGCCATTCGATTTATTGTCCACTACCCGCGTAAGTCCCGATGCCGTTTGAATATCGGGATAAAAAGTAGCCTATGTGCTAATCCAGTTTCATCTCAATCGGTTCAGTAGTTTTTGCGTGAAAGAGAAACAAAAATCCATACACCCATACATCGTCACAAGCTGTTACGTTTATAATATTAGTAGGATAGTCTTCGTTACATAAGTCGTGTCATGTCATCATGTGTAATGCCAGTGCAGTGTTGCTGCATGTTGCATGATTTTTGTCCAACACTGAGAGTCTGAAATACGTTTAATACGACAAGTTCTTAGTGGTATTTTCCGTAATAAAGACCTTCAAGTTGGGGTACTTGTCCCTTGAAATTCATTTTAAAAAAACATTTTCAGGCCGACTCGTTGAGGTATTATAGCTTGTTCATATTGTATTAGGTATCAGTAATGAAAGTGTATTATGGGTATATAAATATGGGACCAGACTAGTGATATTCAAGAAAGCAACCCAATATCCCAATGTGGATTCTTAAGCATTATATATCATCATCCATTATGTCATCATCCGACGTACGTAGCAGGACAAAGCCCTCATAATAGGTGTTTAAAAAACTATTTTACAGCAGCTTTGCTGGTTGGCTACTGTGTACAGCCTCGACATTATTGTCAAGTCTTGCGTTCGAAGTTCCGTAAAAGGTCCCTGTCGTATCTCTTGATGCCACAGTGATGTCGGCCTCGAAAAAAAAATTATAAAGCTCTACACCTACTTAATACCATAAATGTTAATGTGTTTATGTGATAGGGGGGCAACGGGCAGACGGGTCTTCTGATTGTAAGTGACTACCGCCGCCCATGGACACCTGCAACGCGAGAGTCACAAGTGCGTTGCCGGTTAGGGCCTCTGGTAACCTCACTCACTCGGCGAAACACGAGTAGTATTGCTATGAGGTCGGTTTTCTGTCAGGTATCACTCCGGTCGAACCGGCCGAAGTATGGCTCTCCCACTTTCGTTTCCTCACCTTGTATTGTTATTGTATCGAAACTCCTTAACTTTATGAGGAAAAAACCCACAATATGTCTATACCTAAATGTTCGAATGCACGTAGTAAAATGGTAAAAGCAAGTTTGACTCACATTTCGCGGTTTTAAGTTGAAGAATTTGCTCGCGTACGTGTCAGGGGACATTTTGTCGCCCATTCATTTATTTTGCAGTGTTATTGTTCAAGTTAAATAAGGAAAGAGATTGGTAGTAGTTACTATTTGGTTTTACCACACTAAAGACAATTCGAAAGTAATTTGATTTTCATTGCCTACGTATTCCTACCATAGATTCGGAAAATTCTTTTTGTATTGGATTGAGTCTTGATTAAGAAAGGTTTATAGGCTAAATAGCATCACGCTAAAACCCTTAGGAGTGACGATAAACGAGGGTGAAACTGTTTGGAACGGCTGTCAGTCGTAGGACTGCAAGTCAGAAGTAAAAACATAATTTATATCACACACACATCATAATATAGGTATCAGGGTGTGACGGTCACGCGATATTTAGTGTTTTTTCCCCATAACAAAAGTGCCTAACTGGCCTAAAGTGTCAAAGAAAATGTGTCAAAAGAAGTTGCAAAAAAAATTTTGACGTAACGCTACAATCCATAGGAGTGGAGCAGTGACGATAAACGCGGCTGAAACTGGCTGCAGACTAGCTGCAGGGAACAGTTAGCCTTTCAATAGGGGCTAGGCGACTCAAGTACCACAAAGTAGAGTCCATCAGAGAGACATGCGGAAAACAGTGTCCAACAATTTTTTGCCACAGAGCATTAGTCAGAGCTATCATTTTCCCCCTAACAAAACAGAAGTGTTGCATTTCCAAGCACACGAAGCACACGACTAATGGTAGGTACAATGTACATAGTGATGTACATGGCCTTGGCCGCTGCTCACACGTTGTCAACAGTGCTAAATATTGTTGTTAATTTTCAAGAACCTAATTTTGTATTTTCTTAGGAACATGCCTGTGTAGCTGGGGGCTTCAAAAATATTCAAACAACGGACACAAAGAACACCCAGACTCGGGACAACTATGTGGATCACATACATTGTTGTCCCGTGTGGGATTTGAACCCACAACACTCGGCGCGGTGTAGTGGGTAGTAGTTTGCAAGATTCATAGTTCAATTCAGATTTTTGATAAGAAATTGTCCTTAAAAACACGGTATATGGAGACGAAACAGGTGTCGAAGTATCACTGCATGCTAGCGGAAGATTTACGGCTTTGGTTTAGTTTTGATTTACTTGCCACACCTAGAAAGCAGGTTTTTGTGGAGGAAGTTCTGATTTTCTTCACTGGTTATTGCGATTCATTGAGGTTTTATTTTTATTGGCTGTAGCCTTTTTTGGGGATTACAATCTGAGAACCGATTTTCGCCTTGACAGCGAAATCCTACACACCCAATTTAATTAGTAATCTGAATTATGATAAGTTGTTATCATGAATTAAGTAGGTAGGTAATTATTTTGTATGACAAAGTGCATTTTTTTGGAATCAAATGTCTATCTATATAAAGTAAAATTTTATAAGAATTTAAAAAAAATTGCAGGAAAGTGTTTTGAAACTATTTTCATGTCCGGGCACTTTTCTGATAAATCCGTAGTAGATATCTATGTGGTTCCCGGAGGCTTCCTTCTTAGGGTATCCCGGGTCCCTTGCAATAGACCCACTTGTGACGGAACACCGTGTGGTTTTAGTCCGTTCGATTCCGACATACCACTTCACCATTAGCTCCGGTGAGGTGAACCCGTGGGGGTTTCCACACGAGAAAAAAAAAGTAGATATCTATGTATATAAAGTTGTTGTTACATGGAGATAGAATATTATTAACCACAATTGTATATATTTTTGTATTTAAATTTTAATAATAATCAGACATAAAAACAAGTGCCAATGTATATTAAAAAACAAATATAGTGCGCGTCGGATAGAAAATGAATGAAAGATAGTACGTTGCATGACAGCGTCGCATATTGAAGTGAGAATATTAAAAAAAAAGTTGGCAGTCATGGGATTGCCGACAGAAGTGAAAACATAACTTCATAATGTATTTGCATATACATACACACACACACACACATCTGTTTATATATAATTAGGTTAAAAAAAAATTAATTAAAAAGAAATCATAAAAAAAAATAGAAATCATAAAATAAAATAATAACAACCTCTCACTCACTCGCTCCCTCCCTCCCTCTCTCCCTCTCCATGTCTCTCTGACGCTGTACATGTAAATATAAGAAACTCGTCATAATTTTTTTTTTAATACATGATATACTCGGACACATTTTCGATACATGTTCGATCAGGGTCACGTGTCCTGACGCGAGTTCAACATTTTTTACCCATCTCAAAAAGTGCCCAACGCCGCTAAAGAAGTTTTCACTTCAAAAACGAATACGTTGCTAATCCAAGTACTGACTCATTTATCAATGATGATATACCTAAGATATACCTACGAGTAATACCTCAAGGTGTAGTCATATGATAGTGACGTATAAATAGATCCATGAATAACGCGAACTGCCGTTATTTTGTTAAAGAAATAATAGTATTAGTTATATCGAGTTGTAAAATTATCGATACACCTAATATCTCGTAAGAGGAAGGACAGATATGAATGGCTGTAATAAACACGATGAATATTGATGGGTACAATAACCTAAAATGTCTGCGTAAAGAAAAGACATAAATGAAGTCAATGAAATTGTTGATTTTTTCTTATGGAATAGCGGGCGCACGAGGGTCACCTGATGGTAAGTGACTACCGCCGCCCATGGGCACCTACAACTCAAGAGTCACAAGCACACACACAGCTTTGCCGGCCTTTAAGCTGGGAGTAGGGGAAGGGGGGGAAGACGGGAAGATGGGGAGAGGGAAGGGTTAGAGCCTCTGGTAACCTCACTCACTCGGCGAAAAGCAATGCAAGCATTGCTTCACTGCCGGTTTTCTGTGAGGCCGTGGTGTCACTCCGGTCGAGCCGGCCCATGCGTGCCGAAGCATGGCTCTCCCACAGTTAAAAAACGAGCTAGATGATAATATTCATTTCATCAAATAACTCCTAAAAGATCAGGCCGACTCAACTATTTATTGTATAGGTACGTTATTACATATATAAATATATCATGGCTTGATTATTTCATAAAGAAAATGAACAATTTTTCTTACGATTAATTGTACCTACCTAAAAACAATAATAACAATTAATAAATTATA
The DNA here is from genome assembly GCA_963859945.1 of Euplagia quadripunctaria. Classification (NCBI taxonomy): domain Eukaryota; kingdom Metazoa; phylum Arthropoda; class Insecta; order Lepidoptera; family Erebidae; genus Euplagia; species Euplagia quadripunctaria. The sequence continues at coordinate 2,055,155 of OY982560.1, read as the reverse complement.
TATATGTATATATATATATAAAGTAATTAAAGTATAATTATATGTGTATAAAGTTTAATAAATAAATATAAAGATATAATAAATAATAATAGAAAATAAATAATTTACGCTTGGCGTTGTTTTATGTGTTGTATTTGATGTGATGTGTTGCCATAAGTAATAAAAACAACCAATTAATACAATAATCCCCTAATTATAGGGATTACGGTGGTTTAGTTAATCATTTTGTACGTAGCATCGATAGTTTTGCTTGGTTAACCGTATCTGTTAATACTTTTAATGCATACTTAGTAACAATTTATTATCACCCGACGGCGACGGCATGGATCGCAAAGCCGAAATCCCTTGTTGTTAACGGTTACCTGTGCTTCAACACTCGCAATACTAGTACCTAGTGTCATTTGTGCGGTGTCAAAACATTTACCCACTGAAGTTTAGATAGAACTGAAGGTTTTTTTTGAGAACTGACAGACCTAGTTATACTTTGTATAGTAATATACCTAAGGACGTTTAAGCAATGACCTATGGGCGACTCTTTTCTTGATTAAAAAATCACCTCTATACTGGTAGTGATGATTAAACGAGGTTATCTGTAAGGTCTCAAGTTTTCAAGTCTTGTTATTTTTTAACAAAGTTAAAAGTAAATAAGTATATATATACGATGAAAGCAAAGTATGACGTCACAAGTTGTTATTTTATAAAAGTTTCTAGAGTTACAGTTATTATGTTTATGTTTGATAAAAAGGAACTGATTTGACGTCAACCTATCGTTTTATTTGGCGCCACAGATACGAGTCTTATACCCATCAGTTAGACTTGAAATGATATTTTTTTATAGACTGCGTGTAATGCGGTAGGTCACAGATTATTAATCCTTCTAGGTAGGTCGAATACTTGTTTTAGAATTGTGTTTACATTAATAGTGTTCTAGGCGGAGTTGAATGATAAAATTATGTTCAAGATGTAACACGATACACTTTATATTCTGTTTTCGTTATATTTTAAGAAGCTATGCAAACACAAGAAATAACATATAAATCTATGTTCGTAAAAGGTGAAACTACAAATAAATAACTTACTTATTAACATATTCAAGTTGTACACGCTTGTATTCACATAGAAACATGTTCGTTAGCATGCACACCGTTAGACAGGCATTGTGAACATACACAGAAATATCTTTGACTGAATGTTAAGTGCATATTCGTAAAAACGTGTTGCGTACGTGCGCTTCATGCCAAGAGGCGCAAAAGTGACCTAAATGATACACACAAACAATGGCGTCTTACTTTGGCTGTTAGTTAAGTATGGTTCTGAAACAATATAAAATTTTGTATTAAATGCTTTTGCTTGAGTTGTTTTATTTCCGATTGAAATTTATAAAAGTTCACGCAAGTGACGTATTCAAATTTTTGATTAAGGGTTTGCTCATTATGCTGCAGTAAAAAAAATACGTAATTTTTTTTTGGAAATTAAGCAATTACACTGTAATTGATTTTGACTGACTGGCCTATTGGTCTAGTGGTTAGTGACCCTGACTGCTAAGCCAGAGGTCGTGGGTTCGATTCCCACCCAGGACAAATAATTGTGTGATGAGCACGATAATTTGTTCTGTGTCTGGGTGTAATTTATATATAATTTGTATGTATTTAGAAATATATAAGTATGTTTATCAGCAGTCTGGTTACCATAGTACAGGCTCTGCCTAGTTTGGGATCAGACGGCCGTGTGTGAGATGTGTCAAGTTATTATTATTATTATTCTCTTTATTTATCGTAAAACTTATTAATTACATTTTTAAATACCTATAAAACAAAATATATATTTAAAAATATAAAAAATAGTATACCACCGACATCGGGTACAGGGACCAAGACACCGCTGGTTAGGGCTCCAAAGACAGGAACCTCCTCACTATACGGGCCGTGTCGAGGAGAACTGCCTTCTGCATCAGTCCCTTGATCCAGCCGTCTAACGCGAGCCTCTTAAGGTGTTGATCGAGGCTTTTGGCTATCAATCCATGAGCAGATATGACGATCGGAACAATGATCGCCGAATCGACATTCCACATATCGACAATCTCGTGAGACAAATCCAAATATTTAATTTGTTTTTCTTTTTCAACTTTCACGAGGTTGTCGTCATGAGGAACAGCGATATCGATAATCATTGCGCGGCGCTCTGATCGATCTATTATTATTATTATTATATTTCATAAGTTTAGTAAGAGTTTGATTTAATTAGGTAGTTTTGTAGAAAAAATAATAATTCATACATCGATTCATACCGGTCGAGGCATGGAGTAGTCCTGAATAGGTAGGCCTTAGACACTGTTAAGACACAAGTAGCCTTACGTTAAGGGCCATGGGCCTGCTAGAACCACACATTGCTTCACTCATCGCATCGCGAGATACTTGCGTGATGATAGACCATGCTCAGCTTCCTAGTGTGTCTTTGTCTCTTTCATAGACAGAGACCAGTGTATCTCTTTCACACTGCTGAACTCGCGTGACCGTCACGCTCAGATACATATATACAGATGTGTGTGTGTTTTCACTTCTGACGTGCAGTCCTATTTTTATGGGATTGGGGGCAAATGAGCAGAAGGATCACCTGACCGTAAGTGAAAATCGCCGCAGTTCAAGAGTCACAAGTGCGTTGCCGGCTTTTAAGTTGGAAGTGGGGGAAGAGGGGGAGGAGGATTAGGGCTTCCGGTAACACTACGAAGCATTGCTTCACACCGGTTTTCTGTGAGGCTGTGGTAACACTCTGATCGAGCCGGCCCATACGTGCCGAAGCATGGCTCTCCCACGAATACAACTCTGTCTGACTTATCTTCAAAAAACCCCATAGATCATTTTAGATAATATTTTATTTGTTACTTGCAGCGACATTGCTCAGTTTCTAGGAGTCGGTTTTTAAAGATATAAGTTTATTTTCTAATCTAATCTATGACTGGCTTAATCCACACTTTGAAATCCACCACGATACATTATCTAACGCTTGTCATTTACAACTGTTGATTGCCTAAGCCAGATATAAAGCAATCCCCATTGATGTATAAAACCCGTTTCTATATATCATATTCTCGATATAAAGATATCTGAGTCCTTCACATCTATTTGATACCAAATATGTACTGGTATCTACCTAATCATTCATTGTGGCCTTTATCATCGTGCATCTTGGCTGCCGACAAAAGCTATTAAATAAAGATCTTGATATTAAAACAATAGATAAAAATAAATAATTAAAAATATATAGGTATAGATAAACTCACACCTTTCTTTCTTACAACCATAAAAGACAGAGACAAGAACTTGCCTTATATTTTACATACCACGAGCTTCCAACACTGTTATTTTAATGGGACTCCCGGCGAACCGGTCTACCCACTAAACCACCGCGGCGGCCTACCTCGGCAGTCGGGAGGAGCTCCAGGAACGGTCCTTTTGACCTGCTCTTTCTGCAGAACATCACGAATTTCATCAGAATATGTTCTGCGATGTCGACCTCTTCCGGCCTGCCTATTAACATTTGCCTTAAAAAGTAGGACTTGTTTTGTCATTCATTCCGCACTCATTCTTTCTACGTGCCCAAACCACCGCATACCCGTTACAGTTTTCGTCCGTCGTCTTTAAAAGTAAAGTGATGCAATGATATTGACATTCTGGGGCTAGTATAGACAAAAATATCCCTACGATAAACGCATGTTAAGTGGAGACACACTCAGTATGGTCTCACGCGCGCAAATCTTGTGATGTGGGCAGCTTATGCACTATGAGCTATTAATGACAGAAATAGAACTTCTCAAGAAATATCGTTCTATAATAATCAATGTAAAAAGCCCTCTCGTGCGTGATCAACGCTTCATCATTAGGCTCAATATCAGGCAGCGCGTGCGATCTTTAGGTATACATATATGTGTTAGAGTATGATCATTGATCAGTATTGAACTTTTTTTTTTGTTGTTACCTTGTGCCTGTATGTCAGTTTAAAAGTAAATAATTGGTTATCCTGGACTTTATTCGCCTTGTCACAAATTACGAGAGAGTTTTGCATCCTTGCAGTACGTGTGCAGTGTACTGTGATTAGGGATTGCAATACAGCAAAGTGGGATCCCACGCTCCAGCGGGATCCAGAATAATTTTAGGCCCTGCGGGATCCCGCAATATCTTGCGAATCCGCAATGCGAATCGCAATCCATCCGTGGCTCTAGTGCAAGAGTGAAAGAAAGACGCAGTGAAATTACAGCTATGTTGATTTACTTACGGCATCACATTAAGTATGACCAAGAATTGAAAACGCCCAATCGTACATTTGAAATGACAAAAAAGGTTTTACGATTAATTATTTAGTAAGAAAAATTAAAAGACTATTAGTAAACTAAATTCATATGATATCTTTGTGAATACAAAAGAGTGATTATAATTATTACCTCAGATAAAGATTAGAATTAATATTTTTAATTAACTAGTAGAGTACAAAAGTACAAAGTTCTACCCAATATTTATATTTTTTCATGTTTCTGGACCTTTTATTAATAAATAAGTAGCCGAACTGGTAAAATAATTAGCCAATTAATAGTAAGTAAGGCGTTGTTGATTTCTGTATTTTTAATAAAAATATGATTTTAGCCATAATAAAGTTTATTATTTTGAATTTCATAAAAAAAACTATAAACTACGCGGGATCCCGCTGTAATGAAGTCAATCCAGCAAAAATCCCGCGGGATTGAAAACAGTGCGGGATTGCAATCCCTAACTGTGATACCCCAAAATTCCTGTTCTTCTTTTGTAGATATCGTCAAGTGCTAATAAGACAAATGTGCGTTACAAATTACCTGTTCCTAGTATACATAGGCTGCACTAAAAGTATCGGGAATGGAATATTTCCACTATTCCTATCACATTAAAATCTTTTTAATTGAAAACTCCTTGGTTTTAAAAATCGAATACCATTTATTTATTTAAAAAAAGATTCTTGGTCTTCTCACAAGGTCTTCTCAAATTTGTTTAGTCGTTGAGAAAATGGAATTGACTCGAGAAAATTCAAGGGCGATGATTTATTATGACTTTCGAAGCGGTTTAACACAAAAACAGTGTGTTGACCGGATGCTTTCTGCATTTGGTGATGAAGCCCCATCCAAAACCACAATTTATCGCTGGTTTGCTGAGTTTCAATGTGGACGTGTCAAGCTCAGTGATGATCCCCGTCAAGGTCGTCCAAAAACTGCAGTCACCCAAGAAAACGTTGATGCTGTGCGCGTGCGTAAGCTGATTGAGGAAGATTGACATGTGACATACCGCGAAATTCAGGCAAATTTAGACATTGGCATGAGTCAAATACAAATAATCTTGCATGAACAATTAGGTGTAAAAAAGTTGTTTTCCCGATGGATACCGCATTTGCTCTGTAAAGAGCAAAAAGCGGCTCGCATTACTTGGTGCGTCAGAACTCTCGAAAGATTCCACGCAGGATCCTCAAATGCTGTATACAACATTGTATCAGGTGACGAATCTTGGATATAAAATGAGTTAAAGCCAACTAAAATTGTTCGTTCACGGAGTGTTGCAAAAAAAATGGTGGCCACGTTTGTCTCCAAAACCGGCCATGTTGCGACCATTCGTCTTGAGGGACAAAGAACGGTTAATGCAGAATAGTATGCTAGCATTTATTTGCCACAGGTCGTTTCCGAACTCCGTAAAGAGAACTGCAACCACCGCATCATCCTCCATCACGACAATGCGAGTTCTCACACCGCGCACAGAACAAAAGAGTTTTTAGAGCAAGGAAACATAGAATTATTAGACCATCCGCCGTACAGTCCCGACCTAAGCCCTAATGATTTTTATACTTTCCCTAAAATAAACAATAAATTGCGTGGTCAGAGATTTTCATCACCTGAAGAAGCTGTGGACGCCTACAAAAAAAGGGCCATTTTGGAGACCCCAACTTCCGAATGGAATGGTTGCTTCAATGATTGGTTCCATCGTATGGAAATGTGTCAAATTTCGCGGAGAATACTTCGAAAAGCAATAAATACATTTTTAAATAGTAATGTTGTGTCACTTCCTTGATTCCCGAAATTTTCAGTGTAGCCCTCGTAGTCCATCTAAAGGTTCCCTGTAAGAGATTGCAGACTGCGATTAGGCCGCCCATTGTACTACTGTTGCTAATGTATTTCTTTTTAGTTGTATCCTATTTATGGTGTGCAATAAAGAGTATCTATGTATATTTTGTGTCTCACTCTATATTTACGCCTATGGCTATACTCTACAATGCAGGCGACTGTTCTTCTTGCCTGTTCTTCTCCATAGGATCTAGGTTTTAGAACAGACAACTAGCTTCACGACTGACTTATACTGACTGACTCCTCCTGACAATTCAAAAATAACTACAATGGGTTTACTTGAAATAAATAATTTTGATTTTGTTTTGCCTTTCTTTTGAAACTTTTTAATACATAACCTTTTAATAAATTTCAAACTACCATTTTTTTTTAAATTATGAAACCCTCATATCACGTGCGTCAGTTCGAGCAGGTCTGGCTTCGCCATTGCACTTGAGCTGGACGTTCACCAACGCCCTAGTGCATCCTTTCCTCGCTGTCTGTGCTTTTGTCGCTTTATTTGTTGCTCGATAGAGAAGTTTGACAGTCTTTAATGGTTCTCTTATCTCGTAGGCTAAGATAGTCCTAGGATGGCTGGAAAAAAAATTATGTTAAAAAACCGAACTTGTTTTGCAACTCTATCGGTTCTTAATACCGGTTTCAAAACGTGTTATCGTATGCAAAAGAAATGGCTTACCCTATGAAACTTCAACAACATAAGTGAGTGTTTTCATAACACCTCTCTTTAACATGTACACCGTTCTTCGAGATTACATTAATGTAAACCTTCTTGGAAAGATTGAAATGCTAATACTCGTATACATTATGTAGTAACAGTGGGTTAAAGACCTCAGGCTTAGTTAGTCTAAAGGACCTTAAAATCTTAAACTTTTAGACAGAAAACGTTATGAAGTCGTAAGGAATATTAATTTAATATGAGACGTATAATTTTTTCTTCGTCTCATTCCTCGTGATGGTTTTATAGTTGGCTACTGACTTCAATTACCAAACAAATATTTTATTTTATTATCAAAATCCTGTTCTGAAATTTTCTTTTTTCGTCGTTGTTGTGTGAAAAAAGTGCAAACTAATAAAGGCTTGCAACGCACTTGTGAATCTTGAGTTACAGGTGCCCATGGGTAGTCATTTACTATCAGGTGACCCGTCTGCTCGTTTGCCCCCTATACCATAAAAAAATACTAATGCGTCACTGATCAAAATTATATAAATATTTGTTTAGGAAGTTCTCATAAAATAATATCTGAATATATCAACACAATAAAATTATAAATAGTTGAAAAATCAATTTTCTTTTTTGTGGTATATCGGGCAATCGAGCAGACGGGTCACCTGATGGTAAATGACTACCGCCGCCTATGGGCGTTGCCGCCCTTTAAGGTGGGAGTAGGAGAAGAGGAGGAGGGGGGGGAAAGTAGGAAGAGGGGAGAGGGGGGAAAGGGGAAGGACGGGAATAGGGGAGAGGGAAGAGTTAGGGCCTCCGGTAACCTCACTTGACATTGATATACTCAATGAAAGCATTGCTTCACTGCCGGTTTTCTGTGAGGCCGTGGTATCGAGCGCAGTCGAGTCGGCCCAGACGTGCCGAAGCATGGCTCTCCCACGTTTGCATGGAATGGAGTGCAAACGTCTTTTATCTATTAGTTTGTTCCAGCACACTTTTTGTACAATTACGGTTGGAATACTTGTAATGGGTAATCGAACCTAGATATTTCTTAAGAGACAGTTAATTCAAAATAACCTTTCAATAGTTAGACAAGTCGTTATCGAACTTTACTTAGGACTTAAGATCTCAAAAAATCAAAGTTAAATAAGTTTGTGTGTAAAAAGATTTCGATTCGCGCAAGCTCTATTGTTACTCATAAGAAAATACATACATACCTACAAATATCAACGTCTGATTCATTAAATAACTTTGAATGAACTATGAGAACAGTGTGTAGTACAAACAGGTGTGTTACATGCATATTTCCTGATGTTATCTAATCGCAAATAAACTACTCACGTTAGAGGAAAAATAAGTCAGTTTCATTTAATTTGAATACCAGGATAAGTAAATGTTTAAATCGTAATAATGATTAAACTGATTTAATTTATTACCACGTGTAGAATTATGAGCACAAACAACACTATTTTCCCGCCTTCTGTTACGGACGCAATTACATTTACTAATTTGACTGACAATAAGTGTAAGTAATAGTTTTATTTATTTATTTTGTATTTAGAATGTTATATTTATTTGATTTGTATTAAAAATTAAAAATAAATAAACTTTCTTTTCTAAAATTATTTCAAATTATGTCGGTGTGTGCAAAATCTAAATATGAGTAAAAATTTTATTGCAAAATAAGGACATATTAGTTAACAAGATTAATTAAGAAATACATTCATTAATGTGTTTCTTCATTAGTTAAAAGGTGCTTTGTTTTAGATAACGTATGTATTTATGAATGTTACTTACTTAATATGAATTATTTCTTATTCAAATTAAGTGGTGATTATATTCAAATATATATTTTGTAATTAGATTGGTATATACTAGCAGACTTTCTAGCAGTTGATACAATTGTGTAAACTTATGTATAGCTAAGTAAATGCACACATCAAAAACAGTCTAAGCATCATTTTGAACTTTTTCGAAACGATTTTTACTATTGTACCTAATATATTTATATTTCTTTTGTAAAAAATAATAACTAAGCATTCTTTGATGCATTAGTGACTAAAGCAACAAAATCCTTCATTCAATTGTTCATTTAATCACAATAATTAACAATATGTGTACCGTAATATACGTAGTATAAAATAAAGTTAAAACGAAATTAAACTTTTTATGTTTTACAAAATTAAATAACGATATTTTATTTTATTATTTGGTAATTCAATACAAAGTGTGACCGCCTCTGTTGTTTAAAACTCGTCAGCAACGTTTTTTCATTGAATTTATGAGATTGTTTATCTGATCCTGCGGCAATCGCTCCAAAAGGAATTTTAACAAGTCTTTCAGTTGTTAGGTCGTCTCTGGAGCACGTCCCGTGCGTGCTCAATGGGATTGAGGTCTGGCGAATGTGCAGGCCGCTCCATATACTCCTTTGCCAATTAGTTGTATAAAAACCTTTCAGAGCAGTAGTGTTGGTGATGTGGCTACAGAAACAAAAAAAAGGAAGGAAGGAAAAGTTACTGTGACGTAGTAGGCTTTAAAAAAAAAAAACATTTACGGAAGGTTAACATTATTTAGCAGCAGGTAGAGTAAGTGGCACTGTGACACACATGGAAGACAGCCATAGTGTTGTTTGTTTTACCTTGTATATGATATTTATTCTCTTGAAATTTCCTCATGTAAACCTATGTTTTATTTCAAGAACTTATCCTTAGTAGGTATATAAGGTACTATTGCACTAAGCATACATTTTTAGGAATATGCGTTCTAAAGACTAACAAAAAGCACTCTAACATCTTTTAAAAATAATAACCACTTTATTTTTATTTTAAAATTAGTAACAGTGATTTAATTATAATGAACTACCAGCGCCCCGCGGTTTCACCCGCGTAAGTCCAGATCCCGTAGGAATATCGGGGTAAAAAGTAGCCTATATGTTAATCCAGGTCTCCAGCTATCTACATACCAAGTTTCATCGCAATCGGTTCTGTAGTTTTGGCGTGAAAGAGTAACAAACATCCATACATACATACATCCTCACAAACTTTCCCGTTTATAATTCTTGTAGTAGGATTATTAAAACCCTCCAGCAAAGAGCCGAGAATTTTCTTTTTAAATTGCATTGTCGAACGTACCTTTTCCATTTTATTAATGGTGGATGCCCGACTCAGGATGAAAGGTTCAGCATTCATATTTTAGCGCCGCCATAGCTATATTTTGGTGGAAACTATCGATATTAGTTTAATTGCAAGGATACTGTCCAGAGGATAGTCGATACCGACTGATGTGATGACCGTATCATATACTTGATTACGTTGGAAATATTGCCAGAAAATATCAGTGATAATACTCATATTGTTATTTATTAAACCTGTTGCCAAGTCAATAATTTGTTTTTAATATTACCTACATTACTTGGGAAAATATTTTCTTGGTATTTTCAATTTTCATGAAAATAACAATGATTTTGTTTTTTTTTATCGGGATGTTTACGGACAAATTCGGATATTCCTTAGTATTAATTACCTATCCTTAAGTTGCATTCATGTCAGTCCTCGCTTACAAAATAGCTTTATGTACCTATAGGTAAATCTTCAAGTAAAATTTGTTATTATCTTATCGTATTTGTTATACGTTTTATGATTATCTTTTAAAAAAGTATCACCGATTTTAATGCGCCTCAAAAAACCCAAATCGCTTCAAGTGTGCCTATAAAATTTGAGGAGTTCCCTCGATTTCTCCAGGATCCCATTATCAGATCCCGTCCCGATGACCATGGGACCACATGGGAAGTAGGAAGTATACCCTTTCAAACAAAAGAAGAATTTGCCAAATCGGTCTAGGCGTCTTTGAGTAGGGTAAAACCGGGTAATGCCCGTCAGGAGGTAATACCGGTCAATACAATTTCTCGCATATTACTACATTTCCGTGCATTGACACGTACAAGGCTGTTAGTGTGACTTTACCCCGCGCCGATGCACCGGCTCCCAGCTTGTTCCCCAGGTGACATCTAGGATGAACCGACGTCAATTATTTTCGCGCCTACCTGAAGTAAATTTTCGAGTTCAAACAATAGGATATGAGTGTTTGTTATTTCACATTTCTTACATTAATACCTATAATTGTTGTAGCATAATTATCAAGCATCCATAGTGAAAATAGATTTTGGATTTGCCTTTAATCTAAAAGTTTTTAATCTAAAAATGATTTTACGGAAATATTTCTATACGGACAATGCCGGTCACGCTGACCGGTATTATCCGGAATTAAAATTAGTAAGTACAAGGTAAATTTTTTTAAATTTCAAAAAGTCCAAAAAAAGAAACCAACATCTTTCAAAGGCGCCATAGAGCCAACATCAATTACACAGAGTTTTTAAACTAGTGGATGAAGGGCAACCTATTAGAGAAGCAGCTCAATTACTGGCGTGCCATTTTCAATGTTTCAAGAAAGATTGAAGAAGAAGATTCGGGATAGCCCACAGCTGGCGAGAAACAGTCTTCACAAATTAATAAAAAGATGAAATGGACTGTGAAATGAAGTTCCTCAGCATAATATATATATAAGTGATCCTCAATAATATTTGGGTGCACTTCACTTGAAATTAAAAAGATGGCTGCTTAATATACTGTAAGAAGAAAATATAAGAATAATTTAATAAAATTCTTGAATTAGTTGGTAAGGACTGGCTGAAAGGATACTTACCATTTATTCATCAGGAAAGTTCAAGGCACGAGCTTGAAAAGAGCTATTATACTGCCTGCAACAGGAACGAAGTTGCTAAATGTTTCGAGCTTCTTACAGATGTATGTATAATCTGCGACAATTATGGCCAAAATAACGAACTGTGGGATATTTGTATACTATGTGACCTCGGGGTCATACCGAGTGCTCAGGGTATGACTCTCCTGAGGGTTATACCTGGGACTTGTACTTAAAAAAGCTCGACCGGTATTAACTACCTAGTGACTGGTATTACCTGCCATGGTGTTTAATACCGGTCCAAGTAATGTTTTTTTTAAATATTGGTTATGCCATATTTGTTTTACTTATTGATCTCAAAAATTGTGATTTTGTTAGAAGAATGATGAAAGGTTAATTAGTAAAAAGATTAATAAAGAAATATTGATTAATTTCTGATTTGTAATTATTCCTCCTTAAGTGACCGGTAATACCCATTCTTACCCTAATCGGTGAAAATACAAAAAAAAACAGTGGAACATGGAACCTCCTCCTTTCTTGAAGTCGGTTAAAAATAAGGTGTCTATATTAGAAGACATGCTTTTCATTATCATCCTAATTAATATTATAAATGCGAAAGTGAGTTTGTTTGTTCATTTGTTTGTTTCGCTCTCACGCCTAAAGTAACCAACCGATTATGATGAAATTTTGCATACATGTTGTCAGGGCTACAGAAATAGCCTTTCATCTAGAAAAAAAGCACTGTTCCCGAGACAGACAACACAACTTTAATACAAGAAATCGCGGGCATAAGCTAGCTTATCAATAAATGTTTTAAAGAAGAACATAGGTGTGTATATTATATATTTACTGTCATTCTATGGACGGTATGTGTGTATAAGTGTATATTATATTTAACACGGTAAATGAGTTTTTAGTTGTAGAACCTAATAGTTTTAAGTAATAATTAGCATGATTATTGTAGGCAAGTATCTTTCTTTCTTTTTTTCTAGTATTCTTTTATTCAGGTTTTTTATATTATACGGGGCAAACGAGCAGACGGGTCACCTGATGGTAAGTGACTACCGTCGCCCATGGACACCTGCAACTCAAAAGTCATAAGTGCGTTACCGGCCTTTGAGATAGGAGTACGCTCTTTTCTTGAAGGTTTGAAGGTCGTATCGGTCCGGAAATACCGCAGGCGACAATTTGTTCCAGAGATTGGTTGATAAATGATCCTGTTCGGGACATTAGGAAAAAAATTATTAAATTGTCTATGTGTAGTCTGTATAAATTACCTATGTTGAAGTTTTGCTTTGCATTCATAGATCAGACAGGTCGAGCTAATAATAGCGCGTTTAATATGCGATGCAGTAAATTATTCGTCACTCCATATTTATAAGTCAGTTAATTATAATATAACATTACTACTATTGTAATATTATAATTTATACATCTACTAGCAACCCTTCGCACGGGTAGCAGAGACATCTTCAACAATCATCATCATATTTCAACCAATGTACACAAAACCTTAACAAATTATATACCTAAACCTTCCTCATGAATCGCTCTGTCAATTGGTGAAAACCGCATGAAAATCCGTTCAGTAGTTTATCGCGAACAGACAGACAGACGCGGCGGGGGACTTAGTTTTATAATATGTAGTGATATATTAAATTTCACGAACGCAGTAAAGTGAAGTTTTGGAATACTTACAGTTTATGTACAGAAGAAGTGTATAAATCTAATAATTTTAAACAATTCATGTTATTAAAAATTACTAGAAACCGGCTACGTGAAGTTACACGCGTCCAGTATACTCTGTTGACCTGTCATCGTACGGAGTCTTTACAATGACAGTTCAAGTTGTACTGGCGAATGAAATAAACTAAAATTGAATTAAGGTCGAAATTCGACCACCAGGCGATTTCTAGTAATAAATAATACGTGTACAATGTGTTAGATAAAGATAAATACAAATTTTAGTGTTGTACAACAAACAACGTTTGAACATTTTGAGATTTTTATTACGTAACATACATATATTTTATTTTGAAAATCAGTAAATAAACTTAAAAGTAAGCAGTGAAGGTAATGTTTCTTAAGAGATAAAGCTGACATCAAGTATAGGTAGGTGTAATAAGGTAGGTAATAAGGATGTCGATGGAATGTTCTATTTCTCCATTTAAAAATCTAATATATAAATATATAACAATCTCGTGGCTCGACAGATTTAAATGATTTTTTTTGTAAATTTGGTAGGTATGAGAATAGGTCGTAAAGTATTTGTCACCCTCATTTTTTTTTTTTTTTTTGCCACAACCCCCCATCTTTTAATCCTTAAAACAAGAAAAAAAAAAGCATTGCAACACATGCCGGGTGCAGGTAGTAATAGTATGAAAATCATTGAAATTGATATGATAAATGATTAACTACTCCTGTCTATTCAAAACATTTTCACTCATCCTAAGGTTGCCTGGAAGACATTGCATTTGGCAATAAGGCCCCACTTTAATTATTTGTCTGACACATGTATGTGCGGTACTTCTACTGTAAGAATTGTGTACAAATAAAGTGTCATCTACCTATGTAAACTAATCAGACAGTCTTCAGAAATGTTTACCTTGATGCGGTGTACCATGTAACCATTGCTTATTGAGTGCCTTTTAGCTTGTCTATGAGGCTTGCATATAGTGCTAGTGTACCATAGATCATCGCTGATTGAATACAGTCTTTACAGTCTTGAGGTAATTTTTTTTTTAATTTGTGACATGACTGGCATGCGTAGCTTCTCAAATGCTATCAATACCTATCCGAGTTGGATACTTCACATATACATACGCTAGGTTTTTATGTCATTGTTTATTTGTATTACTTTACTAAGAAGTGGTTATTAAATGTCTGTAGAATTAAAAAAGCTTTGTCATCAATGACGGTATAAACAACAAATTGGTGATTTATACTCAGTTCTCGGAATATTTATGAACACCTTTCTGCACTTTTTACTTTGTCAGTTTTACAGGAAAAAGAATTTTATTACCGTATTCTGCTATTGCAACGGGGTGGATAAGCATGCTGAAGTGGCAATGGGCTGGCCACGTATGCCGAAGGACCGATGGCCGCTGGAGCAGACGTGTCCTAGAGTGGAGGCCGCGAATCGGTAATCGGAAGGTAGGACGCCCCCCAGCCAGATGGACCGACGACCTGAAGAAGGTAGCAGGGATGAAATGGATGCGGAAGGCGGAGGACCGGGTGCTATGGCGCACATTGGGAGAGGCCTATGTCCAGCAGTGATTGAACGGGGTGGCGTTTCGTTTGTATGCTTAGATACTAGATCGCTCCTGATATACTTTAAATTTTCTTATGAATGTGAATGTATATTTAGAAGAAGCATCGACATTCATAATATATATAATTAGATAACAATCATATATAATATACTAGCCGGTCACGTGGTGCTGTGGCTAAGCAATTTGCAATAAAAAAATATTGTGATTGAAGAAAAAAAAAATTGAGATAAAAACTATCCTATCTCTCAAGTTGGACCAATCTGCACACAGTGTGCAAAATTTCATTAAAATCAGTTCATTAGTTTAGGAGTTCATCGCGGACAAACAACATGACATGAAATTTTTTTATACAAGATGTATTTGAAAATAGAGCACTTACTTAAATCACTGAAAGGGCATGACTCTAGAGTCTAGCATGCAGTTACAATAAGAATTAAAAAAAACTACCCGTTTACAAGTTATGACCGTTTGAATTTCTAGGTATTTTTACCTCCATTTTTCATAAAAGTAGGTGGAATGTGTAAAGTTAAAGGTTTTAAATGGTACAATTTTTTATTTAGGATTTTTTCATTCCGTCACTAAGAAAATTCATAAAAACTAATTTCGAATTATTTTTAGGGATTTTCTCATGAACTATGTGAATACGTGGTTCCAAAAAAAAATTTTTTTAACATAAAATTAAACCGACGAAAATAACTAAAAAACGAAAAATAAATAAACCTCTTAAGTCTTGAGCTTATTTACATAAACTATCAAATTTTATATACACTTATTTTGAGTCGGCGCCAAACAACAAACTGATTAATTATTATCTAAATTTTATACGTACCTACGTAGAAATGGACATGGCTATACGTAGATAATTAATAATTTTATTATTTGGCGTTGGTGGGTTTCTCTCAATTTTATCAAGATCCCATCATCAGATCCTGACTTCCTTGACATGGGACCACTCTTGACCGATTTTGATTATTCTTTTTTTTGTTGGATAGGGACCAATCTAACAAAAAAAGAATAATCAAAATCGGTTCATAAATAATAATATATATACGGTCGAATTGAGAACCTCTTTTTTTATAATCTTTAACTTTACACGTTCCACCTGCTTTTATGAGAAACGGCGGTAAAAATACCTGGAAATTCAAACGGGCATAACATGTAAACGGATGGATTTTTTTCAATTTTTTTGTTTGATTGTGTGTGATTTAAGTTCTATTTTTAAAGGTTATGAATGAAAATATACAAGTCCTACAATTTTAATGTAATATTTGTAAGGAAATCGTCAAAAATTGTAATTAATGAGTTATTTTTCTTTTTGTTTCACCATTTATAATTGTTAATTATTTTATAATTGTAATATTGAACACCTTAAAATGTGTTTCATAATCCAAATTTGTACATATTAATTCACACTTACGGTTACAAATATTTAACGCGTGCTGTATTCACCTATAATTGGTTATGTATGCGATTAGTCTTAAAACCACAAATTGTATCATGTGGTATATCAATTGATAAATCCAATAAATAAATAAATAAAACGTAAAAATGTAAACAAAAACTGATGTAGGTACAACTGTCAAATATTTTTGTAGACCTACGACGCATTGCTCGAAATAAATACACAAATACATAAATGTACAATAGGCGGTCTTTCGCTAAGAGCGATCTCTAACAGGCAATCTTTGGATAGACAAAATCGATAATAGATAAAAGACTAAAGGTTAGTTTTGACGTAAAATAGAAGTAAAGGGAAAAAGACTTTTGAGTAGTTAAAAGGAATTGTAACGTCACGTTATAAACTTAGGTACTTATTACGTTTCAAAAATTTAAAAAAGAATGACATTGAATGACACTCAAGCAGTTTCTTCAATTAATCTTTGGAATTTTTGGAGTAGTCTGCCTACGTTATATGATAATTCTGGAATAATATACGGTATTCCCCTTAATAATTAAATCTTTATTAATAATTGACGTAAATATTCGTCTTTTATTAGCGCATTGGCATAAATATGTTGTGTTAAAGTTATTTTATTATCAATACATTGAGTCATTATAATTTAGAAGCTGACAATTCATATAAAAGCATTATTATAGCTGGTCAGCTATGAGAAGAAAACAAATCAGACGACCTCAAAAATTTTAATTGTAAATGACTAAAGTATTTTATAAAAAGACGTCCATCTTTCTGTTAAAAATTGAATCAACTTTGCGACAAATTGACGATTGTGTAGATACCGGTCTTTGAGGTGGGAGTAGGTATATTCTTTTCTTGAAGGTGTAAGGTCGTTTCGGTCCGGAAATACCGCAGTCGACAATTTGTTCCATAGATTGGTTGTACGAGGCTAAAGTTTCTTGAGAACAGTGTGTACAGTGGTGGAGTGCCAATTATCCATGTGATAGAAGTTTTGTAGCGTTGAAAGATGGCGGAAAACCAAAACCATTTGTCCAACCAACCATTTGTCTCTGTTATGTCAGAACTACGTCGGAAATTCCTCTTATTTTTGAGGTTCCTTTGCTCAGCTCAAATATTAAATATAATGACAAGCAAACGTCAAAGATAAATGTCAAAACTTTTTGAATTTAGAACGTTATAGCTTGTATTCAAAACAGTTTTAATCTGAAATTGAAACCATGCTGGTTTAATTTTAACATAAAATGACTTCGTTAAAACCACGAAGTTTAACCGTTATTGTAAAACAGTAAATTGCATTTCAAAGCTCCGATGGTTATCAAATTAACTACGCTTACATCAGAAGTAACATTAATATACAATTACGTTAATAAAGTAGGCACTTTATTGTTGTGATAACCATGAGATAACTACGTGATAAGGGTATCAATAAAACACGAAAACTTTTTTATTAATCTGTTGTAAATAATTGACCTCGCAGGTGCATAGGTGTGGTCGACTTACTAATATCGTTCTGTAAATATTTTAGACCATTTCGATAAGAATTTCATTAATTTTATTATGGGTCGTTATCGAATCATATTCCGCGATCTTTAGTAGGATATCAGCCATAATAGTGATAAGTAATTTAATACATATAATAAGCATCACACTTTTTTAACAGAAGTGGTAAGCAGAGGTGTATGACCTTTTATGTCATCATCAAAGTTTGGTACGTATAGACTAGGTCCTATATAAATCCTTGCCAGGGTTCACAGGGATTTCCTTGTAAGGGTACACCTGAGGCCCTGGTAATAAGGACTGTGACGGAACTCCGTGTGGTTTTAGTCGGTTCGAGTCCGACATACCACCCTACCGCTTAGCCCGGGTGGGGTGATGACCAGTGGGGGTTTCCACACGTTAAAAAAAAAAAAGTCCCATATAAATCCTGGAAATGGATTTGTCCTGATAGAAGAAAGTAGTTAGACAACACTATGAACGTTCGTACGTGTTGGTCTTTTCTGCTGATGTATAGGATCGCAATCGGTTGGCAAGGCATAATGGTAAACACTTGCGGATGTCTGCTTGGTAATAAAAAAAAATTGGTTTCAAACCAGGCGAGCGATTGCCTACAACCCACATTATATGAGGAACTTTGCTTTAAAAAAATTGTTTCATAAGAAGTCTACTTCGAAAGATAAACCAAGCAATGAAACATGTTTATTCGCTTTTTCCATTCCAATTCGCAAACCAGTTAAAAAATTAAATGTGTAAACCAGCATACTGCAGATATAAGACTGATAATGGATACTTTCTGATAGTTATGTAACTTTTATTTCAATGGCGTGTATAAAGTATAAATAATCTTCTCATATTATGTCCCAGTCATTCTTCAACATGTGTCAGTTCTTCTTTCAGTCTATTCTCCTCTGGAACGCCCTGCCGCAGGAAATCAGGACGGCATCTAGTTGCCTACCATTTAAAGCAAAGGTTTGTGTTCTCCTCTTCCATAAATTGGGAGAGACATCAGAATATTAGAAATATATGGGTATGTATTTATTTGCCCTTTATTTTTCCTTATTTCACTCATACTTATCCTTTTAGGGAGACTGGCAGAGAATGCCTTTGGCATTAAGTTCGCTTCTGTACCACATTATACATAAAATTTTAAATAAATAAATAAAGTTTTTCTTGAGTCTTAAAATACTTATATCTAATAAAAACAAAGACATGCAGTTATTCATCTCTCCTGAGGAATTTAAGATTAGTTGTTTGAAAAGTTAAATTAGCAACAAAAAAATCTTTGTTTGGCAAACGCTATAAATAACTTTTAAACGAGTTAATTAAGTGAACAGATACTTACGTTTCTGCTAATTGATTGTCGTCCTTCAATTTTATTTGCAACCGTGTGTAGTAATTTCCAGAAAGAGGATAGGCACAATGGTGACTCACTTATAGTAGTACAACCATAACGTAGCTTTAATAACACATAATAAAGACGTTGTTATTATTAAATGCAGATAGAATCTGCATTTAGTAATAAATATATATATCTTTTGTTAATAAGCCCTTCAATTAATGGATAGCTGAATGGATTCATACACATTTAAGGTCTTCTATAACGGCACAGCTGCAACACGGCGCCGCCTGAAATTGAGGCTACCGCTAGCCGCCAGCGTGCTTTCCCACGCGTCGCCCGCGAGGTGCAAGCTCGAAGTCCGCGCGCGGCCCGCGAGGTGCCAGCTAGTTTCATCGTCTTCATGTTTTTTCGATACGACGCGCGAAGCTTTTTCAGTCGCAGTGAATGCACGCGGACCGCGTTACAGCGCGCTGACTGCGAGTCAAGTTGGCTTGTTCATATTGACATTATGAAATATATTATACGACCACGTTTTATTGCTCAGATTTGAATGACAACTTAATTGCTTAGTTGGAGTCGTGCCGTTACCGTGACGGTATAGTGTGTGATGACCTTTACTTTACAAGAAATTTACTTTGGCAAACACAAATCAAATAACGTAGTAACTACTGATGCTGTACCGGGCAATAAAGGTACTCGCGCAGATACAACTTCCTAATGTCCACCGTTCAGCCGCGGCTCGCCAGGCATGATTACCTTACCTGGTCGGTCGATCGGTTAAAAAAAATACGAGCCATTGATACAAAAGCTGAGAACCTACGAGTCGGTACCAGTATTCGTCTTTGAGATATCAACGAGCCCTTGCTCGTAGCAATAGAAGCAGCAAACCCAAGATGGCAGCGTTCCTATCGAAACTGTACTGTATAAGCGGTTATATTTGTGTAGTTGCATTGGTAAATATTTTGCCAGTGTTTTTAGATTACACACAAGCACTCGGCAACTGGCCATATTGAAAGAACACAAAACGTTTTGGTAGGTTTTGATATAACCATTTTATCCTTAACCCCGCTGATGATTTGTACGGCTTTCCATATGCCAAAAATAGAATTAATATCGATACATGCACTGCAGTTTGTTAAAATGAGTCACTTGAAACATGGATATTTTAGAATATTTACCGTTTATACGTCGCCGTCGATACGTCCTAATATGACATTATTTGCCAATGCATTTCGGAATGTCTGAGCGAGTAATATCCACTTACATACATAATATCACGCTTTTTTCCTTTTGGGTAAAGGCAGAGACAGCAGCTTACTTACTTCATTCCTTACATACCTCATGAGCTTCCTCTACTCTCATTAAACCGGTTAAACCGGTTTGGGGTACTTTTAACTTGCCCTTTCTTTAACCGTCACCAATTTGTTCGGGATATATTTTGCGTGGTCAACCTAAACCGGACTTCCCATTAACGTTTGCCTTATTAAGTACTTGTTTTGTCATTCGTTCCGCACTCATTCTTCCTACGTGCGTTCCGTCACGATACCTCACCGTGCCCTTTTCAATTTTTACCAGTACGTCCTCTTGGAAGTCAACCTTCTCTTGAATATCTACATTCCTATTTCTGTCAATCAATCTTATCCCGCACATACTTCACAATGATCTCATCTCTTCAAACTGTTGAGTTAAAAAAAGTTTGGTATGGCAGAAAAATGATAAAAGTAGAATTAATGTAGTCTACTTTCATAATTTTTCTGCCATACCAAACTGTCACTACGATACATTGAGGTGGGCACCAGCCTCACTAAAAATTAAATGCTGTTTAACAGCATTTCATCTTGAGAACCGCATTTCATCTTGGAGCAATTTGGCTATTTATTATGTTTTAAATGTTATTAATAACCTATTTATTCCAATATGCAAATTAAGAAATAAATAAAAAGTTTAAAGTTTCGGAAACTTTTTTTTTTTATTAAAACAATCACCTTCTTTATTAACACCCCGGATGACGTATGTCCTCCGGTCAACTAGTTAAAAGAGTTTATTTTTAAACATACTATTATTTATTTTAATTACCTACTTATTTTGGTTGCAATATCCATTAGGTATACAAATGCCACATTACTGCTGTATTAAATCATAAATTACCCATTACTGGTGGTAGGCGAGAGAAATTGTGTCACTCGAATGATTTTGTGGTTTGTATTTGTAGTACCTACTTACACTTTTTACATATAACACACGCCCTGGTACCTAGAAGTCATAGTAAAAATTCTCGACCGCTAAAGGCCCTGTCATTTCTAAGAATCCTCGCATCCAAAGTCTAACATGTCTCTAGAAAATACATATTATGAAATTGACAACACCATTGTAACAGTGCTTTCTGCAAAATAATAAATGATTTGACTTGATTTGAAAAAAACATAGCCAACATAGCAGTCTTGCTTCTTTCTCTTGTCTATGGCAGTTTGTAGTATTTTTGACGGTGTGGGGTCTATATTCAACCACATTTATAGCATTGACTGTAGCGTTCCAGAAATCTGTTAATATACAATGGTGTGTGCGGGTAATGTTGGCATTTGCTTGCTAGCAGAGATAGCTTGCAAGAAATATCTTTCAGCTATTTACATTCAAGGAAGTTTTTCTGGTAAGATACTAGAGCCCAGCTCGTAGGAAACGCACTTCAACGAAATTAATTTATGGTTTCATTGTAAACCATTTGAGTAAAATACATTAAAGACATATTACAAGCATTAAGGTATAACATTTGGCGGTCTTATAAATCACGGCGCTCTCTTCGCTTCACCCTTTAACAGATTTATATTTATGCTAAGATATTACTACAATTGGCTTTTAGCCGATTATTTCCATAGCGCAATTGTATTTGCGTATTTTTTAGAGTAAATTAAACTCTTTTAATAAATTGCGATGGCTTCCACAAAGCAGGTACAACATCAGATATGTGATTCGTAAGTTGCCACAATGTATTTGCATAGTGCAGCAGCCGTTCTTCACAGTTTTATAAAGGGTATGTTAAAACTATCGTGATGTTATATACCCTTTAATATTCCTTTATGAATACTCTATCCAATACAAAAAGAATTATTCAAATCTGACTGATAGTTTCAGAGATTAGCGCGTTTAAACAAACAAACAAACAATCAAACAAAAACCAAAACTATTCAGCTTTATTATATTACTATAGATTATCGGAGTTTTAATGTTTATAAAGATAACTAGTTAATATCACAGAAAAAGTTATGCATTAAAACAATTTCATGTCTTTGTTCAATTTGTTATGCTGAACAAGTCGTAAGGCGTAAGCGGGAAGTATATTTGGCCTGAGCTGTCACTCGTAAAAGGAAAGCCGTGTATCTTCCAGCCAAGAAGAAAACCTGTAATGTTGTTGCCAAGTCCTGCAAAAAAGCGATCAGAAGAGCTCGTTTTGACCACATTGGCCGTGTTAGGGATCGAACCAGTTACCTTCTTATCCTGCAAGGAGTAAACCTTTCTGGTCTCTTGCCAAGACGGTTGAATTAAACTTCCCATTGCTCCCACCTCTGCATAAACTTGATGGTTCTCTGGCCCAAAGCGCTAAGGAGAAAGCAGAACTATTTGCTAATCTCTTCCCAGAGTATTCTCGTCTAAATGCAAAAGAGCAAAAGTAAATGCCCACCTCTGTTACCTCCATTCGGCCCCAAAATGAAGGTCGTTCAAATCCGCCAAAAAGAGGTACTTAAATGTTTGGGGCCTCTAGATGTGTATAAGGCCAGCAGACCAGATGGCATTCCCGTAGTGGTTCGTAAAGTCGCCTGCTTATCGGTTTTCTACAGGATTTACTTTAGCGAGTGTGCAAAAGCTCTCTTCGAACCAATTGGACCCTCTTCATTCGTGCATCGGACGATTAGACGCAGACAGACACCCTTTCATTGTCGGAACACCAAAAGGTCGAACGAAACGTTTTAACAGCTCCTTTTTGGTTCAAGGGGCCAAGGTCTGGAATGAACTGCCTGCGTCTATTTTTCCAGACAATTATTATCTTGGAACGTTCAAGAGTAGAGTGCATAGGTTTTTCTTGGATAGGCATGTAATATCTTCGTCTTCATTATCACTTTCCATCAGGGGAGCTGGAAGACAAACGCCTATTCCAATACACAATAAAAAAAGAAAAAAAATCGCTGGAGAACTTTATGTTTGTATTCAAAGCAACATGCTCGATGCGTGTGATGTGATAATCCAAAGATCATACAGTACTATACCAATAGAAAAGCACTATCAGAATTATTTTATCAATATCTTGAAGTGACTTTGAAATTAAACATCAACGCAAAGCCGACGGGTGTATCTATATATTAGCGTTTATCGATTTCATTCTAATTTGTCAAGAAAGGACTCTTTATTCAACATTTTATATGATCCCTGATATCTAGGCATAGAGAATCCAAGTTGAAGTCATTCTTTGTTTCGCCCAACGTCACATCGCAAAAATTCTTCAACGGAAATGAGTCATAACTCGAACAACCTCTTTACTCGGTAAAACTTGTTGAGATTGAAGCTGATATACTGCGGTTTTGATGCCAACCTAAAGGAGGACACATAACTTCGTATCCGTGTTCTGTTCGTGACTTATGTAAGTTGTATCTGCACAAGTAAATACAGTAAGTTGACTGCGGCAATGGAGTCTACTTAAGAATTGGGGTACTGATTAATTGATCATCGGCCTCCTTGAAAGCTGCTTTGGGAGCTGCAGGCAGTATATTGATGCCGGGTCATTGGCCAGAAGCTTACAAACTAGACTTTAAACCTACCACGTCACCTATTGACCTACCAAGAACTAGTTGGTAGGTGACGTCACCTAATAGGGAATATGCATGTTCTTTAAATTTACTTGATTTTTTTTCCCTTGAATCTTAATTGTCCAGATATCATGAATAAACAATTATTTTCTTATTTAGTTCGTCTTTAATTGCAAAAAATATTAACTAAAATATGCAAAATCAGGGCGCGAAATTCAACTTTGCAAAACGCATCACTATTGGTGGAACCAAAACATGACGTCACATTCCACACCCTGTCATTTATCGGCGCCGATATTCGTAGTGTTACGGAGAAAGATACCTGTGGTTTTTGCCATTAGCTAGTGCAATTTAAGCATTCTTGTGATATTAGAAATCAACTAGGACGATGACTGAAGGTGGTTTTGTCAAAGCACAATCGGACAATCTACCGTAAATAGATGCATTCATGATGACTATATATTTTGCATCAAATCCAGATTTTACGTCTGCTGAGGTCAAAGGAGTGAAAGCCGCAAGGTAATTATTATAATACATGTTATATATAATCTAATACATAGGCAAGACATGTATAGTTACTTCTATTCATGAAGTTTTATTGGACTTTAGTTACCTAGTTTAAGTAGACAAGCAAGTTGCCGTCTGCTTGATATTTAAAACAAATATAAATTACTGCTGACTAATTCACACTATACTAGCAATTAAATTGTAATATACTTAAAGTGATCTTCACAACAATATAAACACGATATTGAAGATACTTCATCTCTTCTCATTAATTTACACTATTGTTTTCGTATTTTCGCATCTCTTGTACAGGAAAAAATACTTTATTGGGTGTACTTCTTATAGTATTTTAACACCTAGGGACAAGGCAATATCTTTAAAATGTTTTTTTAACTTTGTCGATCGTCTAGTAATTACAATAAATAGTAATTACAACTGAAAATCGGTATAAAATTACTGTAATACTTCAAGTAAGTATACTAAGTTTATGAAACAAACACTGAGCGTGGCATGTGACGTCATCCAAGGCCCGCAAAATATAGCGGCGTTCAAATAGATCAAATTTTATCGATAGTTTCAATGTTATTTTAAAAATTAATTTGAACATTGCCAAGGTTATTTATATTTTTATTAGGGTAGAATGATGGAATAAGTTAATAAAAAAAAAGTACATGCATATTCCCTATTGTAATCTCAAATTGCCGAAGTGCTTTACTTCTGAATGATTAGGCCTTTTAACTAGTTTCTTTTGATACTTTATTTGTATATTAATTCGTGAAGAGAATTCTTTGTGGGGAACAAAAGCAAATTTTGTTCCCCACGAGTTTAAGCAAATTTGGCGGACGGAGGGATGTGAAATTTGGAATACCTACTTCAAGTTTATAAGTATGTGGAAGATGTGCACTTTTTTTTAGCAATATCACTATATATTATAAAACAAAGTCCCCCACCGCATTTATCTGTCTGTCTGTTCGCGATAAACTAAAAATCTACTGAACCGATTTTCATGCGGTTTTCACTAATAGACAGAGTGATTCATGAGGAAGGTTTTGGTATATAATTTGTACCCGTTTGAAGCCGGGGCGGGCTGCTAGTGTTATATAAATTTAAAAATGATGCGAAAACAACCCCAAAAAGCTACAGGGATCCAGTTGACAGTTGTAATATGTTGACATTGTTGACCTGTCGTGGTATGGAAAGTCTATACAGTAGTGTTTGTTTACTCTATGGTCTATACAAAGACCGCAATTTATTGAATCTTGGAGATTCTTTTTTTTTTAGTTCTTTTTTCGGTGACTGTAACTATTTGGTTACGAATCGGCTACTAAATATAACTTCATAAATGTTTCTCTATGACGTACAAACGTGAAAAGAGTAAATGAAATTGACATTTCTGAAGATTTTTTATAATTGTCGTCGCCACATCAAAATCTTATTTATTTTATTGAAATTAGGGACAAACTATAATAGATGATAACACAGTTCACTATTTAATAAGAATAAGTTAATAGACATTATTTTGACTTGTTATACCGGTAACGCAATGGTATTGGTCGATTGATAAATATTAATGAATAGTGGGGTTATAAAAAGGGTAGCAATAAGTTCAGAAGATGGTCTTGAGTGCGAAGAGTGGTACGAACAACTTGGCAGTTACTGTAGTTAGTGATTTTCATATTTTATATCAGTGGTTATGAGAACGTTTCTTACATAATACAGTTACATTTTATTTCAATAAAATAATACGGCTTTTTAAATTTCATATATCTCACCTCTTTTTTGTTCCTGAGGTAGAGGGGAGAATATCTATCTCAAAAAAAAAATAATTACCGGTACTCTGAAATTTACCTAAAAATTTTATCGTTTAAATAAACCTTCATATTAGATAAGGAAATATAGAAAGTGACAATCTTACAATATCATTACCTCTAGTGTAAAAAGATAGCAAATTACGACGAAATAGGAAGTCCTTGAACAGTCAGTCAATTTGATATCGATCGAGCCTAAGATGGCGGCCAAAGATTAGGTTAGAATATATAATAGTATTAGAATTTATATACTGTCTCGATAATTTTGTGATTGATAATAATGTATGGTGTTAAAGTAAACTATTATATTTTAAAGTTAAATGAAATAAAAGTTTCCAATAGAATTGTATAAGTTATTGAAAATAGAGAAAGTAAGTCTTCAAGTTCTATAACCATAAACTTAGTATACTATCGTAATATAAGGTCGGGGAAAAGTTTCTTCGTATATTATTTACAAATTCAAGACATTTTTTTTTCAAAGTTTAATTACAATGAATTATCCTACTAATATTATAAACGTGAAAGTTTGAAAAGATGTGTGTGGTCTGGCGTTATCATGAGACCACTCCTTTTCCGTTGATCAATAACGGCCGTTTTTTCTTAATTTCTTGCTTGAGTCGAGTTAATCAATTCGGATCTCTGCTGTCAACAACTTATGTGTTGGCAGATTCGAATCGTTTGTCTTGCCCGGCGGTAATAGCTCATAATGAACGATGCCCTTCCAATCCCACCGTACACACAGGATCACCTTATTGCGTGTTAATCCGGGTTTCGCGACAGTCTGTGGAGCTTGACTACCCTTTGACCATGATCTTCTTCGCACGTTCTTGTCGTAGGTGATCCACTTTTCATCACCAGTGATCAATCTTTTCAAAAATGGTTCGGTTTCATTACGTTTCAATAGAGAATCGCAAATGACTAAACAATTAATTAGTTTTCTTTCAGTGAGCTCGTGTGACACCCAAATATCGAGCTTTTTTATATAGCCAGACTTTTTCAAATGGGTCAAAATTGTTTTGTGGTCAATCTTCAGTTACTGAGCTATGTCGTAACTACTAATATGCCAATCTTGCTCCTCTTTTTCAAAAATGGCATCGACCAGAGCGAGCTGCACCTTTGACATCAGAATTCCCGGACTGAAAACGCTTGAACCAACTTTGTGCTACTCTTCCTGACACTCCATACCCCAATATTCTTTTCCGCAAATCGCATTGTTCCCTTTTTTTGACTTCAGAATGTGTAATATTTTTAGAATCACTCATTTTGGCGGACAGAAAAACAGTTGAAAAATGGCGGGATAGTGTTTTTTATTTTTCTTTTTGCTATTGTCCAATATTTATTGATATTAAAACCAGCCAGATACAAACAGCACAACCAAAGAGATTTTTCTTTAATTTTATGCATACAAAATACGAAAAGACTTTTTCCCCGACCTAATATACTACATTTGTGTCTATAACACTCCCTTCCAAACAATATTTTAATTAACTGAAATTCCGAAGTGAAAGTGGGTTATCAGTTATGTAGCTGTCATAAAAAGGGCTTGTAATAGTTAGAATAATTAATAAGCTTTAATTAAAATATTTATTACATACTTTTGTAATTAATTAATACTTAGTAAATATGTAGGTATATATATTTAGATTTTAAAAAATCGAATCATCAGGAAGAGCTTCACTTCAGAATGCGAGACTGATTTGACTAAATTTGATTTTTTAATTATCCGTATTACTACGAACTATTTCTTTTAGTTCAAGAGAAAAAAATTGTTAAAATCTTCTAGACTCTAGAAGATTGGAAAATTTAGAAAAAGCTTTTTCCTGATGAATGATACCGATCAGGGCGACTACTGCGCTCGAAGAGTTCACCACTAGTGCTATAAGAAAACTACCCAAAGGAACCTCACTAGTTAGTACCTACTCTTTCCTTAGCAAGTCAACTCCCTTGAGAAATGACAACAAGATGAACGCGCTGAACGTATGCGTGTATATAAATGTACTTAAGGTGACAGACCCAATTATTGGCACTCTTCTATAAAAAGTAAAAAAAAAAATGTTAAGGGTAAAGAATTGCGATACACAGGAAAGGTAAATCGAACTCCTCTATTAGGTAGTTCATTTTTTTGTGGATGTTCATGGTCTATTTAGAATGTAGCAAGCAGCGCAGGTTCTTAATGTAATCAATCCTTTTTTTCTTCGTTAGTTAAACTCATTTTACAAGGCTATCTAAAACTTACATTGAATATGTAACTAATGTTTTAAATCGTTATGCTGACTTAATAATTAATTCGTAAAAATATTGAAATTTAATTCGTCTGTGTCAAAAGGAGTCGTTTTCAGGCCATACAAAGAACCCGCTTTAACTTCCTAGAAGGCTTGTTTTTGTGTTTTATTATGCTATGAACATTATAAGTTCTTCAGCAAATAAAATGAACACATTTAAAAAGAATGTAATTGGGTAAGACTTGTGTCAAAGTTTGAAATGTAAGTTGCTATGCATTGCATCTATGCATGCATTGCTTGCTATGCGTTGCAAAGATCGATACGGTGCAAAGATTTTGGTAAATAA
Organism: Euplagia quadripunctaria; assembly: GCA_963859945.1. NCBI lineage: Eukaryota > Metazoa > Arthropoda > Insecta > Lepidoptera > Erebidae > Euplagia > Euplagia quadripunctaria. The sequence goes on along the minus strand of OY982560.1, from coordinate 2,026,459 downwards.
TCCCACTAATATTATAAATGTGAAAGTTTGGATGGATGAATGGATGTTTTGTTACTCTTTCACGCAAAAAACCACTGTACCGATTGCGATGAAACTTGGTATGTAGATAGCTGGAGATCTGGATTAAGGTATAGGCTACTTTTTATCCCGATATTCCTACGGGATCGGAACTTACACAAGTGCAACCGCGGGGCGCTGCTAGTTTAAAATATTTTTTGGAAACCAACATCTGTCTGGAACGGTCAGACCAGATCAAAACCCTCAAATGTAACATAGATGTACCTAAACTTTTAAGTCTTCATAGATGTATCTTTAAGGTCAAATAATTAGTTCATTTATTTCTTTAATTTTTATACTAATATACCAATGGTTAAAAACAGTAGGAATATCAGCAGTGTCATCCGCGCCAACTCTTACTCCCTGACCCTGATTGTGAGTTCTGGCAATTTTACTCACCAGCAGACATAATTATAGTTAATAACTATAATATTTCGTTAAGTTATTATATAATCCGTGAAGAAAGGAGAGATATCTGGAGATAAGAAGCATATTTGTATGTAGTTGTACGGAGTCTCGGAAAAAATATCTGAAACCTTTCCTACATATTTAACCACTAAAATTAGTAACTAAGTTGTTAATCGCAGTTTTCTTTCTCTATCATAACCACAAACCTTATAATTATATTTCAACCAATTATATTTAAGAAGATACATGCTTATATCGGACAATATTACGAAACCGCAATAACCTATCGTACACCACAAAATGTCAAGAGACATGCTTTTAATACGCATAATTGCTCCTAGACGGGTAGCCTCGCAACCTGCGCCAGCGCAGACGGACCAGGGAGGGGTGAGCCAGCGGTCGTTGCGAGGGGGGAGGAATGAGTAACACGGAACCCGTCAAACCTGCAGCCGAGCTGGAGATGCCGAGAGCCTCAATTTCTCGCGAAATGCCTTGCTACAAACAAAACCTCACACTATTTTGAACTATAACTTTAAGGCAAAAGCACACAGAATTCCATGTCTTGTCAAAATTCATAGAGATTACCTTCTATTCGTTTTACAATCGCTTTCCAACTAAAAAAAGTTTAAATATTTATTTCAATAATGAAGCCCCGCTATTGCCGTTTGACATAAGGATTGTATTGCTTTGCACTTTATGTCTGCAATTAACACGCTATTTGAAACATTATTACGAGGCACAGAAGGCTGAAAATTATGTGAATCGTTTTAGGTAATTTATGTCTTTTATAGTTGTCAGTGGAGTAATGCACAAGACATGTTCGAGTTTGGTGATTCTCAGAATTTAAAAATGCTGTCTTTAGCGTGGTCCGTGTTATTTATTTTTCTGTTGAGAAAATTAAGTTGTTCTGATTTGAATGCAATAAAAACTAGCTGGATTTGTAAACGCGTGTGTTTTAATATTTCAGGTTTTTGATTTTATAATTGTAGTTTTTATGTTGTCAACTTACGTACCTATGATTGTAGTAACGGATAGAATTTTTAAATACATAAAAACTTATGCAGGTGAGGTTCTAAGTCGCACCCGTCGTTTTTTGTGCTCGAGAAGTTTTTGTTGTACATACATAGGTACTATGAGAGGCATATTAAAACGGTCAAGGAACCAAAATGAGAGATTAAATGATGAGATGAAATTAAGTAGGTAGGTACGTGATTTGCACATTTTATACCTGTACCAAACTGGTTATATTTTGTGAGCGTTGTTTTTAAGGAGTGTGATTTTAAATGCACTACTAATAATAGGTACCTAGTTAGTAGTGTAGTGACATAAATAATTTACATGATTTTCTTTGATCTTGTACAGGCGTTTTGTAACTAATAGAGTTATTTCCCATGGTTAAAACAAACCTCATGAAATAGAATGTGACATAATACTGCGAAAAACTATATTCGTAACTGCTTTTAAATCAAAAATTAAAAGATAATATTTTGGCAATAATTAGGTGTGACGTCATCTTTATTTCATACAAATTTCTACAGAACATACGTTTCATAAAGAGGAACTGAGTTGACAGTTCAATATTCACACACACAGACACCAATTTACGTACCTATATAGAGAAAAAAACCTTACTTATCTTATTAATATTATAAAGACGAAAGTTTGTAAGGATGTATGGATGTTTGTTACCTTGTTTGTTGTCTTTTACGCACAAACTGCTTAACGGATCTCGATGAAATTTCACACAGAGATAGATTCTAGTCTGGAATAGCATATAGGCTTTTTCTTCCAAAAAAATGTACTGTCCCCTTGATATATATTGCACCTGAATTTCAACGCGAATGAAGTCGGACAACAGCTACTTATAAATAAATACGATAAGAATGTTGTTGTGCCCTTATTGCAGGTAGCAATAGAGAGATGAGATTTGCATGAAGATAATAAGACGATTACTGAATAAGTTATTCAAATAACCAGGTGAGCTGTGAGTAACAGCTGGTTAATGATTAGTTTAAAAGAAAATATTTTTTCCGTTTCGTCCAATGCCAACATCGAAAGCTTTTAGTTTAAACTTTACTAATCGACTTAACTCGTTGTGTTCACGACTTCGTACGCGCATTGCATTTTTACGACCAAAGTCCGGTCCCACGGGTCGTATTAAAAAATGACTACAAAAAATGGTCGACGAAAAAACCAGTATGACCATCCATCCACGTCGGATTAGTAACAGGCCTATTATCGGGTTGTTTACCCTATACATGACAACGTTTGGTTTCTATTACATTTGACACATTGCAATTGTTTTTTTTATAAAAGTGTCATGTTCAAATGACAATTCTAAATTTAAATCTTTAATTTGCCGGTCATAGACTCATAGTATAGAGCAACGATACGTTATAATTATGGGTTTTATATTTCAGGTCAGCCAGTTCAAAGCATTGATAAAAGACTTTTTTTCTCTATGGTTCAAAGTCATCGCGTTAATTCCCGTTAACATAAGCGCATTAGCGCATATCATGGCACGGAAAAGTTTAAGCATAAACGTATTTTAGGAAGTTAAATTATTAACTTTAGTGCGGACTACGTAACTATAGTAACGGAACTTGTAGGTATCACGATAATGGAAGATGAATCTGTGCTGTTAAAGCGAATAAACTTTGTGTGAATTGGGTTATTTTTTAAGAAGATCGAAAAGCTGTTTTCTTATTTATAAAGAGTTTAAATAGAATTGCTATGTGGACCTAACGTTGTGTTTGTATACTCTTTGATGTGGACTTTGAAAGACTGTACCATAAAGGTTGATATATCATTTGAGTTTTTGGCAACCCGCAAATAACTTCTTATGTTGCATGTTTGTTTATCTGACTTTGTCATTTATTAAAGTGAATAATTGGAAAAGTTTCACTGATATTATATTATTATGTGTTACTTTGCCACATAGACATGAATCTCATGAATGAATCTTATATCTTTTATGAATGTAATATTTTCCTTATGTTGATTAACTTTGACGTTTTAATCGACTTCAAAACAAAAAGAGGAGGTTGTATGTTCGGCTGTATGTTCTTTTTTTTATGTATGTTCATGTTTAGTAACATTGATGATTTATTCAGTTGGAAATTGAAACACGAAAAACATGAAAGTTTAAGGCATGCATTGTAATTGCAGTTTATACCTATTTATTTCACATGAGTACAAAGTAAACGATTTATAGATATAAAACCTTTCACGTAAAATGATATCTAATTGATTGTTTTAATACATTTTGGTCAAACCATAGATATTAAATCTTATCTGCCGAACTCTATTCTGTGCCTAAGGTTAGGTACCTTATAAATACCGGGAATATAAAGAGCATTCTAGTACTTACAATACTTAAGCTATTATTTTGTTATGTTGATACTCTAGATTATCGAAGACTAAGATAGTGAAAATTATAAAATTAAATGACGTCTGTGTTCCATTCGCGAGAGTTATCGTAATGGCATAGATTACTAAGTAGTTACTACGTAACAGATAAATCACTCCTTACAAAAATATCAATACCTACTGTTTTAATTGCCTACTCTTTCCGGGCTTTAAAATGTGTGTAGGGTTACGTCTTCAATAATTAATAATTATTAAAAAAAATATACAATTGTTACGTAAATTAAGTACCTAACGCTTATTTTTCATTTCCAAAGTTTTAGTATACATACAAAAATCCTACATGTGTTTTATTTTTATGTAAAGTTTAATAACCTTCTTCCCTTTTCTGAAATTTTTATTTGATGATGATTATTTAACTATATGATGGAAAATATTCTAAATCTTACGAAATGTTTTAATAAATGATTTGAGGAAAACAATATAATACAGTATAAGAATGTAGATAAAGTAAGAGAAAGCCCGGCAACGCTATTTATGTAATTTTTAAAAATGAACTTTCTGGTTCATTTAAAAAAAAATTAAAAATGAACTTTCTAGTTCACTGTACATAAACAATCATATCAATTTTCACTACAAATTTAACAGTATTTAAAGAATATATCAATACAATATCGAATACCATTTTTAGTACTTTAAAAATAAAAGCGCGTACGCGCGATGCAGCTGTCGGCAACCCACTGCGCGAGATTATAAGGTCCGCCGGCGAACAAGCAGCCGGTAGGTATTTAGCGCGCGCAAGTACATCGAGTGACATAGGCCTGGTATATGGTGAGTTTTTGTTTCCTTCATCTGTTATTTCTTTTGCTACTTTTGCGGTGCTAGCGCAATCTTAATTTCACTCGGTTTTCGGATTATTTTTAAATACAGAATCAATTCCACTAGGCAACTTTTTGTCAAAGAACTTAAAATCAAAATAGAAGCAGTACATACAATGTTTTTGAAGTGAAACTTCTTTAGAATCGTTGTGTTTTGAAAATTCAATGAAACGAAAAAGTCACACTAAAAAGGGACAATCATAGTCATAAATCGCATTTAGCCTGCGAGAGAATGAGATAGAATGCAAGTATACAGTGTTTCCTATAATCTTCGAAATATGCTAGCACGTGTCTTCGCGCTTGCGTACTATGAAGCCTTCAGAAAATGCGTCATAGTCAACGTGGTGTATCATTCACTTGTATCATTTTTGTGCATTTGCGTATTAAAATTCGTTGGTTAATTAATTTATGTAAATTATTTAACACATCTGTGTTAATTTGAAGATTCACTTCTGCCGTGTGTGAATTGCACACTCACACTTTTTTTTTTAATTGTACGGTTTAAAAACGAACAATATTTCTGTCACTTAACGAGGCAACATAACATTCTATAGTTGTAAATAAACTTAAAAAAAAAACAATGTACCTATTGAAGACACCTGTATACAGTTTTAAGGTAAAGATTTCTTTACTTGAAAAGGTATTAAAGTTTTAAACTGACAAGTGATGCTTGAGGACAATAGGGCATAAAAACGCTTCGAAATGTACATCGTGAAGTACCGTAGCTATGATTAATAAAGTTACAGGTATTGGTTGCGGTCACTTAGTCCGCAGACCACCGGGTACGTAGAAAGTTTTTAGGGTTGTCAAAACAAAAATTATATTATTAAAAAAAAAAATAACTGACTGTGGACTGACCTGCATTCCTGCCCCGGTGGTAACTGCTGGGGCTGCCCGTTAGGCGTCCATTACACGCTCATGCAAGTCAATCATTTCTAAAAGTCATGATTGACGAACGATTGTTGGTGCTTGATGAAATTATATAAACATTAGAGATTAGACCCTCAATCTGATTGACCGTCGTTGACAAAATGCCATTACACGTTCATTCAAAAGTCATGATTGATGGTTGCGCGATGAAATTCCAGATTTTGGGCAATCAATATCATGCAACCGCCAATCACTGCATTCGATGATAGGTTATTCGTCAATCACCGTTTTGATTGTGGCAAAACTAACAGCAAAACCTACCGTGTAATGGTATAAATAAATAATAAATTAATATTTCATTTTATTGAATAAATTAAATATACAGAAGCCTAGTACGGTGTCGCGACGTGTTCCGCGCTCGGCTCTCGATCTGGATGAGAGCAGGGCCGCCCGGATCCAACCGTGTGGCTGATGGGCATGATCAGGAGACGGCTAAGGTCTGCATGGGGTTTTTATCGGCTTCCTTCTTATGGTATACCTGGGTCCTTCAGTTGGCTTAGAGTTTCTGAAGGTTGTGAGATATCACAGAAGAACGAGGGAAAAAGAAGAAAAAAAAGGAGATAAGAACATTTATTTCTCTAAAACATCATGAAAGACAAACAGATTTTTTTTGAGCAAAATTTCATCAACGTCCAACATCCAATGTCTTTTGCGCCTTTTAGAATTAAATATATTTTCTGACTTCTTAGCTCGAGCTGAACTAAACAAAGTAAAAAGGGGTACACCCAATGGGCTTTCAGCAAAACCCTCTGTACCCTTTTTTTATGGAATAGGGGGCAAACGAGCAGACGGGTCACCTGATGATAAGTGACTATCGCCGCCCATGGGCACCTGCAACTCAAGAGCTACAAATGCGTTGCCGGTCTTTAAGGTGGGAGTAGGGGTAGTAGGGGGTGCGCGTAGGAGGAGAAGAGGGGAGGAGGGAGAGTATGGGTAGGGAGACAAGAGGGGGAGAGGGAAGGGCTAGGGCCTCCGGTAACCTCACTCACTCGGTGAAATACAATGCAATCATTGCTTTACTGCCGTTTTCGGTGAGGCCGTGGTATCACCCCGGTCGAACCGGCCCGTACGTGCCGAAGCATGGCTCTCCCACATTATCATTAGATTTGCTTCTAGTTCTAAGATTGGTTTATTTAGACGCGAACGGTCTTGGCCCTTATTTAGTCATTTCTTAAATTATCTCTCAAGATGAGCAAGGTCTCTAATAGTCTTTGAAATAGGTACGACACCATTTTCAGAGTTCATAGTTATAAAAACTGCATAAAACTATAAACGTAAGGCCGGCAACGCATTTGTGACCCTTGAGTTGCAGGTGTCTATGGGCGACGGTAGTCACTTACCATCAGGTGACCCGTCTGCTCGTTTACCCCTATAATATAAAAAAAAACGTTATGTAGTTAACTTGCTTTTCAAACACATAGATAGATAGAAATTTTAATACAGAAATTTTATTTTGAAATATAAATTAAACTTGATCAATTTTTTACATTTTTTTTTTAAATTTATTCAACTATTTGTCGGCTATACATAACGCTCCTAAAATTTGACCACATCTTTCTGTAACTGTATATACATATAAACTATTCGTAACGTGAGTCACATATTACTAGTATATTATTATGTTAGATGAGTCAATCGGGACTTAATTGCTATAATATTTTAAGGTACAGTACATACCTTTTTTGGTTGTCCTACGTTTAGACCGAATTGCACCGATCGTGGTCACGGATGAAGTCCCGATTGAAACATCTCTAATACGCATAAAAGTCGTGAATAAAATTTAAAACAACTCCTCCAGCTAAGCTAAATGCTTGTGTTAGGGGTGAGTTGATGACAAGTCCGACACCGAAGCCATATTGAGCCTTCGCCGCTTTAAAATATAGATTGTAAAGATTAGAATAGTAGAGAAAAAAAATGTCACCACGGACGGATATTTTTTTTTTTTACTTGGAACAGGTTGCAAGTCTCTCCGCCATTAAAAAAAAAAGAAAAAAAAAACGCAAACAAAACATGACTAAAAACGGGAAATATTATTATAGTGTAAGTACTCTTGCACAATCAAAGTATCACATCTTTTCTTTCAAAAATGTTCGCAAAGGCATGAAAGGGTTTTACAGGGGCGAAGACACTCGTGTGCATTTTCAGCGAGCCAATGTCCATGTCCATAGATTACGATGACTGTTTTCCAGCAGGCAGTGTGTACCTGTTATAGAATAATAACTGACTGACAATACCTATTCAGAAATAATAAGAAGGCTATCTTAAAGTATTTGGGTGTGTTATTTAAGTTCACTGACATCTGACAAGAACCTCGTGTATATTTTTTACTTTTGTAAATTGGCCGATTAAGACTGGTTTCTGGTCTTAATTATGCATATTGGCTTAACAAGAGGTTGCGAACTTAATTTCTTGGCGAATGCTGATCAATCATGCGGTATTTGTTGATATCGTCACACCCTTCATGTTATAAACGCCTAAAACACATTTTTAGTTAAAATATGTTTAGATATGTCAGGTGTCAAGGAAAAAAGCTCAATAGTTAAAGAACAGGAGATACGTCGAGACGCACAATTAGGAATTCTCTCCACTCCAATAAAGACAGCGGTTAACTTTCCCACTTTCATTTGGGGTCGGTGCAAGAGTTTTGGCTGTTTTTTTTATGGCCGGCCGCCTGTCTAAAGCCAACTATCGCATGGAGTGTAATTGTTTTCAGATAGTGGCGTGCCTGGCCACCAGAGGAGGCTCTCTGGTGGTCGAGCGCATCGAGGCGCTGGGCTTACGGGTGGCCCTGGAAAAGACGGAGGCCCTTTTATTTCATGGGCCCCGTCGTGGTCCTCCCGGCGGCGCATCGATCGAAGTCAACTCGGTCCTCGTACCGGTTCGGGCTCAGATGAAGTACCTGGGTCTGATCCTTGATGGAAGGTGGCGCTTCGACGACAAAGGAAGAAGGGGTTAGGAAAAGGGAAAAAGCGAAGGAACTTGGGTAAGGGATACCGCAAGTCTCGGATGGAGAAACGGGAACTTAGACTGCAGTAGCTCGAAGTAGCCAGGGTCACGTACCTGAATGTCCGCCCGTGATTGGAGAGGCCACTAGTGACTAGGACAGGAAGATCAACTGGCCATTTTCTGTATTAGAATCAAAGGATAGCCATCATCATCAGATGTCCTTGGCTAAGAAGATTCAGTCACATGTGATATCGCGAGTGTTCATATGCGAGGCTAACAATTTACCATCTGACAGGACATCTTTAGAGGTTTACAGGTTGAATTCTACTACTTATTTTAAAAAATATATAAATAAAACTAAATATACTTATACTTAAACTAGCAGCGCCCCGCGGTTTCACCCGTGTAAGTCCCGACCCCGTGGCAATATCGGGATAAAGTAGCCTATGCGTTAATCCAGGTTTCCAGCTATCTACATACCAAGTTTCATCGCAATCGGTTCAGTGGTTTTTGCGTGAAAGAGTAACAAACATCCATCCATCCAAACTTTCACATTTATAATATTAGTGGGATTATAGGTTAAAAAAATAATAATATTTAAATATATAAATAAAATTGTAATTAATAGAAGAGCGGGGTCTCCTGGCACAAGTGTCAAGTGTGTATATTCTACTTAAAAGGAGGCCTTAGCAACAAAATTAATATTTTAAATATGTGTTACTGAAATAAATATATTTATTATTACGTTGGTAGTAACCCTAGACATCATGCCCGGGGCTATCTGGTGCCATAAAACGGAGTAAACACTCGCCAAACATCGACTCTGTTGCCAGGTATACTATCTGCAGTACCTAAATGCTTAGGCAGACATAACTTGTAATGTAACACTGTTTTTAATATAAGATAAGAACAGAACTTATGGCTGAAGCGGGCTTCAAACAACTGGGGCGTTCTCGGTTAGAATTCTCACCGGATACTGTCAATACTAGATTTGTGAATCGGAATTTATTAACTTAATATTTTTAACATACGATATCTTTTTGGTCTGATTTATAATCCTTACTAATATTATAAATGCCAAAGTAACTCTGTCTGTCTGTCGCCCTTTCACGCCAAAACTAATGAACCGATTTAAATGAAATTTGGTAGACAGATAGTCTAGAACCTGAGAAAGGACATAGGCTACTTTTTAATGCGAAAAAAGGGGTGTAAGAGGTTGAAAGGTGGGATGAAAAGTTGTATGTAAGTATCGTCATATTTAGAGCTAGAAGCTTGAAACTTATCTTTCAGGCTGTTGATTCAATATAAATACACTATTCCACGCGGACGAAGTCGCGGGATTATATAAGCGAATTATATAAGCGAAGAAAGGCAATGGGGACCCCCATTGCCTTTCTTCGCTATATTATGTACATTTGTGATTCAGATTCAATTATTTCACACGAAATAGAGTACAAAAATGGTCTTAATTGATGTTAGTTTCATCTATTTTATGTATAGCATGTGAAATGTCAGATGTCAGTTAGAAAGTGTGTGTGTACTTATGTACGCACGTAAGAAGTTATACTTTTATCTAGTTAAATAAAGTTTATTTAAATATCATAATAAATAATACATACCGTCAACTAACCTCAAATTCTACAAACGTACTCAAAGTAATATATAAAAACCATTTTTATCTCTTATAATCACAGTAAATTATCATAAACATACATACTATAAATTTACACTCATCATTTTTCCATAACGCGCCAAAAGAAGTATACCTTCAACAAAACAATAATAATACAATTTTGATAATAATTAATAATAATAACATGTTGACATTTAACAGTAATAAAATGGCAACAAAAATAAAACTAACAATGATTACACTGACAATTTGATATCAATACAACTGATCAAAGAGGTTACCTATTGAGTAAAATGACTTTTCTAACAGCCATTGTCTTGTCATCATCATCAGTATTTCATGGTCCACTGCTGATCATAGCTCAACCAGTTTTGACGTTTCGACCGAATTGCACCGATCTTGGTCACGGATGGATATTTTCAATGTATAATTTAGAATGTAAATGACATAGTTCTGATTGCATACTGCTGGTTTTTTTTTTAAGGACAACTCCCGCATTAGGAATTACTCCTATGTCGCGGGGGACTTTACAAACATAGAAACAACGGGCACAAAGAACATCCAGACTCGTGTGGGAATCGAACCCATGACCTATAAGCATAGTGGTCAGGGTCACTAACCACTAGACCAACCGGCCAGGCCCTCTCCTCTTCTCACTACGTATTTGTTTTATACTGCCCCCACCTTCCCAACGCAATCGTTGTAACGGCACGGTCAGTATACTTGCATCCCGTTCCAAAACCAAGGTCCCGAGACGCAGGGACCTTTATACGGCAGGTCTTACCTCCAACGCCATGGCGCCGGTACTAATTAAGGCTAGTTACCCATGTGCCTATCGGTTACAGGGAATCGCCCCTTGTGAAACCATACTCGCAGCAACCCCCAGACCAACAGGCCAGTCGGTTCCAACCACACTGCATCTTTTTAAACCTTATCTGCCGTTACCAAACCGGGTTTACCGTTTAGTGATGTTTTAAAATCAACCCGACTAAAAAAACCATACGTATCTCCTTATGGATAACTGATTGAAACCCCATCGTAATTTTCTTTTTGTGGGATAAAGGGCAAACGAACAGACGGGTCACCTGATGGTAAGTAACTATCGCCGCTCATGGACATCTGCAACTCAAGAGTCACAAGTTCTATTCCTTCTCTTGTTAAATGTATGTATGTACGTATGTATGATAATAATATTTGCAGGCGAAAGCATCCGTTTTGTTTTACTTACTGCTACTGTTATATTTAAGAAGACTATAGATAAGTAATTTTTAAAATACAACGCGTAAGAAATCCTTAGAATTTAACTGTCATTGCTGTCTTTAAAAATCTATCCGCTTTCGCAAAAGGTCAACATCTAATCTATATATTAATACGTGAAGCGAAAACTTTGGATCCCTTTTTACGAAAATTGGGCGGACGGAGGAGTATAAAATTTCGCACACTTATAGTTTATACAGAGAAGAAGTGACGAATGCTAAAATTTTTAAACAATATTTGCTACAAAGTTAAAAAAAAATGCAAAAACGGGTACATACAGCTATGAGTGTTCAGTATATATTTTGACCTGTCATGGTACAAAAGTCTATACAATGACAGGTCAAATAATACTGGCCAATGAAATAAATCATGGTCAAAATTCGACCACCACGGGATCTCTAGTACCTTTAAATGAGCAATTCTTGTATGTACATATGTATATAATTGTACATAGATGTATATAATCTGAATCTAGGAAACAGCACCAACGACTTTGATGAAAGTTTATTTACAGATACAGTTTTGCATTTTAAGTTCAACTGCATAGTTGTATTTCCTGTAAAAATGCAAGGCAAAGCAACCGAGCGAGGCTCGGTCTCCCAGGCACTGATAAATAAAATAGCATAGGATTATAGGACTAGGCGCACTTTTATTAAAATTCTGCTAGTACGTGCTTACCAGGAAAGTAGGCAGGTAAATATTTTTTTATGACCTAATAAATTCTTTGCAATGCAAGTAGTAATAAATTAATATCCACTATCCTTTAGTGTCGTAAACAGGTAAATCAAAACTGCAGTCATTAGAAAAACCACTGTCAACGACGTGGGGAAATCCAATGTTCAAAGTTACTAAAAAGTATGAGTCCCTAAATCGCGATTTAATTAATATATTTAATACTAGCAGCGCCCCGCGGTTTCACCCTCGTAAGTCCCGATCCCGTGGGAATTTTGGGACAAAAAGTAGCCTATGCGTTAATCCAGGTTTCCAGCTATCTACATACCAAGTTTAATCGCAATCGGTTCAGTGGTTTTTGCGTGAAAGAGTAACAAACATTCATCCATCCATCCATCCATCCATTCTAATTATGTACTTATACGGGAATTAACGCGATCACGAAAAGGTATTACATACCTCTGAATTGCCTGACGTTTCGACCAGGTTGCACTGGCCGTGGTCACTGGCTGACTGGCTGCTGAGCCAGTCAGCCAGTGACCACGCTGGCTGGACGCCCTCCGTCGTCGAGATCGCGAGGTAGAAGGTTCTTCATCCACCCGCACATTTTCGATATTTTTAATATTTTGATTTCGCCATGTACCGTCACATACTATACTAACAGTGTCCCTATTCTCTAAGCAAACCGATGTGCCCCTATTCTGGTGTTAAAGTTAGCATTCATTCTAACTTTCACATTTATAATATTAGTGGGATTGAAGTAAAAAGTAAAAACGAAATTTAAAATTGAAAAGAGTTCCACTATCAGACTCGTATTCCATTACAGATATTTGTTACCAAGCCTCGCCAAACGAATCATAGGAGCCCAAACTCGAGGGGTTTAGTTGAAGCCACCAGATCAGCATCATCATCATCATCAGATCAGCTTCAAGATGCCAAATTCTAGTATTGTCATCCGAACTACATATACATACAAAGTTTATTTTATATATAATTAGAAGTAGGTTAAAATTGACATGCAATATGTGTTTACATAGTTATAGCTAGGGCTGCCATCCGTCCGGGTTTCCCCGGATTTCTCCTTAAAAAATATCAGGGTGTCCGGGAAAAAATTGTGATTTCACATGTGTCCGTGGTTTTTTAAGTTTTTGTCCGGTGTCGGTAATTTAAGTGATGGCAGGCCTAGTTATAGGTGAAGCTAATAAAACCAGCGTCAGGCTTTCGTCTGGCGAAATGCTGAATTGGGTCCGTTTTTTTGGCACTAACGGTAATCATAGCTGCAAAATTGTTTATATTTTTTATGTGTTGCCAAAAAATAAACATTTCTTTCTTCTTTTCTACTTTCTAATACTTTTTAAGAGAGAGCAAATATGAATTAACTATAAGTACTTATTTCAAACGCAAGATGTTGGGCGAATGTCAGAATTAGTACGGAACTGTCCAAAAAAATAGCAAGACTTCCTGGGGGTGATAGAGTTAGCAACCTGTCATAGTTTACCATCAGACGATGTAAACAATGATGTGTGATTACTTGCCAACTTATTAAATAGTATTGTTGGTGTACCGCTGCTTTTCTACTCTCTTTCTTTTATACCAACAAGGGGTCTAAAGCAGCACGTTCCACATCAGATGGAAGCTAGCAAAAAAAAGAAAAACCTACCCTCCGCTCTTCTTCATTTGGCATAGATAAATTGAACTATGCGATAACTGCTGATACTGAATGAACATGGAAGGTTTTACACGGATTAGTTGTATATACTACTACTACACTACTTTGTTGTGGAAGAGCCATGCTTCGGCACGTATGGGCCGGCTCGACTCCGCTCGTTACCACGGCCTCACAGAAAACCGGCCGTGAAGCAATGCTTGCATTGCATTTCGCCGCGAGAATGAAGTTATCGGAGGCCCCAACCCTTCCCTCTCCCCTATTCCCGTCCTTCCCCTCTCCCCCCTATTCCAACTCTTCCCCCCCCCCCCCTTCACCTCTTCTCCTACTCCCACCTTAAACGGTGGCATCGCACTTGTGACTCTCGAGTTGCAGGTGCCCATGGGCGGCGGTAGTCATTTACCATCAGGTGACCCGTCTGCTCGTTTGCCCCCTATACCATAAAAAAAAAGTACAATTTCAAAATATCAACCGTCGGAACACATCCCATCAGGCATGATCAACTAGAATGGTCGGAGAGTTCTCTCTTCGTAACAGAGGGCCCTCGCACCGCAGTCTTTCACAGCCGTATTTACCAAGCCACAAAATATAATGGGAATGATGTCCATTTAATCAGGCAAACGGTTTTGATCCGTGGACAAATATTCTATGCGTAAACTCCTTGGCTTGGTTTACATATTTTATAAAGAAATCTACTTTTAAATATTGTCAAAGTAATGTTACAAATGTAGTTGACCTACATGCCTACCTATTTACTTAGAAATACGTCTCTTATCACTTTATGACTTTTATCTCGATTCTCAGACATTAGTTAGATAAGGTTTGATGACTCGTACCACCGTCAAATATATCGATGACGATTAAAATAAGAATGTGGATCATTTCGATCAACACTATCCCTTCGTGTGTAATATATGACGAATATTATGCCTTGAGACGGCAATATACGTATTAGCTAAATTCGCTAAATTGAGGGAGACTATTAAATATATATTACTAGCAGTATAATACTAGCTACCAGCTGTTTCACTCGCGTAAGTCCCGATGCCGTGGGAATATCTGGATAAAAAGTAGCCTATGTGTTAATCCAGGTGTCCAGCTATCTACATACCAAGTTTCATCGCAATCGGTTCTGTAGTTTTTGTGTGAAAGAGCAACAAACATCCATACATCCTCACAAACTTTCACGTTTATAATGTTAGTAGTAATTTTAGCTTCAGAAAACGCTTTTTCTGGCGTAGATGTGCACAACATTCAGAACAAAATATTCAAAATTACATACGACTACACAAATCTAAACAACATTTTATTAATTTTTATGTATTTTTTTTGAAAAGATGAATGACCAAAATCATTGAGTGAATTATTTTATTTATCTATATTAAGAATGTATTTAGAAATATATAAGTATGTTTTTGCTGTTGTTCAGCAGTCTGGTTACCATAGTACAGGCTCTGCCTAGCTTGGGATCAGACGGCCGTGTGTGAGATATGTGGAGTTATTATTAGTATTATTATTGTTATTTATTTGTCTTTTATGCAGACACTTCCGTACTAATTTTGACATTCACCCAACAGCTTTGGTTTTTAAACATTTATAATTATTCATATCTGCTCTCTCTTACAAAATATTTGCACATCTGCTAAACGTGCAGAGCTTGAGATCTTAGTCAACAGAAATCCATAAGATAAAATTACCTTATCTAACTCCTAGCCGAGTTTTCGTTGCTCACCTTCGCTCGGTCTTATTATGATTAAATCCTAAAATACTTTTGGCCTCCCAATTTGAAGTAGATGATAATATATGAAGAAGATACTAAGTCTGACAGACGGCACACATATTTAAGATTGACAAATGCTTTATCATGCTACAAAAGCAAAATAAATAACAGTTAAAAAAGAAACTAAAAATACGCTTTAATAAAAAATAATAATATTTTATTGTAAAAAAATGTGTTTTTGAAACTATTACAAATTTATTTTTTAATTTTTTAGTTGTGTTTTCTATTAAAGCGTGTTTTTTAGTTTTTTTAACTATTATTTATTTTTCACTTTTTAGTTCAATTTATCATTAATGCGTGGTTTTTAATTTTTTTCAACGACAATAATTATTTATTAAAGTTGTAACTACCTCCCTGTGTTGAGAGATGGTAATTTGCGCGCACGCTGCCTTCCTCGGATTTTGTCGCCGTTTCTCAGGCTTATTTATCTCCGGAATATTTATTTTAAACGCGTACTTGGCCCTAAACACTACCGTGTCTTAGAATATAAAAAATCGCTAATCCTGAAGATCTTGATCAGGATAATGGAAAAACTATTTAAATTATTGCATTGTCATCGGTCCTTGATAAGTGTGCAAAGTTTCAAATTAATCCGACGTTTTAAAGGGGGTGAAAATCCCGCCCAAAGCTTCCGTTACATACATAAATACATACCAAGCTAATAAAAGTATGTTAATAATAAACTTTGCTTGGTAAACTCACCATTTATTTATTTATTTAACACTTTCTGCATTTTACATTGCACGAAGCGGACTTAATGCCACATGGCATTATCTGCCAGTCAACCTTTAGGTGATTTAGTGAGGGACATGGCAGGTGTATGAGAACGAAATTTCTTAAAATAAGTTATACATATACTTATCGGAAACATCAGATAATTCTGAGATAGATATATATATATATATATATACCTATATCGTGTACATATGCTTTTAGCCATGTCACACCAAAGCACTTATCAAGCTTAATCATATCTAATAAGCAGATAATTCTTCATGAAGGACGCGCATATCGGAGATGACTAGCCTCGTGGCAGACATTTTACTGTTGAGTCTTATGCTCCCTTATTTTTGGGTCACTATTAATCCTGACATTAGACTTAATGTACAGAAATGATATTATAAGAGCGTGGATAGAATTACTCCATCACTTTAGGGTTAATACTTTTAAAGACAGTTGCAATAGATCTACGCTACTGAATCGAAATCGACTTCTCGGTACACTGATGATAATTGAAAGGTATTTACAGCAATTTCGAAAAATAAATGATACATTATTTCCTGAAATACCGCTGAAGCTCATATTCTCTTGAAGGATTCTTTTTGTTGCCAGAATGTTCTCAAACCCTGTATGAGAAAATCCAGTTAAATCAACCATCTAAGGTGTTTATCGTACCCAATGGCATTTTTCAACAAGCCGTAATGGTGATATTATACAGTCATGACCGACTCAGTACAGTTCAAAACAATTGAAGAGACAAATAAGACTTTTGTTTTGTCTTAACACTAGAGATTTTTTAAGATAGTTCAGAAACAACTTCTTCTCGAGTTGTTGCCCTGCATGTTGCAGCAGGGTCTTAGTTCCCAATATGTGTCTCCAATAACTGAGTCAGTCAGAAAGGTATCAAAGTGTACTAAGTTCAACACTACGTATTTTAACGCAAGGAATGTCATTTGGATAGATTAAATAAAAACGTTTTCTATAAAGACGGTTATCTCCACAGAAATGCAGATTACAATGAGATGTGTTCATACTGTATGAATAGACGGTTTGTTTGTTCCAAGATAAGTGGTTCTGAAGGAGAAACCAGTGATTGTCGTGAGAGTGAACTCGAGCGTATGCCTGTCATAAAAGATAACATCTTATTAGTTTCTGCTTCGTGGTGTGGAAGTTAGAATATCATATTTAAACTGGTTCAATAGATAATTTTATGACCCCTGTGTTCAGCAGGGGATTTTTTAATTTAAAACATTATAAATGTCCTTGGCATACCCAATGTCTTTTACAAAACCTTTTGAAAACGTACTCAAGGTGCAGGTGTCTTCGGTGTTTCATTCCACGCCGTTTCAATTAATTATGCAGTTTTACATTTATATTTAGAATTCTAAGAATGACTTTACCTTAAGTGCCTTATAAATAACACAGTGTGTAAATAACCTCGTAAAGATTCTAATGAATGTAGATATGGTTCACACGTTGTATTAGATTCTAAACATGCAATTCGAGAATGGAGATAGGTGGAATGCGTGTTGTACATACTTAAACAATTAATGAGATTGATATTAGATATGAGTGGTATTTATATTTGTTAAAACTAGACTGTCGCTCGCGTGTACATGTTTATATGTTTTCCGCGGAACCTTAATTTATTTTCCAAAATAAAAGTAGCTTAAGTAACTCTTTATAACACCAGCTATCTGCCAGTGAAAGTCCCGTGGAAATCAGTCCACCTGTTTCGGAGATTAGCCGGAATAAACAGAGAGACAAACAGAGAGACAAAAATTTTTAAAATTGTTTTTTTTTTTTTGGTATATGTACAGTGTAAACATTTGGATGCATTTAGTAAAATGCTATTATTACAAACAGATACTTTAATTCTATTTATGTGTATAGATATACGCTTGTACTCACGTGTGTATTTTTTGAGTAGCAGACAAGTCTCGGCCCCTTTATCAAGTTTCATCCCTTGCCGCAAGTATTACGCGTCACAGTCACGAAATTAGTATAATACATACGTGAGTCTGTACATCTTCTTAAAATGATATTTAAGAAATGTAACTATTTGATAATAGATAGGTTATGTAGAAATAATTAAGTACTTATATGAAATAACTTTTGACGTCAAACAACTGTGAAGATTATTGAGTCAAATTATTATTTACACCATTGTTACTATTCGAGATTTCTCAGTTTGGCATTTAGATTTGGGTAATCCTTTGAAACGGTAGTATTATTATATCCAGTATTCTATCTTCATACAAACGGTCGGAACGCAAGCTATACCTACGCGTATCGAGTTCGGTATAAACTCGGTACTCAACCAGTCGCGAATGCCCCGCAGTGACTAAATGTGACTAAATGTAAATGTGGGAGAGCCATGCTTCAGCACGTATGGGCCGGCTCGACTCCGCTCGTTACCACGGCCTCACATTTGCATTGCATTGCATTTCGCCGCGTGAGTGAGGTTACCGGAGGCCCTTCCCTTTCCCTTATTCCCGTCCTTCCCCTCTCCCCCCTCTTCCCACTCTTCCGCCCTCCCCCTCTTCTCCTACTCCCACCTTAAAGGGCGGCAAGGCTTGTGACTCTCGAGTTGCAGGTGCCCATGGGCGGCGGTAGTCATTTACCATCAGGTGACCCGTCTGCTCGTTTGCCCCCTATACCATAAAAAAAAATAAAAGTGACGAACGAACGGTGTGATGGATTTTAAGCAGTAAGCGTGCAGTTTGTGTATTTGATTGAAATAAGTGCAAGTACTTACTTATTTTACCTTACCTATTTTTTATATTTATGCTATTATATTTGACAATAAAGCTTTTCGTACGCCTTAGTCTAGGTATAAATATTCTTTGTTTGGTGTTTTTTTTTAAATAAATCTACTAATCAAAAAACACAACATGTATTTTTATTGAACACTTCCTATTTCATTCACAACGAATTTCGTTTTTAAATAAAAAAATATTATAACATTTAGCTGTAATCACAAAACTAGAAAGAAACTCAATAAGGTACATGAAATTACAATAATGTAGGCGAGTAGCACTTTCGCGTGTTTGCGTACTGCGCGGCTATGGGTAATTTCAAGGACAGCGCCGAGTCACAATACTGGAAAGATAACATTACCATGGCCTTTGCTGTTAGCGATAGATTTGAAAATTCAGTTCGTATTTTTCAAACGATTTTTCAATAATCCTGATTTGTATTGGATAAATGTTGGTAGTCTCCACACTGAGATAGCATCAGTATGTTATATGCTAGTATCGATCTATTTATCGATGTGAATTCATGTTGGCAAAAGTGAATTCAAAAATGTACAAAGGCAGTATACCACTTTTCCGCTACTTTCACCGTTCCTTCAAGACTGGATCATATAGCCTTGCTTTTCTCAAATCGTCTTGTAAACATCACTTTTTTTAAAACGTTTTGAATTAAGCGATCATCACTTCTTTACCTCAAAAAAAATGTCAATTGAAAATAATTATATCACGTGACATATTTGGCTTGAAAGTAAGGAGATCATATGTGCCATACAATTCTTGTTGCATTGTGTGCCTGTTGTTTCTTGCACAAAGAATTTACATTGACTTTCGAACTGGTAATGCTACCAGCCTTTTTGAGTATATTACCACTTTACCAGTCCGCAACAAAGCGGAGAAATTTTATGAGGCGTGTACTTAAATATTTTGTTATGTTTGCATTTTGTGTATTTAAAATTTTAAGTGTTACCAGCTGTGCTTCACGGCTTCAACCATGTTTACTGCTCCTCTCTAATTGGTCGTAGCATGATGTTATTTTATTAGTTATTGAAATAATTATAGTATGTTTATTATCACACGGCAATGATACGTGTTTTATGCTTGATTAATGACATCTAAAGAATGATGGTAAATATTTGTTCTGTGCCAAATTTAAATTAAGTTTATTATTCGATATTGCGACAGCAAACAAAGGTCATTTTACCTTATTTCTGAGTATGGTTCTGGAATTATCAATAACCTTAGAATTATCTGAAAGGAATCTATATATTCGCACCGCAATCGGAGGT
Source organism: Euplagia quadripunctaria (assembly GCA_963859945.1). Classification (NCBI taxonomy): domain Eukaryota; kingdom Metazoa; phylum Arthropoda; class Insecta; order Lepidoptera; family Erebidae; genus Euplagia; species Euplagia quadripunctaria. Next base: position 2,006,104 of record OY982560.1, on the reverse strand, counting down.
TTGCAAGCAAAACATGAAATTGATGTCTCCGACTGCAATTACTTATCATATATGTGATTGGTTGTTTTATCTTATCTTGTTTCTGTTGTATTCGCTTTTTATGCAGTCTCATTTATTAAATACTTGTGTATTAGTGATTTTTCTTTGTTATGGATCCTGTATCAATTTCATTTTTCACCGTTTCATTTTCAAAAAATATGAACGTTAAAATCGCGGATAGAAAACAACAGTGCCAGTAGTTAGTCATATTCTTTGTAGTGGCACCGTTCTCATTCAAAGTTAACTAATATTAAACTATACTGATTAAAAAATATGATATTACAGGGATCACTACAGCTATAATTCTTCGTTATTTTTTTCATAAAATTAAGGGATTATAGACCGTCCTATGGTATAGTACAAAAAAAAAACAATTTGTTATTCACGACAGAAATAAATTGAAGGTTTTGTTAGATTTTTTTTACGCGCGAGTCTGCGAGTCGGACTCGCGCACCGAAAAAAAAAAAACTAAAAATTTACGGTTTTTTAAGCAATTTTTCCTTTATCTGTGCTATAAGACGTTGTTTCGTACCAAATTTCAAGATTCTGAGTTCACGGGAAGTACCCTGTAGGTTTTGATTCCCTTGCGAGTGTCGAAAATTTGCGGAAATTTGTGGCATAAACGGCTGTATCTTTTGATTGCGTTGGCTTAGAAGTTTGTTTTTTTCACAGCTCCAAAGGACAGTAGACTTGAGTATTTGATATAAATACTAGCTTGATACCTCCACGCGTTCCTGAGAAAAAGGGTCTTGACAGACAGACAGACGTTCGGACGGACGGACAACAAAGTGATCCTATAAGGGTTCCGTTTTTTTCCTTTCAAGGTACGGAACCCTAAAAACACTCTTTTTCCATTTTTTTATTTCCACAACACGTAAAAAAAAATTAACAAAACCTTCAATTTATTTTTGTCGTGAATATCAAATTGTTTTTTTTTTGTACTATTCCATATTTGATAATTCCATTTCATAATGATCTGTCATAGAAACAAATTGTTTCTCTGATCTGATGGTTTAACTCATTTGCTTAATGCTGAAGAATTATTGGCTTCAAATTGTTTCATTGGCCCAAAAACATTTCTAACAAAAGTGATTGCTGGTCAAAGTAGAAGCTATTCTGCGAAGTGTTTTTTACAAAAAATTACAAGTTTAGCTATTTTCTGGGACATGTCAAAAACGGTTTTATATTCGATCCTCATATGATTAAAAAAAAATGATGTTGCAACGTCACTCTCTTAAGTTATTAGCAGTATCGGCATAATTGTTGAGTAAGGAGAAGGAAATAGTGTTTCGTAAGAAAATATTCTATAAGCTATGGTAACACTAGTTCAGGTAAATAATCTAAGCCATTAAAATAATAAATTTGCCTACAACTTTATAAGGCGCAGGTTCGGCCGTATATAGAATACTGTTCTCATATCTATGCAGGAATACCCCAGTACCAGCTTCTCCCTCTTGACCGCATTCAACGGAGAGCGACTCGAATCATCGATTGCCAGGATATTTCAGATCGGCTTGACCCCTTGGCGTTGCGTAGAGATGTAGCTTCACTCTGTATTCTCTATCGCATGTATCATGGGGAGTGCTCCGAGGAATTGTTCGGACTTATACCAGCTGCAATCGTTCAACGCGACAAAACTTTCATCCCCATCACCTGGATAATTGGCAATCTACCGATGTGCGGTTCTCAAATTTTTTTACCTCGCACAACCAATCTATGGAACAAATTGTCGCCTGTGGTATTTCCGGACCGATACGACCTTCAAACCTTCAAGAAAAGAGCGTACTCTTATCTCAAAGGCCGGCAACGCACTTGTGACTCTTGGAGTTGCAGGTGTCCATGGGTGACGGTAGTGACTTACCATCAGGTAACCCGTCTGCTCGTTTGCCCCCTATAATACAAAAAAAAGAAAACTTTATTTATTCGGTTTTATTTAAAAAAAGGAACGTAAAATTTATTCTATACTTACATATTTCAAATACATATATACATTTAAAATAATGTTAAAGATACTGTATTTACAGACCAGGGACAGGAACCAATGGTTTTTGAAATTACAAACGTCGTTGCGACAGTTACAAAATATTAGTTAATGTAAGGCAAATGACTTACCAACTCGAACGATGCCACACAACAGTGCCCCAATTTGGCAGAATTAACGGAATGTCACTTGCGTAATCAAAAACAACGGGTCAAATGTAACGGGAGCCATTGATATGGACAAAAACAACATAAGGCCTTCGATGACTGTTAAATATAAGTCATTAATTATAATTTGGAGTGGCGGCCGTACCGTAATTGTCATAAATGAAGATGTTTACGTCAGGTTAGTAGGTACTACGTTCAGTTTAGATTATTATGTCATTTACAAAGGTACATTGTACAATGTATGTTTAATTATATACGTTCATGTTCGTAAACGATAAACTACGTAATCTAAACTGAACATAGTACTAGCCTTGTATCATTATTCTCTCATTAAAGATAATAATTCTAGCTAGCAATCAACTATACGGAAGTCTTAATGTTAAGCTGTCGTCAGTGCACTCGTGGGAGTTCTTCACTTCTTACGCAAGCGTTTAGCGTATCTGGCACGGTTAACAAAAATGGTAGTAATGAGTGACACACATCACTAGGTTTTCCTTAAAAAATGTTGTCAAATAGCGGACACTTAGCGGAATGGAGGTAGGAAACCCAAGGCCAACCTGATGGCAGTCCTATCCCCTATCCCCAACGGAGCTTTGGCAATGTGCTACTCGCGGACAGAAGTACTTCACTACGCTATTAATCCTGTGCAACAACGGTATCCGACAACGTGCAGAGGTTTATCTCGGTTAACTCCAATTAGTGCAAAACTGTATTGTGTCCTGTCCTGTGCACGATAACAGCCAATAAACAAAGGTATTTAAAAAAAAAATAGGCAGTCATGGGACTGCCGACAGAAGTGAAAACTTAAACGAAACGACGAACTTGAAACGTTACATTAACAGGTTGGTGACATTAATTAATAAGGAGCTGACAGAACTCAATGTTCAGATTAGCGCCCTCTAGTGGATCTATATATGTATTATTAGCGTGACGGACACGAGTTCAGTGCTTTTTCCCCATAGCAAAAGTGCACAAACGTGCCTAAAGAAGTTTTCACTTCAAAAAACAACTACAAATACAAAATTATACCTAGTCCTTCAGTTCCTATAAGGTAAACAAAAGTTCCCAGATAGCACAAAAGGGAGGTATAAATTGCCTCTTCAGACTTTTAGAGTTCTGATCGCCTGAAATATATAGAAAAGTATAAGACATTATTTTTTGAAATTGTACAAAAATCATGATGACATAAGACCGGGATAGTTGGCGCTCCTTGGAGGAGGCCTTCGTCCAGCAGTGAACGGCGATAGGCTGATGTTGATGATGATCGATGACATGGATAATTTTGACGTGACAACGTCTTATAAATTGGTTTGCCGGGTGACACTTCAAGAAACTGCGTTACGCTCCGCTCACGTTATGCGCTCACAATGAGAGCGAGTGAGAGGCACGCGTTTTAAATATAATTCTTTGTATAAATAAATGTTTTAAATTGTTACTATTATTTCATCCTTCTTCCTACTATACGAATGAATATTCACATTAAAATTATTTTACCACTCAAAGTCGTTGTCACGTAAAACTTTCGCCCGTATACCGACTTTACAGGCAACCAATTTTTTTTTTTTTTGGTTATATAAATCAATTAAAAAAACAACAAATGCGTATCCATGTTGGATCAACCCGAAATCTTTACCGCCCATAACCTTCACTAGTATTCGTGGTTTTTTTTTTATTTTCATGAAACCACCGGCCGGCACGACAACTAAAATCATTTAGCCCAGACTTCCCTTTCTTTAAGTTCGTTAAAAAGTTTTTACTGTGTAAATATTATAACCATAATATGTATACATGAATGTAATATAACCCTAGAGCTATTACCCTATTGCATATTTACTGTTATAAATACGATCGTGTTACAAGATGCGCAGGAGTGGAAGCGCAAGGCCGAAGCAATTGCGCTGCTTCCCGCGGGACGCTCGCGCAATTTACCGAGCACCGTTACATGACCACTTGTGTACTTCGCTATACACTAATGTGTGTATGTATGGTAGGTGATTTTCATATCCTCGTTCGTTAGGGGAGACTGGCTGCAGGTTATATAATAAATACTTCAGTTCACGATGTTATATAAATATCAATTTATCTTTTGCCCGTGACAGTGTTGTTTTGGAGTAGCTATGTGGTTCATATCTTCAGGGTAAGGCGAATAGAGGGGATAAATGTGAGGAGGAGTTTGAGAGTCAAAGAAATTGAATTATCTTAAAAAGGCATTTTTCAAGCGTTTATAAGTGAACTAAGTGGTACATTGACTGGCCTGTTGGTCCAGTGGTTAGTGACGCTGAGTGACCCAGAGGTCGTGGGTTCGATTCCCACCCAGGAAAAATAATTGTGTGATGAGCATGATCATTTGTTCTGTGCCTGGGTGTAATTTATCTATAATATGTATGTATTTAGAAATATATAAGTATGTTTATCAGCTGTCCGGTTACCATAGTTACTAGTATAGTATTATGTTATCTGTGCCATAGTACAGGCTCTGCCTAGTTTGGGATCAGACGGCCGTGTGTGTGATGTGTCAAGTTATTATTATTACAGTTTTTATTTCATAGGCGAGAAATACTAAAAACACTATCGTGTATCTATGTCTCAGACCTCCACTGCTGAATATGGATTTCTACTGTGAGAATAAAATTAGAAAAAAAGCGATATAAATTCGAAAAGAATCAGATGGTAAAAGTTTCCTAAAAAATCTTTTGATAGTGTCCGTTCAGATTTTCAGTTTTTCAGTGTTAGACATAACGTAGTCTAGAATCGAACAATAAAATACGTACGTTTTTAGAAATGGAAACGCTAAGAGATGATTGACACTTGTCTAAGCTTGCTTGTTCCGAACAAACGGTAACGCTTTTAAAGGTGTGGTACACACATGTACTTTATTTTTTAATTCATGGTGTAAAGATTATTATTGTACCTTGCTCAGCTGTTGATATAATTAGAAATCTATACCTGATTGATGAAATTTGAACCAGGCGCCACACGAGTCGTTGACTCCTGCGCTTGCAATATCTGAAAGGCAACATTGCAACCTTTTGCACTGCGAAAAGTCCTAACTAATTATAAATGCGAATTTGATTTTGTTTGTTAGGCTTTCACGCCTAAACTGTTCAACCGATTGTCATGAAATTTGCATGTTATCAGGGATACAGAAAGGAACATATTATCATTGTACCTTTTATAGAAAAAAATACTGCTCTTAAGGGATGCAAAAATAACTTATAGACGTCGTGGAGAGCCATGCTTCGGCACGTATGGGCCGGCTCGACCGGAGTGATACCACGGCCTCACAGAAAACCGGCAGTGAAGTAATACTTGCATTGCTTTTCGCCGAGTGAGGGAGGTTACCGGAGGCTCTAACCCTTAACTCCCTCCTCTACCACCTTTCCCCACCTTAAAGGCCGACAACGCACTTGTGACTCTTGAGTTGCGCGTGCCCATGGGCGACGTTAGTCATTTACCATCAGGTGAGCCGTCTGCTCGTTTGCCCCCTATACCATAAAAAGAAAAAAAAATAGACGTTGGTTTGGTTGACAAAACCTACATTAACGCGAGCGAAGCCGCTAGCAAAAACTAGTTTACCATAAAGACAGAGTAACGTGACGTAAGGCAGGTAGCTACATAATGATGAATTCATGAGTCACCAGGATTTGGTCAGGTACACGGAACGGTTTTTTTTTTACTTTTATACCAAGAGGACGGCGGGTCTGTCTATAGGCTTTTGATGAATAGGGATACATTAATACGAAAGGAGAAGGTTCTTTATTTTTTAGGGTTCCGTTCCTCAAAAAGAAAAAAAGGAACCCTTATAGGATTACTTTCCCTTGAAGCTGTAAAAAAATCAAGCTTCTAAGTTAACGTAATCAAAAGATATGGCCACTTAAGCCTTATATTTGACCAAATTTGAACATTTCGCAAGTAAATCAAAACCTATAGGGTACTTCCCATGATAGGTCAATATCTATCATCATGAAATTTGGTAAGAAGCAAGGTCTCACAGCAAGTAAAGGAAAAAATCCTAAAGTCGTTAATTTGTTGTCTGTCTATGTGTCTGTCAAGACCCTTTTCCTCATATCACATAAAAAAATAGTTTTTGTGATTACAAACTTATATTTTGCGGTTGGCTTTCGAAAAAGACGGGCAAAAGTGTTCGAGAATTAATTCCCGAGATGGACGTACTATCTACATACATGTTTGTTTGCTTACGGAACCCTCGGTGCGTGAGTCAGACTCTCACTTGTCCGCTTTTTTTTATTATGACTACGATTTTGGTAATAGAGTAGTTAAATCTAGGTTAAAATAAATTATTTGACAGTTCTCTTAAAGTTAAACATAAAATAAAACTAAAAAATATATGTAGGTACTTATAATAACTAATTTTTAACGCAACCATTAAAAGTAAATGATTTGACAATAGTGAAGTATAAAGTTATTTTATACAGTTGTCTGATGACCTCACCGTTTTGACGTTTATTAAAGAGATTGACTAGACAGTTAAATGCCGTATTCTTTTTTTGAATATAGTAGTTCTGATGTCGATTCTATTTTCAAATTTAAAAATAAATTGCGGCTGTAGGAAGAAGTTCTGCGTTGTTTTTTTTTATGGGGACGCGTGACAAATGCACATAATTTGTGTGTTGCCAAGTCTATCCCATCCGACCTCTTCTAGCTATAACAACTTTACTTATCAATAGAAAAACAGCACTATCATAGTACACGGTTAATTATATTGTATTAAATAAAACAAGTCATGAAATTCATCTCCTTCATAGTTAAAACATCTTCAAATAAATAAGTAATTACATCATTCCATTACTACGATTGGACCGCGTTACAGAGCAATTTGATTTCTCATCCTCCGGGTCCATTATCTCATCCGAAGACATTAGTATTATTGCTCCTGAGCCTCTATCGCAACTGAACTCTCGGCTAGACACGTATTGATCTGATCGACACCAATCATCACTATTATGCGTAAATGTAGTAGTCTAAACTACTTTCCTAACGGTGTTCTTCTGTCTCGTTTCACCTTACTAAGAAAGATATTTGTGTCTTTTTCTCGCGTAGGTGTAACCCAAATAGCTGGTTGTATGTTATATGACAAGTAAGTCAGAGGTTTAGTTTTGAACGGAATGAATTTTAATTTGCACGATTTCTAGCGAAGTATCATCGGATAAAAAAAACAGTCAGTCGTAGGACTGCATGTCAGAAGTGAAAACATAACATCACAATGTATTTGCATATACATACACACACACATCTGTATATATATAATTAGGTGAGAAATAAAAAGTAGGTAATAACATATTTAAACTGGAAGTTCTGCGCTCCTGGCTGCTCATAAATGTTTGAATTTCGAATGTTATAATTTTTTAAATATAAGAAACTCGGCTCCGTCTTACGAATTTTCGATCAGGTCACGTGTTACGCGAGTTTAACATTTTTTACCCATGCCAAAAAGTGCACAACGCCGCTAAAGAACTTTTCACTTAAAAAGACTTAAGAATACTTACACAAAATTGCAGTACAAAATGGTTGCAAAATAAGCGAGGTGGTTATGGTCAAGTTTTGGCCACATATTCCAGGACTGACTTTGGATTAAACAAGTTCTAGAGTGGAGACTTGTTAAAGACACGGTAAGACTTCTCAACTAGAAGAAACGCTTTCGTGAGTGGTTTTCATATTTATCTTATCAAATACACGGTGTATCTTAAGTAACTTACCTAAATCTTACATTAACTAAAAAATTAGGAATGTTAGTTTTTTTGAATTTTCTCAATAACGGAGTGAATAACTCCAAAATAAAAAAATATATACAATTTAAAATCTTTAACTTTACACATTTCACCTCCTTTTATGAGAAACGGAGGTAATATATGTATACTTAGAAATTCAATGGTCATAACTTTTAAACGGATAGTTTAAAAAAAAAGTCCTTTTTGTTTCATGGTATAGGTGGCAAACGAGCAGATGGGTCACTTGATGGTAAATGACTACCGGCTACGACGACTACTACACGACTACGACTCCGGCACCTGTAACTCAAGAGTGGGACAACACAGGTGGGAATAGGGGAAGAGCGGGAAGACGGGAGAGTGGGATTAGAGGGGAGGAGAGGGGGGAGAGGGGAAGGACGGAAATAAGGGTCTTATTGTAACTGCATGCTAGAGTTCAGTTTTCAGTGAGTTAAGCAAGTGTCGAATTGATAGCCAGCCTGACATCAGGGACGCCTGACTAGTTTCAGACCCTTGACGAGGGTTCTTTATCAAGGGGTGACCTGGCGATCTGACGCGTCGGAGTCAGACATATGAGTAATAAATTTGATTAACAATTCAACTGCTAGATGGACTGATCTGAACAAGTTGACTGAGGTGATTTCGGAGAGTCAAACGTTGAATTAAAATATTCACTAAGCATAATAGCGCTGTAGTGGAGACTTTTATCTCTATTATACAGTTTTAGATTACATCATCACCGCTGTCTGTATTATTTCGTAGTTGAAACATGTTTCCAGTAATGAACGAACTAACTCGTTTCCAAACAAAATTTGATCATTAAAGATCAGAACAAGTTTCTTTGCCATTTTGTGTCTGGTTGTTTCGACTACAACGGCACAAAACATAACAGTACTCTGCTAATCCAATATTAAACAGTCTTTGACTCTTGGATAAAGGTGCGGACTGGCTAGACCGAAAGTTTTTATGATAAAATAATAATTAATCTCTTCATCGCTCGATTTTTTCTTTTTTTTTTTATGGTATAGGGGCACACGAGCAGACGGGTCACCTGATGGTAAATGACTACCGCCGCCCATGGGCACCTGTAACTCGAGAGTCACAAGTGCGTTGCCGCCCTTTAAGGTGATAGTAGCAGAAGAGGGGGAGGGGGGGAAGAGTGGGAAGAGGGGAGAGTGGGGAGAGGAGAAGGACGGGAATAAGGGAGATGGAAGGGTTAGGGCCTCCGGTAACCTCACTCACGCGGCGAAATGCAATGCAATCATTGCTTCACTGCCGGTTTTCTGTGAGGCCGTGGTATCGAGCGGAGTCGAGCCGGGCCATACGTGCCGAAGCGTAGCTCTCACACGTTAAAAGATTCACACGAGATTCACTCTAATATCCGTCATAAATATTAAGTTCATGGAAGACAATATTTTAAAATTAGAATAATCACTACATATTATAAAACAAAGTCCCCCGCCGCGTCTGTCTGTCTGTCCGTTTGTCTGTTCGCGATAAACTAAAAAACTACTGCAGTTTTTACCAATAGATAGTGATTCATGGGGAAGGTTTAGGTTTATAATTTGTTAAGGTTTTGTGTTAATTGGTTGAAATATGACGGGGCGGGTTGCTAGTGATAAATAAAAACAAAACGAAGACAAAATCGTTGATCATAAAGAACTATATAAGGTAAATAGTCGGTCCACATAGTTTTAACCGCATTTATGGTCTCTGTTCCGCTCCTAAATGTCGTAGCGAGATGTTACACGGCCTATAACCTTCCTCAATGAATACTCTATCGTATACAAAAAGATTTTTCGATTCAGACAGGTAGTTCCCAAGATTAGCGCGTTAACAAACAAACAAAAAACTCCTCAATGACAACTATTATATATAGTATAGATATTTACATCAAAATTGTAAATAAAATTATTAGTGTGTCTGTAGACTTAAAAATATCTATCATATAGTCGTGGATTTACGAAGATATAAACATGGACGCGTCTTGCGATAATCCAAGGATTAGCCGCTTACGTATGTTACGTGTTGTTTTATCACGAAGTTGAGGAAATATTAAACCAGATGAGATAATATTATGTTGACGTATCACTGGTTACTTTTTTAATCTTTTGGAAATATTTAAATAAGCAAGCAAGTAACGCAAGCCAGGAGTGCACAAATTAAAAATACCCTCGACTGAAAAATCCCTTACTCGATCACAAAATAGATTATGATCTTCGAACGGCTGAACAGATTTTTTTGAGAATTAAATCAAAATCAGTCCATCCATTTAGGAGCTACGATGCCATAGACAGACACACACGCTAAACGTTCTAACGAAAATAGCTTCCGCGGTAATCACATTTAAAGAACGCTCGCAATTATGTAGGTGTAATGGATAACAAATAATTGTGTGTGTTAGATATTTATGTTAGACTAGCAGCGCTCGCGGTTGCACCCGCGTAAGTCCCGATCCCGTGGGAATATCGGGATAAAAAGTAGCCTTTATATTAAACCAGGTCTCCATCTATCTAGATACCAAGTTTCATCGCAATCGGTTCAGTAGTTTTAGCGTAAAAGAGTAACAAACATCCATACATCCTCACAAACTTTCACGTTTATAATAGTAATTCGAATCAAAAATACTCGACGCGGTGGCAATTAGTTCCATACCATTCACATTGTCAGTCTGAGGTATCATACATCATTTAAAAAAAAATATTTTTTTATGTTATCAAAAAACAGCCACCAGCGTTTATAATCATTGCTAGGCTCCAAAGGGTCGTAGCGTGATGTTACATACTATATGTATAACCTTCTTTAATTAATACTCTATTCAATACAAAATATTAATTATTAATAATAATTATTCAAATCCGATAGATAGTTTAAGAGATAAGCGCGATTAAACAAACAAAAAGTCTGCAGTGTTATTATATTTATTAATATTAGTAAAGATTTGATGAGTTTCGCCCGTTATTCGCCCTTTGGGCGATCTCCAGTTATTTAAAAAAATATCCATTTTATTGTATTATTCTTTAACTAACCTTCTGTCTTACTTGTACAGTGGTAGGGGTCAGTAAAAAAAGGTGGGAAGGTATTTTGATAAGGGCCTTAATTGTGTATTCTCGGTGATGATGAACAGTTTGTGCTTCAATAGGTTGTTAGCGGGTTCGACGCCGAGGAATGCACGCTTTGTGACCGGTAGTGGGATATGTTTTCTCATACTGATATCTTGTAGTGGGGGTGTTTATACGTACCGTATACCATCAGGCCAGCTGCATGCTTGTTTGCCACGTAAGTTGTATACATACAAAAAGATAGTGAAACATGAAATACTTTCTCTAAAACTAAAACAGTGTTAGTAGCAAGGCGGCTCGTTGGACCAAAGGTCGAGTTCCCTTATTAAAAGCTTTAAAAGTTCATGAAACCATAATGGTAATGGTTTATGTTTCATTACCTGAATCATATTAATACAAACGAACATGTTTGCGGTGATGACTGAGAGAGACTAAAACAGTTTTAGTAGCAAAGGTGGCTGATTGGCGTTGGACCAAAATGTTGAGTCCCTTAGAAGTTCATATGACCATCATTTTAGATAGAGTGATCAATCAAACTACTAGGAATGGTGTTTGTGAAATGCCATTGTAGCTATGTCGGCTTCTGGCTTACCGCATCTAGATAAGCATGAACAGAAGACATGTTAAGCCATGATTGACACTGATATATCACTTTAGTTTTAAATGTCTGCTTTACCATCTCAACTGAATATAAATCATAAAGCTTGACTTGATTTCTTTATTCTTTTTTACTTACAATGCGTTTTTGAAGATCCTATCCTGGTGGAGATCCTATCCTGGGTTGGGGATGCTTCACAGATTACACGCTACAGGACTCCTCTGCGCGAACTAGCTCTACCACCTTTAACTTCACAATTTAGTGGGGGACTTAGAATAAAATAATAAGCTCAAACATCGCACACACGGCCGTCTAATCCCAAACTAGGCAGAGCCTGTACTATGGTAACCAGACTGCTGATAAACATACTTATATATTTCGAAATACATACATATTATAGATAAATAACACCTAGACACAGAACAAAGGATCGTGCTCATCACACAATTACTTGGGTGGGAATCGAACCCACGACCTCTGGCTTAGCAGTCAGGCTCACCAACCTCTAGACCAACAGGAATATCACGAAGATATACGTATATCCTTTAACCTTTAAGAGTAGAGTGAAAAGGTGTCTCTTGGATAAGCGGTACTATCTTCGCCCTCATCGTCTTCATTGAGATTCTTCTTTCCATCAGATGAGTTGGAAGACGAACGCCTATTAATTTACTCAATAAAAGAAATGTTTTTTTTTACAACTTGATTTAGACGAAAGTAAGTGATATAATAATACTAGCAACACCATGATTTACTTATTCCCATTTATGTGGACAAAAAGAATAGCAACATGCTGTTCGTTTTCACCTCCACTTATAACATGTTAGGACTAATAATAACTGGAAGCGTTTCCTAAATCTTTACTTAATTTGATTGAGCAATTTTACTACACTAGAACCACAGGTGGGTGTAATCAAGACTAGTATTTACAAAGTTATTCAATCTTCGATCAAACATATTGTAAATACCCGTTCTTCTACAAAATTCGCGTTAAGTAGTGACAGTCGATAGTACCGCATACTTTTTTGGCATGCATTTAATGTGCCATCGTAATAATAAACTAGACGATACAATGAATGTTCCTGTGAAAATACGTTGTGATAGTTTGATACAAAAACTGCAATGTATAGTGTCTGTAGATTATTAATTACCACAACGTATACACGAAAACTCGTGGTACGTATTCCACACGCACGTTCGCGAGAGTGAAAAGTGAAAAAGACAGGTGCACAAGCAACATATTTCAAAAATAACAAACTGTTTAAATTATCGTTTGTTAAAATGGTTAAATTAAGGCTCTCTTAAAAATACGAAACTTTACGCCTGTTGCGCCTGACGCGCGGAAACGAAGCGTCTGTTAGCTCAACTGTACAGTGTGCTTACAACTGTATTTAAGCACAGTTTAGTTGGTGCCAATTTTTTAAGCATCAAGTAAACATACTGTATATATATGATCGAAGTATTGATGTATTATTTGTTAGTATTGAATCTAATAAGTTTTTATTTCAAATAAACAATTCCTAAAAAATACAAAATTCTAAAAGCAGTCTAATTGTGTAGTTTCCTAAGCTCGAAATTATTTTTTTTCCTAATTCAGTCCATATAACATCTTAAAATAGTCTGAAAATAGGAGTCCGGTTTTATTTGCAGGTTTATATTTCTTACTAGCCGTTCCCGCAGTATCACCTGCGTTTATGATCATTGCTCCGCTCCTATTGGTCGTAGTGTGATGTTATATAACCTATAGCCTTCCTCGATAAATGAGCTATCCAACACTAAAATATTTTTTCAATTCGAACCAGTAGTTCCTGAGATTAGTGCGTTCAAGCAAACAAACAAACAAACTCTTCAGCTTCATAATATTAGTATATGTAGATTAAACATCAAATTAACATAAAATGTGAAAAAAAGCTAATGCGTAACGTCGTGCCATGTTATTGCATCCAAAATTGTACTAAAGTGTGTATTTAGGAACCTCTACCGTTGCCAGTGGGTGTAGTAACAAGGAATGAGGAACTCCTTTATAATAGCGTACTTTTCAAAATAAACATTGAATAGGAAAATAACCATAGCATTAATTAGACATTAGACGACAGACGACATCTGACTGGCCAGTTGGTATATAGGTTGGTGATCCTGACTGCTGAGCCAGAGGTCGTGGGTTCAATTTAAAATCAATTTAAACAATTGTGTGATGAGCACGATCGTTTCTTCTGTGTCTGGGTGTAATTAATCTATGGTATATATTATTTAGTTATCGTCCATTATTATGACAAATTAATGCCACACTGGACATTTTAAAATGTCGAAGTCACAAGTAATCTTTACCTAGGTTTTTTATTTAATAAAAAATATTAAATTAGTCATATTTGCGGACGCGTAGCAACAGCACGGATGAATAAGGTCGAGACAAGAGGTGAACAAACAGGTTCCTGTCTGGCTACGATCTGATGTGTTGCCAGCTGCATTCCAGACATATTCCCATGCTGATTTAGCTTTTTATATGGACACGATCATTGCGGAGATTTGGTGAAAAGCAAAAGGTTAAGTATCGGATAAGAACTCTGCTATTACTTCAGTATTACTTGCGTCTATTTACATGTGTATTGGTAAATAGGTGTCGTAATTGGTCACCTCAGGACTGAAATGGTTCATTCATATAAAATCTGGACGCCTACATGGCACTTGCACGGCTCTAATATATGTAGACTTGGATCTTTGAGATTGTTTTAGCGTTTCTTCTGAAGGCATAGGGACTGTTAGCACCATCGAGTTTTACCAGAACTAATGGACGTGTTAAAGTGTCTGAAAATGTCCATTAAAATTAAATTTATCTTACTACTATTATACACGTAAATGAGAAAGTTGGGTGGATGGAAGATTGTTAGTCAATCACGCCAAAACGGTTGAACAACGGATTTCGATGTAATTTAGGACATAGATAGATTATAGTTTGAAATAGCACATTTTCTTTTTATCCCGAAAAATGTACGGCTAGCAATCAAAATTTCCAATCGAACGAAGTCACGGACAACATCTAAGATAAGATAAGATAAAATTCATTAAAAATTAATTCTGGTTCTATCGTGTTTAGCCGTTTCTATAGCGGTAAAGGTGTCTAGTTAAACTAACTTGTAAATTTTCGCGTTTCATGATAAATAAGTCTACTTCTTTTACTTCATGATAAATAAGTTTAGTATCGTGAATTGTCATGAGAACCAAACGTGTGTGCAAAATTTCAGCACGATAGTTTCAGTGGAATTGGGTGAAATATTGATTGCAAAATTCCAGGTCACATGATCGCGTTAATTCCCGCACATATACATAACTACAACAGCTGGTTCTTAATAAAACCATGATGATAATCATCTGAAGTCTTTGTTCAGTTATTTGACATATGACATTTGATCTGTTCTCAAAACTATCCCCATCGTCAAACATACAATTGACCTATTCTCAAACTAAACCGGTTATTGACCAAACTATTAGTAAATTATAATATATGCTAGTCTCGTTTGAAATCTAGTCATCTGTATAAATTAAATACGGTTCGTTGGTGAGGCTATTACTTTAAAATGGCTGGATCAATTTGAGTACCTAATTATTTTTTGTTAAAATAAAGATATTTATTTTGCAAATATGTGTAGGTACAATGATGTCACTTACAAGTTTTAGAGCTTCAGCTATATTTTACTAAATGATATTCAAAATGGTTTTTCTAAATAGTTAAATCTTATGGTTATATTAGACTACCTTTTGCCTGCGGTTTCTCTTGCGTTAATATATATTTTATCAATCAATTTATTTAAACATGATCTTCTATTTTTGGCCTTCATTCCCAAAAATTTTAAATGACTTAATTCAAAATTTAATCTTACAAAACTCCAACCCTTTTATTATTCCTTTATGAGTTAAATTTTAACAAATTAGTTTCTTCCGTCAATGTGACACTTTCACATTGTCTGTAAGAAATAGCTCTTAGCTATAACATGCAAAATACTATGCGATTAAAATAAGAATAGGAATGACTGCGCCATATTGACAGCTATGAGCTGTCAATTCGAACCAATTAGGATGAGCAAAACAGATATTTTTAAATAATCAATTCATACAACAAAAAACATGAAAAAAAAACAAAAAATATTTACAAAAACCTGAAGATGTCCAGTATATTTATTGACCTGTCATGTTCGGAAAGTATACAATGACTGTGTTATACTTGTCGATGAAAAAAACATTCATTACTAAATAAATTATCGTCGAATATCAACCAACAGGCGATCGCCTTTTATTTTTAAAATTATGTTATCAATAGATTCGGTTATACTAGAGTAAAAAAAGTGAAGTAAAAAATGTAATGTTACGCAAATCAGTTTTCTGCGCAAACCGTACATTCCAAGTGACAGTTGACAGAAAGGTTATTGACACTCCTATTCTTATTCGAAACGCATTGTATGTATTTGTTTCTTTAAGAGTATACAATCAAACATATTGTGTCGAAAGTTAGTATAAACTATAGAATGCGTTGAGTAATTGATTGGAATGCACCATTTAATACAGATATTAATCATGAGTAAAGAGCGCTAATTGTTAACTCTTTATCGCTGTTAGTGGTATATTTATCATTGTTCCACTTCTTGAACAGAATGCACTTAGAAAGGAATAATACTTCATTGGTGACGATTCAATTATAGTACAACTAGCTTCTGCCTGCCGCTTCGCTCGCTTTAATGTAGATTTTGTAAATCACTTCAGATATCCCTTATGAATAGTACTTGTTTCTAGATGAAAGGTACCCCATGTCATTTACTGTATCCCTGATAACGTGTATGCAAAATTTCATGAAGATCAATTTAAAAAAAAATTGTCAGTCGTAGGACTGCACGTCAGAAGTGAGAACATAACTTAAACACACACACATCGGTATATATGTATTATGTTAAATAGCTTTTGAGTTATGAAGGTGTCAAAAGTGGCTCCAAATGGTTCGTGTAATATAACACACGGCTGCTACATCGCCAGTTCTTTTTCTTGAACTTGTCTTGACACGCTGCTGCGTGTCTAGATCTGAGCGTGACGGTCACGCGAGTTCTGTGCTTTTTCTCCATACCAAAAGTGCCCACCGTGCCTAAAGAAGTTTTCACTTTAAAAAAATAAAAAAGATCTTAAAATTATTTTCTAATCGACCTAAAAATTAAAGGAGGTTAGCAATTCTGTTTTTTTAAAACACTTTGTTAAACTTTAAACGTCTTACAATGGCGAACCCGTTAACAAGTCTAATTCATGCTTTCATCCGTGCAAAAAACAGCAATTTAACCTAATCACCGAGACCGCCTGCCTGGTTAATTAGGTGCTACAGTATTTCATCTCATTACAATCGTCTTTTTTATTGTATCTAATGTAAGATATCAATTTAATATTAGGATTTATACATCAAGATACCTATTTATTATTTATTTCATCTATTTACTTGAAAAGACAACTCGCGGCCTAGGAACGATTACGGTGTCGCGGGCTCGCGGGGGACTTTACATACCTTCAAACAACGGACACCAGAAGATAGACTCGAGACAACTATTTTTGGATCTCAACATGTTTTGTCCCGAGTCTGTCTTTTACCACAAAGTGTTGTGGGTTCGATTCCACACGGTACAAAAATTTGTGTCATCGGCGACTGTTTTAACCATTTCGTCATCCGGGCAGTCACAGGTCGAAGCATAAGAATTAAAAAATTTTAAACAAAAAATTTGGTATCTAAAATTAGTCGCATTTTGTGTGCAATAAATAAATACATCATCAATACAGATAAATAAAATTGAAGTGTCTGTTTGTAATGTCAAAATAATAGATTTTTTAAGCTCATACAGTTATTTGCGCGATAACTGTCTGTTTGATCCGGTTAATCTCCGGAATGGGTATGCCGATTTGGACGGAACTTTCACTGGCAGATAGCTGGTGTTATAGAGAGTAACTTGGGCTACTTTTGTTTTGGAAAAAGAATTAGTGTTCCGCGCAAAATATATAAACGTGAAAACGCGAGCGAAGCCGCGAGGGAACTGCTAGTTAATAATACAATAGAAGATAATAATTAATAATATATGATACACTCGTATTAACAGGTTTGCTTTTGTCAAAAGGTTGAATATAATGTCAACGTATTTTATTATACTCACGCTTGTATATCTTCAAAGGGATAGGTAGAGGCGTATTATAATAGTAATAAGCGGCGGTAGCGTAATGGCTAAGGCGTCGGACTTGCGATCAAGTGGTTGCGGGTTCGAACCCCACCCAGTGCACTACCGTCGTGAACCCACTCCTAACACAAGCGTTAAGCTTAGCTGGAGG
Organism: Euplagia quadripunctaria; assembly: GCA_963859945.1. Taxonomy (NCBI): domain Eukaryota; kingdom Metazoa; phylum Arthropoda; class Insecta; order Lepidoptera; family Erebidae; genus Euplagia; species Euplagia quadripunctaria. The sequence continues at coordinate 1,988,186 of OY982560.1, read as the reverse complement.
GGTTAACGAGATTACTAGTAATGCGTGACCAACGTTACTAGTAATCTTTAAAAAAAAAAAATCTTTATTACAGAAAACTGTAACATTTGCATTGATACCATTGGGCCGAGCTTAACACCCTCTACCGGGCACTTTATTTTGTGAGTAATATCTTAGTAGTTTCTTTTATACAGCCAAACTACATCACTACTACAGGCAACAATAACAACATCATAAATACGATTAACACTAAATACCCGTAAATAATTATAATCATAAATCATTTATTCATAGTTTGTATAATGTACACTTATAACTTTAATTGTGTAAGTGTTACCATGAATCCACTATTTAATGACTGACATTATATGACATTTAGTAGAAAACGTTTACTTACTTAAAAAAACATTTTAAAAACATTCGCTAATAGCTTTTTTATGTTCTCTCGGCAGCGACAGCAGCCGGTATTCGTTTCTTTGTATGCACGAGTTCACAAATAATGCTACGTGTACGTACACTATGAGTGTATGCATGTGAGCCCGTAAATGTAAGTGTGCGTGTTTTGTATGTGTGTGTGCGAGTCACAGGTCAAATGGCGCTCTTAAGAATTAGCAGTTTGTCGCGTGACTTACCTTGTAATGTATATCAAGTTATGTACGTAGAAACTAATGGTTCATGTATTTTGGGAACTAGTTAGTTTATTAAAATTATGCTATTAGAAAATTAGGTTTAAGAGCCTCAGACCATAAGATAAATTTGTGTATAATTCTTTAAAAAAAAACCGACTTCAACAAAAAAAACTATTCCAAGTGACTTATATATGGTTTTTTCATGAATGCCATTGTCAGAACTGGACCAAATTGAAATGGGACCACACGGGAAGCACCAGCTTTCAAATAAAAAAAGATCGTCATCAAAATCGGTTCACCCAGTCGAAAGTTCTGAGGTAACAAACATTAAAAAAAAATAGAGTCGAATTGAGAACCTCCTTCTTTTTTTAAGTCAGTTACTAAAAACAATAAAGACGTCAGTAAAATGGCATTTGGGGAGAAGAGCAACAAACAACACAAACTCAACAATAATATGTAAAAGTATTTGATATCGTTGTTTTACTTCAAATTATCATACATTTTATTACATTGTGAGCGGTGCTAACGATTCTAACATACATTATTAGCCACTCCTAGTGATATACTACTATAAATATAATTTAATACATATATTATAATCGTTTAGTTAGTTAACACCTATTTTATCGTTATTGTTATTTTTAATTATGTCACATTAGTCATTTATCAATTTTATTTTTAACTTTTATAACCATTATTCATTGTGCATGTGGTGTTAGCCTATAAGTGATTTTTGCACTCATACATGTTTAATCGTTAAGTTACAAATCTGTAATGCTTAGTGTAATAACCGTTGGCTAACCAAAAAAAAAAAATAGGCAGTCATGGGACTGCCGACAGAAGTGAAAACTTAAAACGACGTGTCGCGTCAACGAAATTTTGAATAAAGGTTTTCGCTATTGAGCACTATAGGCGTTATAAATTTTCACCTTAATTACAATTATGTTTTTGTTTATTTTACCATATGAATAATTGCGCACACAAAAAGTACTTTATTGAACTAATTATATTTTTAAAGATTAATTAATAAGGAGCTGACGGAACTCAATGTTTAGATTAGCGCCCTCTAGTGGATCTATATATGTATTATTACTGTGACGGTCACGAGGTCAGTGCTTTTTGCCCATAGCAAAAGTGCACAAACGTGCCTAAAGAAGTTTTCACTTCAATAAATATATTGACCGGTCAACTTCTGCCTTCATCATCATAATCACTTCAGCTATAGTACGTCCACTGCTGGACATAGACCTCCGTTAATGACTTCCAAGAAGGTTAGAACCGTCAACGCTTAAATCAGAACTTACTGACAAGCCCGTATGTACCTATTTTTAACCGACTTCAAAAAAGGAGGAGGTTCTCAATTCGACTGTATGTTTTTTTTTTTATGTTTGTTACCTCAGAACTTTCGACTGGGTGAACCGATGTTGATGATTCTTTTTTTATTTGAAAGCTGGTGCTTCCCGTGTGGTCCCATTTCAATTTGGTCCAGTTCTGACAATGGCATCCATGAGAAAACCATACAACTCTTTTATGGAATAGTTTTTGTTTTGAAGTCGGTTTTTTTTTAAATAATTATTTTATTTTAGTTTTAGTTAGTACAAAAACGTCGAAGTCACATAGAATAAATATTAACCTTAGGCACTTATAAACGCGAACGTAATTTTGTGACATACAAATGTCTGTTACGTTAGGGGTTGTCCATTAATCACGTGATTTTTTTTGCAACTTTTTAATCCCGCCCTCCCCCCTGGTGATATGTGGTGAGGTTTTAGATTAATCCCCCCCTACCAAAAATTACGTGTATTCTTTTACAAGGTCCAAAGTATCTTTAAAAATGACAGAATATAATCTTTAAATACAGATATGACAAAAATTACTAGACAGACATTAAGGTTGCAGGTTGTTTCTGACTGTCATAAAAAATAATAAAGGAAATGTCAATCGTGTAAAATTATACACTTACTGTCGACTACCAAGCGGCAGACGGAGAAATCATTGCCTGACACAACGGTGAGTAAAGATCACGCGCCGCTTTTCTGTTTAGAAATCACGCTTTCAACGAAAATATAAATACACGTGATATCTCGCTACAAGATCACAAGGGGGAAGCCCCTTGTGATCTTCGTGATTTTTTCCGAACCCCCTCCACCTCTTTCGAGCCTCGTAATTAAAGGACGATCCCTTATCACAACTAGGCACACCGCTGAATTAATATTCATGACTTGGTATAGAGATAGAACAGATCTTGGTGAACCTAGGCTGCTTTTTGTCTCGAAAATAAAACTTGGAGGGGTGAAATACGGGGTGAGAAGATTCTACACAGACGTAGTAGCGGGCATCAGCTAATTATCTACATATAAATCGCGAAAGTATGAAATTAATATGTTACGTAGTGATAACTTAATCGAAAATCTAAATTCTTTCACATTACACAACACACCTGCCAGCTAAATGTCAAATTAGTAATCGTTCGGTAATTAGTTACGTCACTCGTCTGTGCCATGTCTGTTCTAAAATTACTCTTGTCTAGTATGTGACGTAAGTTTTTTATTTAATGTTTTTTTAAATGCTCAAGTTATGTGATACGAATTCTAGTTAGATTCAAGGTTTGTAATAACAATTTAGTATGTTAATTTACGTATATTTAAACTACTTTAGTTACTAGAAGTTATTAAATCTGAATGTTAGGTTTGTGGGAAATAAGTGAGTTACTTGGCAAATAAACATATAACTAGCCTGGTGGGAAGAGACTCCCAGTGCCTGTAGACCCTTCCAAATTGAAGTTCTGAAAACCCTTCTCAAAAATACGAATACCACTAATGCTTTTCCATCAAAGTCCCTCTAGTCTGATGTGCCCTAACTCTAGCAACCCGCCCCGGCTTTGAACGGGTAGCAGAGACAAATTCAACAATCATCAACATATTTCAATCAATTTACACTAAATCTTAACAAATTATACACTTAAACCTTCCTCATGAATCACTGTGTCTATTAGTGAAGTAGTAGTAGTTTTTCAGTTAATCGTGAACAGACAGACGCGGCGGGGGACTTTGTTTTATAATATGTAGTGATTACGTAAATGCCACCCCCAACAGCCCCCCCCCCCCCCGGGTCAAAAGCTCTGTACGCTCATGGATACATATGAAAGACTACGTTCCGTCTTCAATTACTAAAATCTGACCAAAGATAACAATTCTACAAACTAAAAAAACATGACAATCGGTTAAGTGATTCTTGAATAATAAATAAACACATAAATAGACAAAGAGGCGTTGAACTTTATAAAAAATAAATTTAAGGAAGGATTGTGTACCAGAAATATAAATAGCAAATATATTAATATAAAAGTAGGTAAATCTATTATAATAGAACACAGAATAAACGGGAAATATTTACTGTGTAGGTGTGTTTCAACTAGTGGTTCGAGTTTAATTCTTGTTCTAACTATGAGTTTTCAGCACTTTCTGTGCGTATTTTATTGATAAACACTTTCTTTCGCAGCGAAGAAAATATCGTTAATCCACTAAGTTTTCTAGAATATTCTAAAAGGCTTGGAACATCAGTGATTCTAGAAAACCAGGGTAGTTTACACAGGGGAGAGGTGAGGAAACATGGCGCATGCTAATGTTTTGTTAACAACAATCTCACAACTATTGCTATCAACTATCAAATTCACTAAATAACAGTAACTGCTATGTTGTTCGGACCTTTATCACTCCACCCTTATCAGGCAGGCCAATGGCGTTGCGTTACCGGTATAACTGGGCATTATTAAATAGTGAACTGTTTTGTCACTTATTTGCCCCTATTTTTAATAAAATAAATAGGTACGAGTTGTTTGATGTGGCGAAAACAGTTTATTGATTATTTTTAAACAATGCAGTGATAATAATACATATTTTGTAGGAAGGATTACGTCAGACGAGGACGATGCGATGCGTGCGATTTAGAAACACACAAAGCATGTTTTTTATATTTTTTTCCTTTTTTTTATTATGTTACAGATTGTTGCCAACGCATTTTTGGGCATCTACAAACGCTCAACGAGGAAGCCTTTCATGAAACGTTGATCGCCTCTTGCAGCGTTGGCCCCCTTTGACATGCGTAATTTAATGTTCCTTTACATTCATGCTAATCATTTCTTACAATATAAAAATTTAAAAGTGTTTTTTTATAGTAACAATATGTGCTATTAATAATTGTTTCTGTGAAAATTATTCATAGGAATGAAATACCATACCGACAAATTATTGCAAAAACATAAAACTTGAGGACACATCAAAAATAAAAATAAAAATAAAATATATCTAAAACATAATAAATAAAGCCTAGTTCGCGGTTAAACCATTTAAAAATAAATTATTTTCTTATACTCCCCAGGTTTGTCCGTACATAAACATTATTTTAGTTCTACGCATGATTATTGACACTAAAATGATGAACATCCTTTAGAAAAGACGAGAGAGACTTCACATTGACCCTTGAGCGCGTGCGGTGCCGACAGGAATGCAGTCTTGCGACTCTTGTGTGCTCCTCTGGACTAGACATACACACACACGTCTTATTATGTTATATATATGGTCATTTATATGCATAACTTCCTTGTGTGTGTACAGTGGTACTAATGGTTGAGAACACGTTTAGTCATCACTTGCGCCACTGAAGTGAGTTGTGTTGTTTGTAGGTGATGTTCTTTCTTTTTATAATTGGTACAGATTTTTTACAGCTACTTGAGTGTTTAGCGCAAGTCATTACTATCATTTTATACAATGAAAATTCAACTTAATCTAACTATTTTTAAGAGTACTCAAATCTTCTAATACGAAGGTGTGACGAAGCCCAGGCTCACGATCAAAACGAATTCTTAAATGACGACATTCGCCAGATCATCCAAACGATGAAGGATTATAATGAAAAATACTGTCTTGACTATCAAAAAGCCTTAGAGTTCATCGATCTGATCCAAATGGCAGGGAGCTATTGGATAAGTGCACACAAGGCCCACTGAACAATTTCCGGTTATAATTTATTAATCTCCATTCTTGATATACATATATGCATTAAGATTTATAGGTAATTCTAAACATAAAACAAATTGAAGCATTTTAAGGTGCTATACATATTCACATGAATAACAAACATAAGTAACATACAATCACATTTCTTTTGGCCTTCTAGACCAAAAGCTGGGTACGGACATTTGTTCATTCTTGTCGGTTTTTAAGTCATAAGCCCATCAATTAACTGGACCCACTCTTCATCCTAAAACACAAAACTCAAGACGAAATTTCCACTTTGTTTTGTGTTTAAAGATGGAGTCGTATCTCTTCCTAAATAAATATTTACGTAACACATAAGCACCCTGGAAATGTCATCATCATCATCACCGAGATTCACGCGGATGAAATTGTAGGCAATGCTAGTAAATGCAAGTCAGTAATAAATGTAAACTATTAATGATGAACGAATTAGAATTTAATTTTTGATATGGAAAAATTGTACCCTGAAGTACATAATAGCATATACACACGGGGCTGAGAACGAATCGACCGCACACCTGTTCGAGTGATAATTTTGTGAGAATCACTCTCGTAGTACCTCAACGAGTCGCATAAACCTGCTCGACGCCATAATATGCTGGCAATTTTTATTCGCAACGTCTCAAACAGGTTCGTGTGTTGCACATTACCTTATGTAATGTGTGATATTTTTTATTTTTTTACAACTTTAGAAAACATTTTGTGACACGGTATATTATTGATTTTGTACACACGTTTTACTTTTAGAATGTAAAATAATTACGTATATAGTTGAAGTGCTGTGTTTATTTGCACGGTTTGTACCGACGGAGGCGTTATTAGCACAATATGATGTTTAATTAGAAGATCAATTTATATGTTTACGATAACGGTTGTGTTACGCAAACGCGTAAAAATACGTTTTTGGCTTTTGGTTTTAGCTTCATCTTTACACAGATACGTTCGAAACTGGTGACGTGTTATTCTCTTTAAAACCTTTCATCTGAGCTAAATACTTGTGTCAACGGTTTTCGTCAGTAGTTTACCGCTTTGAACCCGCTTAATTTCGTGGTAAATTGAAAGCCTTATCTACAACTGCTTTTATTTATCATTTACCATCATCTGCCTAACCTAGTTCTAATTGTATTTGGGGTCTCTCGTTCTACTCTATCATTCGTCATTTCCCAGCCATATCTTCTTTCACACGATCCAACCATCACACGTAAAACTCTCTATACCACATATTAATCATCCCGTCGCATCACATGTCCATACCACGATAACCTATTGCAACCCTACTTTCATTCACTGGTGCTACTTTCAGGCACTCTCTAATATATTAATTTTTCACCTTGTCCATCCTAGTGATCCTGCACCCATCTCAACATTCGCATTTCAGCTACATGCATTTCAGGTGTCTCTCATCCTTTCTCTTTGTGGGCTAACTTTTAATGATCATTATTGACTTCTCCCGCACCAAGGAACACTTGCTTCTGTCGCTGGGGACCATAAAAAGTACAAACACACAATTGACGGGTAAGAAGCACACCCACACTAAGAATTAATGATTTGTAAATCACACACATCCTACGCGGAGATCGATACCACGATACTTTATAGAAGCTGGTTAGGTCAGCATTCGTCATCACGCCAAGTCGCATCGAGTCAAAGGCCATGCTTTACTCGTAGCCATGCTGAAGTCAAGTCAAATATCTTTATTTCATAAAATTCTTTAAAAATTATTAGAAAATGTCTCTTTAAAAAACTACAATTTAAAAATTATAGATCGACATAATGTCACCGCAACAATAGGTTGCTTTGTGAATAGTAAAACAAATCTATATATATATAAAAGAGAATCCCTATTTCCCTTGGTCACGGCATCACGAGTGAAGGGTGAACCGATTTCGCTAATTCTTTTTTTTTGTGTTTGTTATTGTCAAGAGAAGATTTTTAATAAAGAAAAAAATGCGAAAAGTTGCGAGGAAAATTTGAAAATTTAGGAAAATTTAACGACCATATTAACTTTTCTAATGTAACCTTAGCGCTTTTGACATAACTGTAGTTTGACAGTTGGCGCGATTGACAGAATGCGCGCTGCAAATTATATCGGATCTGCCAATGTCGGTCTATTACCGCCCGTTTCCAAGTAGTTGAGCCTTGTGAGAAGAAATCGGGTAAACAAACTCACAGCCACTCTTTTACATCACCAGAGAGTTTAACAATACATATTTAGTGAAATAATATAATACAACACTTTTATCGTGTGCTATTGTTATGTTATTAAGTTTAAAAGAAAACAAACTAAAATTAAGCATTGAAAGTATGGATACAGAAAACTAAACAAGATAAAATTAAAATATGAAAGACAGTATATGAAAAACATAGCTCACATTTTATTTGTATTAAGTATTTGAAATAGTCTGTGTGAATCTAAAAATAATTTAGTCCCAAGCGTTTTTAACCTGCATATAATCCACTACTGCCCTTCAGGCATGGATTTAAAGTTTGTACATTATTTGGGATTCTATTATAATTGACCCTTTTAACACATTAACCCCGAAACGACTTGTTAACTTTTTGGAGCCTAGAGGCTGTTATAACAAGTTGATGTTTCTGACGTGTTTTAAAAGAGTGTGCCTAAATCACTTTTTTTTTAAAGTGGTCTTTATTTTTATGAACAAAAATAAGTTTCATAGATGTATTGACATGCCACCATCATTATGTTTATTAAAAGTTACTATTATCTTATCTGTGGCCATACAATAAATACAAATGGCCTACAAATAATAATATTAATATTCTGGGCCATTTTTACGACGACCTAAATTGCGTTTTATGAGTTGCTTATTATATAGAACACGGATACACATACTTAGGGACCATCCATAAATTACGTCTAACGAATTTCATGATTTTTAGACTTTCGATGGTGTGAATTCTGTCTTTCGTTTACAGGTAATGTTTTGTGTTTAATACTTTTACTTATACTTCGATGACCCCCTCCCCCTTAACGTGTGACGTAATTTATGTTTTTTTTTTACTTACTTATTATACAAATATTATAGTAAATAAATAATCACGCATATAAATATTTGCACTGAGCATGAATCAAACCCGCAACCCACGACGTGGCTATCAAATACTCTACCGCCACGTCACATAGGTCATCGAAGACCATACCAGATGACTTTCAGAAAGGCCAGGATACACATGACTGAAAGAGACGCATTTTCCCTGTAGTTGGACCAGTCAGATTAAATAAAATAAATAAATAGACTTAGAGATCTGACAGTGGGAGAGCCATGTTTCGGCACGTATGGGCCGGCTCGACCGGAGTGATACCACAGCCTTGCAGAAAATCAGCAGTGAAGCAATGCTTCGTTTTCTCGCCCCTTTCCCTTTTTCGCCCCTTATTCCCCCGTTCCCCTACTGCCACTGTAAAGGCCGGCAACGAACTTGTGACTCTTGAGTTGCAGGTGCCCATGGGCGGCGGTAGTCATTTACCATCAGATGACCCGTCTGCTTGTTTGCCCCTACACCATAAAAAAAAATTAATCTATTGATGATATTTTATTTCACAATCCAAAAACTAATAGTATCACTTATCAAGTCCGTAAACATTATCACAGTTGGTTAGATGTTATCTAAACATATAAAAATGTGAGTCAAATAAGTCACGATGTTGTCATTAATAACTCTGGCTGTTACATCCTTAGTGACTATGTGTTAAAAAAACATAACAGTATGCATAATTTACACTTTGTAAGTCAGAGCGAACGTCCACACCTGCCGATTGTGCGTTATTCTTTCGTAAGTGATGTTACATATAACATTTAACAGTGGGAGAGCCATGCTTCGGCACGTATAGGCCGGCTCGACCGGAGTGACACCACGGCCTCACAGAAAACCGGCAGCGAAGCCGGCATTGATTGTGTTGTATTTCGCCGAGTGAGTGAGGTTACCGGAGGCAATAACTCTTCGCTCTCCCCCTCTTCTCCCCCACTTCCCCTACTCCCACCTGGAAGGCAGGCAACGCACTTGTGACTCTTGAGTTGCAGGTGCCCATGGGCGTCGCTAGTCACTTACCATCAGTTGACCCGTCTGCTCGTTTGTCCGCTGTTCCATAAAAAAATAAACATACATTTATGTGTATGTAACATTCCATTTTTGTATTGAGTTCTTAGTATTTTTAAAAACACCAAATATAAGAGTTCTTAGTATTTTTAAAAACACGAAAAATAAACGTCACACTTATTCATATCAACATAATTATCATCATCGTCACCATCGGCGCAATATTTGTTTTGACCTCATACTCCTATCAGCCTTTATCTCTGGACTGTCTACCGTTTTTAACCGACTTCAAAAAAGGAGGAGGTTATATGTTCCATTGTATATTTTTTTATGTATGTTCAATTATTACTCAAAGACGCCTGGACCGATTTGGAAAAATTTTCTTTTGTTTGAAAGGGTATACTTCCCAGGTGGTCCCATGGTCATCAGGTCAGTATCTGATGATGGGATCCTAGAAAATGAAGGGAATTCTTCAAATTTTATAGGCACAGTTGAAGAGATTTTTGTATTTTGAGGCGCATTGAAGTCGGTGACACTTTTTTAAAAGATAATTATGTACATATCTTATCCCACACAGTCCAGCCATCTTTTATTGTGTCTTTGTTCTATATAGTCTTTGACATCCACACAAGTTTTATAGTTAAATAATAAGCATACCTAATTAATATTATTAATGCGAATGTAAGCTTGTTCGTTTGTATGTGACGCCTTCACCGCTTAACTACTCAATCGATCAACAGGATTCTTTTCATACACGTTATCAGGGGTACAGAAAAAGACATAGGATTCCGTTCATCCAGAAAAAAGGGCTCCCGTGGCAAGGCAAAAACCTTGTTATACATAATTTCAAAAGGTTTTAAATTCCGAATGTCTGCCATCGACTCATCGCGTAAATTACAATGATGTCCGATCCTTAACAGTTACGTGCGAATGAATCACAGCTGAGAATTACACATCTCATTTCCTACTACTCATGACTACTAGCCGTATGAAGTGTAAATTGCTTATCAGATTGTATTATTTTCAGTGTTTTGATTAAATAGGAAAATCCTTCACGGAAGCGTATGACGATGACGACTCATAAGTGTTTGTATAATTAATGATTACGGTCTAATTGCTTTTTTTTGTTATCAGACTAAGGAGGTTTCTAACCTCGCCTAATCTTACCCAAAGAGGTTTCTAACCTCATCTATAGAATGTTTAACCTCAATTTAAACCCAGACCTTATTTTATAACAATTGGACGAGGGCATTTTTCTAATCTCGACCGCGACGAAAGTTGACGAAACAGCGATATGCTGTGTATGTTGTTTAGCAAAGCCACTATTGTATAGCTTGTTGTTTTTTAATTCCTATACATTATTTTGTTAAAGACTAAATAAAATGTAATAATACGTTTTATTTTTAGGGTTCTTGACCTCGAAAGGAAAAAACGGAACACTTAAAGGATCACTTTGTTGTCCGTCCGAACGTCTGTCTGTCTGTCAAGACCTTGTTTCTCAGGAACACGTGGAGGTATCAAACTGGAATTTATATCAAATACTCAGGTCTACTGTCCCTTAGAGCTCTGAAAAAATCAAACTTCTAGCAAACGCAATCAAAAGATACAGCCGTTTATGCCGCAAATTTCTGCACATTTTCGACACTCGCAAGGCAATCAAAACCTACAGGGTACTTTCCGTGAACTCAGAATCTTGAAATTTGGTACAGTATTTGGTAAATTGCGAAAACCGTAAATTTTTAGTTACATCATATAATAAAAATATTTTACGGAACCGTCGCCGCGTCGGTGCGCGAGTCCGACTCGCACTTGGCCGGTTTTATTTTAATTAGTAGACCTATCAGACCTTGTAAACAAAAGGAATGATCTATTTCTAACTTTCTATGGATGCGCGGGAAAATGTTCTAAAACCTTTTTAGAGTTTGGTATATTTTCTGATAAGCCCAATAAAAATAGGCGAGTGTTATTATTATTTATGGTTAGAGCTTTTTAATTTTTTTATAAAGTTTAAATGATTGATCACACGTGTTTTTCTTAACCAATGACAAATGAATGACTTTGATTTAACAATAACAACAGGAGACTTAACGACGTCTTATATTTAAGTGGCGGTAGATTATGCTTTATTAATTGTGATATCGATACGTCATTTATTTTCCCTGTAGCAAAAGTCAGCAAGTTCTTTGTATTTATAGAATTACATATTTTGATAAAGCAATATTTTGAAACGACAAATGAATTAATGACATCATGCATGAGTCTCAGATTACCTGAAGATGCCTGTTAATACAAATGTAACACAGTTTCTTATCTGTGACTAACTTTTATGATGTTGTAAATACTAGGTTATGCATTTATTTTCCTCTTTGTAATAAAAGATTAAATTGGAATGCTCTGTTCCACTTTCAGAATTTTAACAAATCCATAGATATCTATAACATTTTAAACCAGCTAGGTATTGTTCCGAAACACTTTTTAACAGAACTATCCGAAACCATAGATAATATGATTAATAAGCACTCATTAGATACTCAAGTCACTTGACTGGCCTGTTGGTCTAGTGATTGGTGATCCTGACTGCTAAGCCAGAGTCGTGGGTTCGATTCCCACCCACCCACCTATGATTGTGTTATGAATTTATGATGCTCATACTTTGTTCTGTATCTGGGGGTATTTTATCTATAATATGTATGTATTTAGAAATATACAATACAGGTCCTCCCTAGTTTGGGATCAGTCAGACGGCCGTGTGTGAGGTGTCTCAAGACCTTTTACTTATAGTGAGAAAGCCGGGCCCGCTGGCCACGTTTACTAGTTATGTTTTAAAAAAACTACAACCATTTTCAATACATTCATGCACACCCAAATCATGCCACTTGAAAGTTTGGTAACAGGATAAAGAGTTATTACTAACTCTTAAGATAGCACTATTTAATTATTTTAATTAATGCTAACGTCTCATCGTCTATTAAGGAACAAATGTAGATTTTGAATTCAACCAGCAACTGTGTCAGCTCAACGTACTTTATGTTTGCTTCGATAACAAACTCTCACTCAACGATAACTTGCTGATAACCCAAATAAGCTTAACAACACTACACCTGTGCAGTACTCAATCACAAAATAAAAATAAGATGGATTTATGAAAGAACATAAAGACTTCGTTTAAAAAAAAGATTATTTATTCATCTAGATGACAAACTAACTTCGAATATCACATCTCTCCACAAGTAAGTTTGGTAATTTATCGATCGTTGATCGTGCTTGGCAGACCGTTACCCAATGGTTGATATAGCGTTCTTGGTCCTCACAACGCCCCGTAGCAGACCTGTGGTTGCTGGATCAGGGCGATTCCCACACGCTAGCGGTGTCTTCCGTTATACATAAAGAGGGTTAGGCCATGATGTTTGTGAGTGTTGGGGGCCGCTTCAGTCTTCACGTCTACCCGAGCCAGAACAGATTTCGGGTGACACCTGGGGACGTCCAGCTCCGGGCAACCAGCGACACAGGCGACGACTTATGTACGTGCGTGTGACTGATGTCGTGTCTGAGTTTAATGATTGATATTGAGATGTTGTAAGAAGTATAATATTATACTAATCAGCGCGAGATCTTTCATTGCGGTATACAGCATCCGTAGCTATTACGCAGTTCGGTTTCGGATAGTGCTGATGTGTATGGGTGGGGCCACATAGATACTGTTCAATAAGTTAAACCACTGACAACAAAAGCCAACAACATTTTTCAATTGAAGTTGAATAAATAAGACCCGTTTAGTGACTGACCTGGCCTGTTGGTCTAGTGGTTAGTGACCCTGACCGCTATGCGTATAGGTCGTGGGTTCGATTCCCACCTGAGTCTGGGTGTTCTTTGTGCCCGTTATTTCTATGTTTGTAAAGTCCCCCGCGACACAGAAGTAATTCCTAATGCGGGAGTTGTCTTTTTAAAGAAGTGACCATTTATAGCACCCGTTTACGAGCATCACAACTTTTTTCTTTTTGTGCGTGTGGAAACCCCCTCGGGCCGTTACCCCACCGGAGTTTTCAGTGGGGCGGTGTGTCGGAATCGAACCGACTAAAACCACACGGTGTGCCCGTACTGCGCCTTAAATAGGAGGGATCCGGGAACAGCTTTTCTCGACCATCACACCTAGACTAGCCATCGGCCATACCCGTCTAAAGGTGCAGTTTGTGACAAACGATCGACTATGGCTAATTTAAGATTCAAGTCACGATGACTATCAAAGTATATTGTATATTCGTATGATCAATCGCATAGAAGATGCGCCTGCGTCGCGCAGTTTGCAAAGTGTGTTCAAATATTGTTACATTTTTTTAAAATTTGATGTGAAAGTTTTTGGGAGAAATTTAAGCTCAGCACTTAGTGCATGTGACTAAGAGGACAGGGAAGATGATGGCTTCATTTAAGGACTGAATCGATTTAAATTTTAAACGAAATTAATTGTCTTTGATAGGTATCTATCAGTTGGTTGGTACACCCATAGTGTCACACACAATATATTTAATTTTTTTTTCTTTATCAGGTAAATCAATTGTGGCAGTAGCTAATCTAGCGATAATTAAAATGGATTAATGTGATTAACTTCGGATTAATGCTGTCTAGTTTATTGCAACGCTAATCATATAATTTATGAGTATGTTTGATATTATTTAATGAATTTTACAGATTTATAAATAATTTGATTGGTGATTCTTTTGTATTTTGAAATAGAATGTAACATGTTTGTATAGGATGTGACAGAACAGAATAATATTTACAAAAGTAAATCTCAGTAATTTCGGATTTTGCGGAGCGACATTGGTAGCTTTTAAATAAGTTTAAATAGATCCAAACAAAAATGGAAAATGTTTTTGAATATGGAATGTCCATATTCAAAAAAATTTTCCTATCGTTAGCTTGCGTATGCTATTATGTGCAAAACCTCTACAAGCAAGAGTTTCTTTTATTCTGATGGCGATTTGCATTTACGACAATAAACAGTCCTAACTGAATATCCGTTTAGATTTTTCATCCTCAGAAAACGTTTTAGTCGTATCTTTCTCCATTAAATTTCTGGGGAAAAGCAACAATTCGGGGCGACTTCTGTAAATCTAAAGTATCGAACTAATATTATAAATGTGAAAATTTGGATGGAAGGATGGATGTTTGTTGCTCTTTCACGCAAAAACTATTGAATCGATTGCGATGAAACTTGGTATGTAGATAGCTGGAGACCTAGATTAACGCATAGGCTACTTTTTATCCCGATATTCCCACGGAATCGGGACTTACGCGGGTGAAACCGCAGGGTGCTGCTAGTATTGTATAAAACTAAGTATTTGATGTTCCATACGTCTTCAACTGGATCCTCTAAAGCTTCAGAAACGGGACATATCGATTACCGAACAGTACAGAACAGTTCGCCGTGTGCTAGGAAAGCAACGGATGATATGAGGCACTCATTAGCCCTGTATTATAGAAGGTCCCACGACAAGTAAAGTTTACCGTAGTGCATTTTCGATACAATTCCTAGAATAAGTCGCCACTTCAAGACGATTGTAGATATGGGATATCAGTTTAACATGTTATCACCATGAGAGTGCTTCGTGCTTCAAGTACCATTGTTCGAGACTGTAAAAGTACCATAGGTACTTTACGTGAAGTGCCATTAGCAAATAGGTCATATTATGATGTGTTATAGAAGAATAAACAAGAAAATTCTTAGCAACTATCGAATGTTCTTCTGAAATTAATTTAATGATGAAATAAAGTAGAGGTATTTGATCTTAATTAATTAAGTTATTGATAACAATAAAGGGCAATTGAAGATAGAGAAAAAAAAGGGTCGCCATTTATTTTTTGGAAACTCTTAATCTCGTCAATATCCACATTATCCACTGAACACAAAAGAAAATTGGTTTACAACAGAGGAGAAAATAAGACTTCGCAAAAGTGGTATGTGGTGGTATGTATTGAAATGAACATTATAAAAGTGTGTTAGAATGGCGTCAGGAGGTCTAGAGTACAGTCGACGTGGTTGTAAAGGTGGTGTATGTCTGACAGATGTAGTTATTGCAATAAAAAAACTGCAACCCAAAATGCAATCAAAATTATAAAGATGTGTCATCCACCTCTCCGCGGCTGATGGGGTAAATGTAGGACTGCCATCACTTAAATTACCGACGCCGGACTAAAACTTCAATAACCCCGGACACATGTGTGAAATCTCGATTTTTTCCCGGACACCGTAAAAAAGTTATTTGTATGTACATTTTTTATGCATTTAAACAGTTTGTTAACGATTCATCTAACAATAATATTTTTCCCCTGACACAGTGCCCGGGATACGCCCGAACACCTTTTGAAAAGCCTGCCCGGGCGCTCCCCGGACGCCCGCTAAACTAGGACAAATCCGGGGAAACCCGGACGGATGGCAGCCTTAATTAAGTGGGATGTCGGTATCGAACCAATTAAAACCACACCACACGATACAATACAATGTTCTGTCACAATTGTTCAAATTTTTCTTGTTGAACAGAAGTCGAAGTTCGAATAATATAATAATTAGTATTCGGTCTCATCTACAAATAAGGTATGGTACCTATCATTAAAACGTGGTGAACAGACGACCTAGTAAAGATCGCAGGCCGTCGGTGTCATCTTGAAAGTCATTAAGGGAATTATTAATCACTACAACACAATAACATATATATATACCTACGTACAATGTTGAACATTGTTTTCTTTTAATGTAACTGTTTACATGAAGAGTAATTTGACTTTTTGGTTTGTGGAAGCTACACAATAACCACTAGTTTCTGCCAATCCTATTTCCATTCAGAGCAAAGCAAATCGCCTTCTTACGACTGTGGCATTGTGAGTTTAAAATCTCGCATTTCCGAGTAATGATTACAGGTTGTCAAGACGGTAATCAGGGTCTGACTCTGTCCACCTGCAAGAATATAGTGACAACACACAACAAATGAAAAATGTTAATTAAAAGAACACGCGCTTTAGCTGAAAATTACCTAGAGGCGATTTGATGAGCAATACCCTATGGTTAATCGACTCTAAGTACTATCAACACTTTTTTTTTAAATATAGTTAAATAAAGTATATACCCTTCAAAAAGTAAAATATGTATTTATTTATCAAGTTGTAGACTTGACATAAAACAAATTTTCATTTAACATTTGCCAAAATTACGATTCATATTGCATATTTATGCAATCAATGAAGAATTCATAAAACTTCATTCGATAAAAAATCACTTATTCATATTAATTGGTAGGATAAGATAAGATAGAGTGATTTATTTACACGAAATATGGTGACAAGGATGTTTCACAGTGCAGTTGACGTAAGTAACTACAGCAGCCTACAACATATGTTAATAAATATACGGTTTGAAATTTTTTTATTGAAGCTAAAACGAAAAAAACGTTTGTCTTGAAAACATTTGATAACGCGTAGTTCGGTAAATGTTTTACCTCTTATGTTCTTATATATATAGAGTAAAGGAAGGTATACTTATTGGTGATGTAAATAATTGGGAGATATTTTTTCCTTCAAGAGATAATGCTAGTCAGTTCTACGAGAGCGAGGAAGAGAGGTATGACAGGAATTTTACCGCGGTCGCACCCTTCTGTGAGGAAGTCATCTAGCAGAAGGAGGTGGCAGAACGGGTCCGAGAGGACGATCTCCACTCGGACCTAATTCGTCACCGATCATTTTAGTCGGTTCGATTCCGACAGACCGTCTCACCGAAAACCCCGGCGGGGTGACGGCCCGCGGGGATTTCCACACGCACAAAAAAAAGGACAGATACTAAGCTAAGTTAAATATTTACCTCATAAAGCGTGTGAACTAAAGACAAAAGCTACATATTTGATGTGTAACTCGTACTTAATCGCGGTAATATATATAAGGCACAATACCTAATATTTATAAAAATAAAAAACAATTAAAGCTACATAGTTTAAGTTTATTATAATCCCTAGTATGAGGAAATGCCTGTAATTTTTCAGACCGTTATACCAACCGCAGATATGTCATAACTAGCGACCGGATTATATTTGCATATGAAATTGCAGAGACTATTATAGAGACCGGATTATATTTGCATATGAAATTGCATGGGGTAAATCCCCATTCTCACCGGAAGTTGCATATTATATCTAACATCTAGTGATGATGCATATTTTCGCTATATCCTACTAATATTATAAATGTGAAAGTTTGAATGGATGGATGGATGGATGGATGTTTGTTACTCTTTCACGCAAAAACCACTGAACCGATTGCGTTGAAACTTGGTATGTAGATAGCTGGAGACCTGGATTAACGCATAGGCTACTTTTTATCCCGATATTCCCACGGGATCGGGACTTACGCGGGTGAAACCGCGGGGCACTGCTAGTTTATTATATTTTTCGGTAGGTCACCCTATTGATTAGTGTAACAATAATTCTATATAACCAACATTTCGCCAAAATAACACCACACAATTATCAGTTATAAAAATATTTTGATTGATTCAAAATTTCGTTATTAATCATTTTTGTTTTAGTGCATTATTATTTTATTATCCCACTAATGTTTTAAATGTGAGAGTTTTGATGGATGGATGGATGGATGTTTGTTACTCTTTTACACAAAAACCACTGAACCGATTGCGATGAAACTTGGTATGTAGATAGCTGGAGACCTGGATTAACGCATAGGCTTTTTATCCCGATATTCCCACGGAATCGGGACTTACGCGGGTGAAACCGCGGGGCGCTGCTAGTCGTCTATAAAGTTGTTACATTTTGGTATTGATCATTTATGATTGAATAATTCAGTAATTTTATGCTGATTTAGAAATAAAAAAATTAAAAGGTACCACTTTTTTCGTTTTCGAAAACTTTAATGTTGCATATTTTACACATTTTCATGCATATTTTACGCATTACGCATTTTTCATGCATATTTTACGCATTACGCATTTTTCATGCTTATTTGCATGCATATTTTAAGCTTTTTATGTTGCAATTCGGTCCTTAGTCATAACCTAAAGAAAATGTTATGCTAAAGAACAGATAAATATATTTCTTCAAACTACTTTAACCGTGTAACTGCTATCATCAAATCGTTTTACTAAAATAAATAATGTTTTATTGCTGTAGTGTTCAAACCTTCTTTGAACTGGCTAGTTGCTGGCTGCTAATATGAAGTCTAAACCTTTATCTAATTAAATTTACTAGTGATAGCGTGGTGGTCGAATTTCGACCATAATTCATTGGCCAGTATACCTATGTCATTGTATAGACTTACTTACAATGACAGGTAATCACATGTACTAGACGCGTAAAATTTAATTAAGCCGTTTCACACGTAAGTTGTAAGACATATTGTTTAAAAATTTAGCTTTCTGTCCTTCTTTTATATATAAACTGTAAATATTCCAAAATTCACGTTACTACTACTACATTTGTACTACTAAATTTTCTTCAAAAGGGGTACAAAGTTCACGTATTAATATAATGATATCAACAATAGGAAGGCAACAAGACAGTCTGTGCATTCAGTATTATATATTTTAGTTTATGGTCCGTACCTGGACGTCAGGGGTCCGTAGACTTAATTCACTTTGGCTAATTCACCCAGGGTAATTAAGTATACTATTTATTAGACTTAATTCAACTGCTTGCGTAGGTGATTTAGGTATACCGTTTAGTAGACTTAATAACCTGGACTAATTCACCTAGGGTAATCCAGTTTACTAATAAGTAGACTTAATTCGCAGTGTTTTCTTCACAGCATAGTTTATGCACTCAGGTAAATTAAGGAAAATGTGTAAAATATTAACATTTTATTAATAAAATACAACCTGTTCTCGTATAACTAATGTAATATTGGCTTGAAAATCCACTAAACAAACAAAAAGCACCAAACAAGCTAATTCCGCACCAAAACCCAAAAAGCTACACAAAGTGAAGGAAACAGGGAACTTAAAGGATGCACCGCGCAAAATAAGACTAAATGAGTAAATATGTTAAAAAAGTGAAATGAAGTGAAGACAAGGCGGACGTACCTACATCATCTTTCAAGAAGTCTTTGTTGTATTTGAATGTGAAAGTAATAATTATAACTTACAATACAATAATACACAGTTCCAAGTGTTTGATTCCAAATTGACTACCTTCTCACTGCGCCCTAGCGAAGTACTGCAATACACTTATGCCTGTATTACGCCAAAGAGGTAGCCAGAGGCGTATTAAACACCCACATTTTGGCAATTATAGCCGTAAACTTAATCGTTGGAGAGCCATGCTTCGGCACGTATGGGCCGGCTCGACCGCAGTGATACCACGGCAGACAGAAAACCCAACCCAATGATTGCATTGCTTCACTGCGGGTGAGTGAGGTTACCGGAGGCACTAACCCTTCCCTCCCCCCTCTTCCACCCTTCCCCTACTCCCATCTTAAAAACTGGTCACTTGAGAATTAAATAGAGTAAAATTGGGAGTTATTATATTGAAAAGAAAAGGTACGTTAGATGGAAAGCAATATTTAAGGAAAATATCCTTTTGTCAGGCGTTTTACAATGGAACAACATCTGCAATCAAATTAATTTCAATATTCTAGCTTTACAGTAGCTGAGTACTTTAATAGAGTTCTATACATACAAGATAACTCGCCTCCTTGCTAACGCAATGATCAGCCGGTATTTTTTTTAAATCGTCGCTAAAATTAGCAACTACGGTAATAGGATGTGGGTTTATGTGATTAAATCTATGTACATAGCATTTGTTAAACATTTCCTCTAATTGACACCGGTTTATTTTGCCAAATGACATAATCAGAACACCAAATAGATGCAGTGTAATATTTCGCAGACAAACAACACAGTATTTACTTGATACCTTGATTAACATTCTGCCTACTTAGCCTAAAAGTTTATTAACTTATTCATCGTAGTAGCGTGGATCCTTATAGACAACTTTTATTTAAAAATAACCGCTGAAACTTGAAAGAATCGGCTCTTTCAAGTTTCAGAGATCCACGGCCCTGTTTACTGACGACGAAGGTCTGGGCTTCCAGTAATTTTAACAGAAGAAAATCTGATTGCACTGGAACTCACCTA
Organism: Euplagia quadripunctaria; assembly: GCA_963859945.1. Lineage (NCBI taxonomy): Eukaryota > Metazoa > Arthropoda > Insecta > Lepidoptera > Erebidae > Euplagia > Euplagia quadripunctaria. Next base: position 1,967,355 of record OY982560.1, on the reverse strand, counting down.
CCGTTATTCTACTTACAGATAACGTTTGCCCTTTCTAGAGCGTTCCTTTCTGGAATCTGACAAAAATAATCAGTGAAAAAAAAACACCGTGTGGTTCTAATCGGTTTAGACCCATACTGGTCTTCACTGCATCACCCTCTGGGATTAAAATAATAGATTCTTGATGTCAAACAACATCATCAATTTTTTTTAAATTAAATTGAAACAATTTTTTCTTCTGCTGCTCTTCAATATTCGGTATATTAAGGTAGAATGAATGCTGACGATATCTTATCGTTATCTTTAAGATACGGCAGTGACACACTAGCTCTGTCAAGTGACACTTGTCAGTATTAAATATACCTCCTTAAGTCGTGTTAGTTGTATCAAAATTAAGACTTTATTACGTGCAAGTGTGTGTCGTGAACTTTAGAATAAGGTTTTAGATATAGGAGCTTGCGGATGAGATAAAGGAAGCTGTGGTGAGTGTTTTATTTGCTTTGACTTTAATTGTGATAGCTTAAAGCGGTTATATATGTTTTGTTTGTAACTATTGTATAAAAGATTATGCACTATAATGTTAGAAGTCATTTCATTCAGGAAAAAACTAACTAAGCTCGAGTGGCCCGACATTTAGATGGTTTGTTTCGATATTGGTGTTCTAGAATTCTTGGAATTGCGATGTAAGGTATAAATACTTTGTTTTAGTGATTTGATCATAGGCATCATATTACCAGTGGCCGTCCACTGTGCTGTGGAATCACTTTATAATCAGCAGTCACTCAGAGGTATGTAATACCTTTTCGTGATCGCGTTAATTACCGTGTGAATACATAATTATAACACAAAGGAATTTCTGAAATCAAACGAGCCTTAAAAAAGGTCATTTTCAAGTCCTTTGTGTTATCTTAAAAAGTCATTAGCTATGTATTATAAGGATGCAACTAAAAGCAGAGTAGCAGTCACCCTAAACGTCAAACAATATTACTATAAAAGGGACAGCGAGAAAACGACAGCTAAGTGGTCCATCGTTGTATACTGCCGCTCATAATCCCAATTTACAAATCTAACAGTGGCAAAAAATAAATACTATTTGTGTCAAAACAATGAACTCTTATACATACTTATGTTCATACAATTCCGCTGTTTTATCTGCGTTCTTGGTCACTGCTCCTTTCCTAAGGGTCGTTGCGTGATATTACATAGCCTATAACCTTCCTCAATAAATACTCTATCCAATAAATTTTTTTTATTAAAATCTGACTGACAGTTCCAGAGATTAGTGTGTTTAAACAAACAAACTATCGTCAGATCCTGAAATAAAGTTAGCGTTATCGCTGCTTATTCCTTTTTAGGCATAATTATAGTAGTCAGACGTAGTAGTATATTTTTCAACAGGTCATTCATTTTCTTTTAGTTTTAATTTTTAATTGGACTTCTCTAATTAACTTCAAATATGCTAAGGTCGTGAAAGAAACTGAATTTGAAAATGTCGATGCCTTCCACAAAGTTCAATGACAAACTTTTGACAGTACACACCATCCGTTCATGGAATGCATTACCACTTTCTATGACTACAATTCTGCTTTAGCTCGTTTGGGTCTTAAGTTTTTCTTTTCTTTATTTCATTTTGGGGTTTTGGTCCAGTTAGGATATGTACAACCCATCGTACCTCAATCCAAAGTAACACAAAGAACTAAAAGTTAATTATATCATTGGTGAACCGCTGTAATTAGATGACATAATTTCTTGGTTGCTGCTGACCTTGGGCAACTCATCACACTTCAAATTAAACCTAAATTCAACTTAAGTTCTGTAAGAAAAGCTTCGCATTTAATTTATTCCTGTCACATTTAATCTGCATATGTTGCACGGTTAGGCGACGGAGGAGACGGAGTTAGGCGAGTCAGTTTTTTTCATTAAATACTAGCAACCCGCTCGGCTTCGCACGGGTACAAATTATACACTTAAACCTTCCTCATGAATCACTCTGTCCATTAGTGAAAACCGCATGAAAATCCGTTCAGTAGTTTTTCAGTTTATCGCGAACAGACAGACACGGCGGGGGACTTTGTTTTATAATATATAGTGATTGTTGATGGATAGTGACCAGATCTAATTTTTAGAGAGAGTTTTATAAAATTTCCACTAAAAGTTGAGCGTCATTAAACCATGCCAGTGAGGAGGCATTGTCTGTATAGTCCTATACCATATACGCTTGTCTTTGGATTTATGGCATAATTATAAATTTAAAACACCCGGGACTCGAAAATCTTTTCAACGATTAGAGAAGAGCTGATGATCTTTGAACTGCTAGGCAGAATTTTTTGAATTATATCTAAAAACACTCTCGATCAAGTCATATTTCAAACAAAAAAACGCACTTAAATCGGCCCATTCGTTTCGGTGCTACGATGCCACAGACACACAGACAGGTCAAACTTATAACACCCGTTTTTTTGCGTCGGAAGTTAAAAAATATGTTACCCACTCATCATAACAGGCTTTTTTAAATTGAGGCACTAATTTCCATTGATCTGAGAAGTGGTTTTTTGGTTTCAAGTTCATTTTACCGTTTTACTTACAACATGTCTCTTGTCTCGGGACACAGCTGTCGATCTTGGTTAACAGGAGTTAGAAGAGTTTTGGTATTTAATCTGTGGGTTCTTATTCATCACGTCAGTCGCGTGACGTCAACATATTTGGGTGTGTCGTCGAAAAATACGTCTTATCGTTGTAATTGCTTCAATATCTTAGCCGTATTGTTAGACAATGCAACAGTTGCAGTTTTAGTAGAACCGCAGAATTAAAAAAAAATATATATATGACGGGTGGATATCATTTGACGGGACTGTTGGTCTAGTGGTTAGTGTTCCTGACTGCTAAGCCAGAGGTCGTGGGTTCGGTTCCCACCTAGGACTAATATTTTTGCGTGATGAGTACGATCATTTGTTCTATGTCTGGGTGTAATTTATCTGAAATTTGTATGTATTTAGTAATATGTAAATATGTTTATCAGCAATCTGGACTCTGGTTACCATAGTACAGGCTCTGCCTAGGTTGGGATCAGACGGACGTGTGTGAGGTATCTGACGTCACTATTATTATTATAAATATAGTAGGTGTACAATAACATTAAAAAGTTATTATCAATATTGCCATAAGTTTCTTTATAGAACTATTTTAATGCTATTTGTAAGCAGACAGAGAAATCCTGGGAATAAAAAATCCTCCAGATCATTTAAAAAGTCGCCGTGAGTTTGTGCGCGCATATAAATTGTAGTATGATATGATTACCAAAAAACTTACACAGATCAGTTAGATACATGTATGAATAGGGACACTGTTGTCCCATTTGAATAGGAGATACTCTAAGTAGACCTATCACTGTGCTCCACATCTATTGTACAAGCAGTTCAAAATACACATATTTTTCTTTCAGGAATCAGCTCTTTAGATGCAATTGTAGAAACGGCAAAAGAAAGCAGCCAAAATGCTAGCGGCAGCAGCAAACACGCTCGCTCCGCGCTTGATGCGCATCACTTACAGGAAACCTATCATAGAAAACTTTGTATTCAAACTACACTATCAGATGACAGTGACGATGCTCATAGCTTTCGTGATCCTCGTCTGCGCTAGGGAGTACTTCGGAGACCACATCAGATGTATCTCAGACCAGGGGGTACCAGACCATGTCATTCAGACGTATTGCTTCTTCATGGCTACGTTTACTATTGTAAGTTTTTTTGTTTAATAATTTGTAAGTTTTTATAATGCTATTAAGTTCTCAATGCTCAATGTTCAGGCATATTGTTTCACAGCACTATTTAGTCCCAAACTAAGCATAACTAGAACTATATGTTCTAGCATACGGATAAACATGTTTGAAAACTTCTTTGTTTGTAAATACATATTTATAAATAGAAGCTTCTATAGCAGTATTCATGCGTGCGGGATTCAAAAACCGGGACCCCCACGTGCCAGTATAATGCAGTACCTGAATTGTACCACTATGTTATAACATTATGTTACATTGTCCTCACAAATAAATGCAACATCTTTGAAACACTTTGTTAAAGAAGATTAAATTAGCTTCTTTACAAGAATGGTGGTATAGAAAATTATCTACTCTTAACATTTTTAAACTACTATTCATTCAAACAAGATTTCTTTTCATCCTATTCAAAAATTGAGTGCACGATTTAAAATACTTTTATTAACATTTCATTGAAAATAAGTAGTTACATAGGCAGTCTTATAATCTATAATATCTAATCTAACTATTTTAATGATTTTTATCAACAGAAAAAGTAAATCCGATTACAATCATTCGTCGTAATTTTCGCTTTAATCATTATAGTTTTAAAAGGAGTCACTTACAATACAGTTTTTATATGAGTAAAAGGTTGTTACAGAAAGGTGGTGTCATATTTTAGTGTTGTATAATAGCTCTTGTACATTACGGAAACCGCTAACAATTGCAGAAAATTTCGAGAATTCGAAATTTTAAGAAATCTTCATTCTGTTAGAACTGCCAAATTGAACTTGAAAATTGGCCTACATAGCTTAATCTCTTGCAAGAGCGAGAGAGGGCTGTCATTAATTAAACGATTCGTATTTAATACTATGTTCATGGAATAACAAAGTAAAAAATAAAGTCACCAAATTTTACCTAAAAATTTATAAAACCTATTTGAGAATATTTTCCTAAAATTTTTTTTTTTTCGAAATCCGTTATTTTAAGGCAAATTACCCATTTTTAAATGAAGTATACGTAACGCTCCTATAATATCTGCTACCTTTTTCTTTAACACCTTGTGTACCACTAGATTTTGCAGTTTATTTCTTTTCTCATTTTGGGCCGCCCTGGGTGGTGGAAATGTTCTGGCATAAACCTCTGTTCACTCTAAGCCGTAGCGTTGTCTGGCATTGGACATTAAAGGTGGCTCTTCGTGACTGTGAGGGAGAAAATCTTGCTAAAATGTTTAGAGATGGCCTGGTGGTGGTGAGAAGGCTAGCTCGTAGCCCAATCACCGGTTCAGGGAAGGCATTTAGAATACCTGTTTCAAACGATAGGGGAGGATCAGCCAAGTTATCACGCCTGTCGGGCCGCGGCCTGTGTGTTTTTGTGAAGTTCAAAAGTCAAAGTATCTTTATTTCATGAAATTCCTTAAAAAAATCTTGAAATCGTTTCGAAACAATCGATAGTCTATTTTTAAAGTATAGATCGACACAATGTCACTGCGACAATACGTTGCTTTGTGGAAAGTGAAACAAACATAAATAAAAATAAACAATACCGTGTTGCTAATAAGTAAGAAGAAAGAAAAAGTAGATACATATATTTATTTCTTAAGTGACGTTAAAAAAAAGTGCTTATCAATCAAACAAGAAATAATAAATTGAAAGAAGAAAAAGAAATACAAATAAATAAAGGGCGATAATTGCCTTGCACGCACTTGCACGTCACTTACTGAAATTGGTCACCTCTCAGCATTGAAGCTCGGTAAGATCGCAATCTGCCAATGTCGATCTATAACCGCCCGTTTTCAAATAGTTAAACGTATACTAATAACTGCAACCTCTCTCCTACGCTGCCGTGCCTGACAGGGTCAATAATGAACTGAAATATCTACTATAAGAACTCTGTAATGTTATGGTGTGGAATAAGCGTATTGAGCGCTAACTTTCTTTGCACGATGCAGGATCGTTAGCTACCAAGTAGTTTGGCTGGTCTTGGCTAACCGTAACTGGTGCAAGGTATGACGCCACAAACCGATTTGCATAGTTTGAACTGTGCTTAAAAGTAATTTTTTTTTTATAAATACTTAAAAGTATTTTCGTTCATTTGTAGTTCTTTTTCCTTCACTTTAACTATAGATGCCGAATGTCATTGATTCGAATCGTTATATATAATACCGCCTTTATCGTATCGAACATTCTTATTGCTCTATTTGTGGGGACTATCTTATCGGTGCTCTTCAGAATCCATCGTGGCTTTAGCGGCTGGATTAACCAATTGCTGTTTACCTACTGACCGTTTCTTTATACAGACCGATGCGCCGAGTTTGTCCTACTTTGAATAAAGAAAAGTTCCTTTATTGTACTAGTACTGTAAGATCTTGTTTCTTACCTATTTTCATGATTCGAAGTTAATGGGATCCTATAGATTTTGATTTACTTACTTGCGATGTGTTAAAATAGGTTAAAACATAAGGCTTAAATAGCCGTATCTTGTGATTGCGATGACACAGAACCTTGACGTTTGTACAGTTTCAAGGGACCGACGACATACTCGTATGTATTTGATGTTAATTTCAACGTGATACCTTGACGCAGCCTTACTTATAGGTTATACTGTGATGCAGCTCTTAGAAAAAGGATCTTGACAGACAGCGAAGTGATCATATAAGAGTTCCTTTTCCTTTTGAGGAATGGAACACTAAAAATTTATAATATAAACTATATTATCTAACCTAATACTTTAAAGCTAAGCTTAGCTTGGCTCAAGATAGCGTTGTGAAATTTGTTGTTTTATCTTACAAATCTCTTACAAAATATACTACTATTTTTGGTTAAACGCGCTTATTTCTGGAACCACAATTAGATTACTCACGTGTATATTTCGGAGATTCGCGACTAGCTTCAGAACCGATGGGGCCCTTTTTCAAGGAGTGGAGCGTCCTGTCAGGCAACACACTGATACACTGACTGGAATGTCTGGAATGTCTGGAATGCACACGTGATTAAAACCATATATCTTAAATAAACAAGTCGGATTTGAAAACTTCTTTTTGCATTTCATAGCCATCAAATTATTGAGGAAGTTTATAGGTCACTAGCTGCGCCCAGCGGTTTCAACCGCACAAGTCCAGATTCCGTTGGAATATCAGGATAAAAATAGCCCATGTGTTAATCCAGGTCTCCAGCTATCTACATACCAAGTTTCCTCGCAATCGGTTTAGTAGTTTTTGCGTGAAAGAGTAACAAACATCTATACATCCAAACATCCTCACAAACTTTCACGTCTATAATGTTAGTAGGATTTAACTTCACGCTAGAATTTTTAGTAGTGGAGCAGTGACTATAAAAGGGAGCGAAACTTTGAGTAACAACTAGTATACGTATATATCTACTTGTGAGTAGATCACCACATCACATCATCATCACTACATATTATAAAACAAAGTCCCCCGCCGCGTCTGTCTGTCTGTTCGCGATAAACTGAAAAACCACTGAACGGATTTTCATGCGGTTTTCACTAATAGACATAGTGATTCATGAGGAAAGTTTAGGTGTATAATTTGTTCCCGTGCGAAGCCGGGGCGGGTTGCTAGTAGAGATATAAATGATACATTAGATAAACTACAAAAACACGCCTTAATAGCCATCACGCCATCGTTACAAAGCTCAATCTATTAGACTCGTCAAAACTAATAATTTGAGCACAAAACTCGAGGGGTTTACTAGTAGCCACTGAAGAGTTCAACTATACATCATCAGATCAGCTACAAGATGCCAAATTATAGTATTATCATCAAAATTACGAAAACATACAAAGATTCGGTTCGGACCTCCAAGATTACTTTACATAGTTACAAGTTATAAAATTACTGTTCATTTGTCCAGGTTCGTCACTACAATGAAAGTCTCCTGGAAGCTGGGTTCCTCCCTCATCCTGGTGTGGGACCTGTCTCAGATTCGGACGAGAAGTTACACCATACGTATTACCAGTGGGTGCCGTTCGTACTCTTCATACAGGCTATCTGCTTCTATGTTCCTCACTACATCTGGAAGAAGAAAGAAGGTGAGTTCTATGACCTTGATAGAAAATATATATGCATTTTTTTTTTTTTATGGTATAGGAGGCAAACGAGCAGACGGGTCACCTGATGGTAAATGACTACCGCCGCCCATGGGCACCTGTAACTCAAGAGTCACAAGTGCGTTGCCGCCCTTTAAGGTGGGAATAGGGGAATAGGGGAAGAGCGGGAAGACGGGAGAGGGGGATTAGAGGGGAGGAGAGGGGAAGGACGGGAATAGGGAAGAGGGAAGGGTTAGGGCCTCCGGTGACCTCACTCACGCGGCGAAAAGCATTGCAAGCATTGTTTCACGGCCGGTTTTTTGTGAGGCCGTGGTATCGAGCGGAGTCGAGCCGGCCCATACGTGCCGAAGCATGGCTCTCCCACGTAAATTACCCTCTTGTGGGCTCAGAGAACGGTTTAACCATGTAAAATGTGCCAACAAAGCAAAGGACTTACCTCAGCTGTCATAATTTTTGAAGCAAAAACTTCTTTAGACACGTTGGGCACTTTTGGTAAGGGAAAAAAGCACTGAACTCGCGTGACCGTCACGCTCAGATACATATAGGTATACACTTTTGTATACCTATATGTGTGTGTGTGTGTGATTTCAGTTCTGACGTGCAGTCCTATGATTGACAGTTTTTTAGTACATTATATCACGTGGCCGTTTTGACGTGTCAGGGCGTGTCGACGGATTTATATTATTGGTTTATATTACGTAGTCGATTTTAAACCGACGACGTATGTGTTATTAATCCGATTCGATTAAATTGGGATTAAAGTATTTCAATGCGGGACCGGCAACGTATACGTGGTGTTTTCTTGCAGACGTTTTATCAATAACGTGTAATTAATTAGGCACTGAAAGCCGCTTATGTGTGCCATGTGCTTATTTCAAAGACGTGAAAAGTATCAAGAACACCGAAACGTTTATCAAGATAAAGTAATCTCCTCCAAAAATTATTGTTTAAATGGTCTAACTTTACGTATAATCTGGTGGCCCACACAAACAATGTGCCATTTGATAGAATATTCTTAGTGTTTTAATGGTTTGTGGCTGTGCCTTGACAATGTCAAAACAAGATAGTTAAATAAATTAAAATACAAAAATGGTTGTACAGCTTGGACTATTTACAGACTGAAAGCCTATTAATTTGACTACATTAAGCACTTATTGTTGAGACGGCCACAAGACGCATACACATGTATAAACAAGTAAACAAAGTCAGTAACACACCTATACTCATAAACACAAGCACGCACGCACGTGCGTGCACACACACACAGACACACACACGTATATAGGCAGCCACACGCGTACGCTCACGATGATACAATGTTATAAGTTTAAGCAGAACACTGACTTCTAAGTCTCAAGCCACCCTAAACTAGGGTGGCAACCTATGAATTTACCATTTATACGCCTTAATAATGATGTCCGTCATAGTCAATACGGTTAAAAGTTTCGTAAAGTTTTTTTTTTATACAATAAATTATTGTTATGATAGTAGGATAACACTGACGTTGACAATTTCATCAGTTACTAGAAAGGTGTGGCCGCATCTTAGGGTCGTATAAGGCCCGTAGAGGGTTAAGAATGTTCGGGAAAACTCGTTATTTTTAATACAGTAATTTTATTTTGAAATTAACCGATAAAGCTAATATTTAGTAAGAGAGAGAGAGTCAGATAGCTGAGATGAATTAAAATAATGGTATTTATTACCAAGGATGTTGATAGAATGTCTGGATTTTTCAGAAAATGTCCGATATAAAAGCAAAAAAAACGGTAAAATATAATATAAAAATTCATGTAATGGTTTAGGAATGTGCACCTACACCGGGAAAATCATTTTCCAAAGAACTTTTTTTAAAAATAAAAAAACAATATCCTTTTTAACATCATCTGCATCATTGCATTAGTACGGTATGTGCAGAGTCTAAATAAATTAATAATTGATAACTATGTTTTTGAGCCGTTCGGGGTCGAAACGCTAGGGTCATGGGGTCCGAGTGCTCGTTCAGTTTATAAGGAATTAGCTAAGCGACTGATCGACACTTCTCGTGACCAGAAGGCGGGCCTTTTTCTTGCACAGAGAATTAGCATTGCCATTCAACGTGGCAATGTTGCCAGCCTTCTGGAAACACTGCCAGTAGGCAACGATGCGGAGGAATTTTATGATGCATGCATGTAAATAGCCCGTATATATATTGTTATTATTTTTTTTTAATTAGTCTTAATAATTTATGATATTCAGGTGGCAGAATCAACGCTTTAGTCCAAGGATTGCAGTACGCATCGCTAGCTTTCGAGAATGATGACATGAAGTTCGGCGAATTAGAAGTACCTTCTAAGGCAACCATCGATGGGCGAATAGACTTGATACGAAAAGATATTATTTTGAGGTGAGTATTTTTAGGGTTCCTTTTCTCAATAGGAAAAAAGGAACCCTTATGGGACCACTTTGTTGTCCGTCTGTCTAGACAGACAGACAGACGTCTATCAAGAACTTTTTCTCAGGACCCGTGAAGGCATCAAGTTAAAATTAATACTAAATACTTATGTCTGCGGTCCCTTGAAGCTGTAAAAAAATCAAGCTTCTAAAGTCAACGCAATCAAAAGATACGTTCATTAAGCCTTAGATTTTAACAAATTTGAACATTTCGCAGGTAAATTAAAACCTATAGGGTATTTCCCATTGACCTAGAATCATGAAATTTTGTAAGAAGCAAGGTCTAACAGTACAAATAGTACAAGTTAAAGAAAAAATCGAAAGTCGATAATTTGTTGTTATATCACATGAAAAAACTGTTTTTGTGATTAAAAACTTATATTTAGCGGTTAGAAAGTTGACTTTGTCGTAAATCGATGTTGTAGAATATTTTTAGTATTGTAGAGTTAAGCTTGTCTTTCGGAAAAGATAGGCAAAAAACTTTGGTAATTGATTCGCGAGATGGACGTACTATTTACATTCAAGTTTGTTTTGCTTACGGAACCCTCTGTGCGCAAGTCAGATTCGCACATGTCAGCTTTTTTTCATAACGCATCGCTGAAGTTGTGTGTTAGATGATGGTAGACAACAGACAAATAATACTACTTGGGCTGAATACCGAATATCCAGTTACGATTATTCAACTGTAAAATTATATTTAAATTTGGCACATCATTTGCAATTAAAAGTCTGGAGTAAAATGTTTATTTGCTGACAGGGTATCCACCGTCATCATGTCGGCCTTTTTTTTGAGAAATTAAGAAAGATACCTAAAAACCCAATACTGAATACCGCTAGTTAGATATTCACAGTATTTTTAATTTTCCTACTATTATTATAAACGTGAAAGTTTGTGAGGATGTGTGGAAGTTTGTTCCTCTTTCACGCAAAAACTACTGAACCGATTGCGATGAAACTAGGTATGTAGATAGCTGGAGACCTGGATTAACACATAGGCTACTTTTTATCCCGATTTTACTATTGCATCGGGACTTACGCGCGTGAAACCGCGGGGCGCGGCTGGTATGTAATAATTTCACACTGTCCATGAATAATCTTAGCTATTCTAACTAATTTTATGCATGCATTTTATTCATTATAAAAATATAATTATCATACCTTTCGTCTCCAGGTTGAAAATAACTCGGACTTGGTCGGTCTGGTTGGTGTCCATGGAAGTGCTGAATTTGCTTCACGTGATGTTCCAAATTTGGATGATTGACAAGTTCTTGAATGGACATTTCATAGGGCTGGGCTCTAGAATCATGAATTACCATGAATGGGACCACGGGATAGCTGACCCACTTGAGACTGTGTTCCCTAAGGTGAGAAAATTTAGATATCGAATCGAAACAATCGAAGATATTTTTGTTGTTTACTTTTAAATAGAATATAGACATTTGAAAGGTATAAAGTGTAAAACTTCTCAAAACACTACCTAAGCTTGCTCTAAGAAAATATAAAGCAAAAGAAACCCATCTATAACAAGCAAAATTAAGTTCGTAATATTGTTGTAGGTGACGAAATGCATCTTTCACAAGTTTGGTCCGAGTGGCTCGATCCAGCAGCATGACGCTCTCTGCGTGATGGCACTGAACATCATACACGAGAAGATTTATGCCGTGCTCTGGTTCTGGCTTCTCTTCTTGTTCATTGCCTCTTTACTCGGTAAGTGAAGGAACTTGATTTTTTGATCTTATTCTTGTGTAGTAAAAATGGTGTGTTGGTGAGCGTCTGTATATATGTATGTGTGGAATAATGTTCGGAACTATTGACCAGATTCGAATGCAGTTTTTGTTATTATGTTCTTAACTAAAGAAAGAAAGAAGATAATTATATATCGTCATCTCATGTGGTCATCACCGCATGGAGGCTTGCGGTAAGATGGTATGTTAGACTAGAACCTACTAAAACCACACGGTGTTCTGTCACGGGGTCCTACTCCGTCAGTACCAACACCAATGAAAGTGCAAAAAAGAAAGTACTGATGACCAGAAACTACAGTTTTTTTTTTTTGGTCGGTTCTTATGTTGATTTGAACATCGTGTTTCATTCCTCAATCTGTTTTATTTACATTAATTTACTTCAGCAAAATATTTGTACCTGTCGTTTAATAAAAGCACTTTTTAATATATTTGTTTTTTTTTCAGCGATCATTTGGAGAGCTATTACGTTCTTCATTTATCGTCGGTCTTACCGTTTCAACCAGGTGTTGTTCCAACGCGTGAACGAGGCCAAGTTTGACCCTACAGACGTGATCAGGGTCGTAAACGGATGCCAATTCGGGGATTGGCTGTTTCTCTACTACTTGGCGAAGAATATGCAAAGCATTATCTTCCAGTAAGTCGGAATTTATATTTGTTAGTTACAATTTGACTTCAGGTTAAGCAAGTTTAGCCACGGACAGTAGTTCTCAACCCTCTGGTAAAACTATTATTTTTTTGGGGTAACTTTAATGTTGGATGGCTCGGATTTCCTGACAAGACCCAGTTCCAGTAACAGAGCATACACACTTACAAAAAATAGGCTTACTCCCTACTACGTGAGTGGGACTTATTTATTATTATTATATTGTGGGTGTATAATAAATCTCTGCCTGGTATTAATACATTTATTAAAATAAGATAAGATTAAGATAATCGGTTAACCAAAAGAAGGGTACAAGGTACTGAATTGTTGTCTGTACATATTTAGATGTATATAAAAAAACTAACTGTTTAAATTTTTTTGATAACACGTGAAGTTCGTCAATCGCCTGGCGGTTGAATGTCAATCGCCTGGCGGTTGAATTTCGTCCGTTTTGAAAATTTTGTTTTATTTCTATCAACAGTGTAACTTGACCTGTCATTGAATAGACATGACATTTTTCTCAAATTTATTATGCGGTGTGGACGAAGAAGTGTGAGGTCTTAACCATTGATGCCAACAGACAGTTACATTTCCACCGAACAGCCGATTTTTAGGAATTCAGCGTACCTATACATTTTTAAATTTAAAAAAATACAAAAAAACTGCTTTGTATGGTTTAAACTAGAATGATGTGTGATGTGTGTGAATTTTAACAGTAAAATAAAATCGATGCTCCGAATTGTATAGACTATCACTACATATTCAATACATATTATTAAACAAAGTTCCCCGCCGCGTCTCTCTGTCTGTCTGTTCGCGATAAACTGAAAAACTACTGAACGAATTTTCATGCGGTTTTCATCAATAGACAAAGTGATTCATGATTAAGGCTTACGTGTATAAATTGTTAACGTTTTGTGTAAATTGGTTGAAATATGATGATGATTGTTGAAGATGTCTCTACTACCCATGCGAAACCGGGGCGAGTTGCTAGTAGACAATAAAGTCGTGAACACATGCAATATCTACTATAATAAAATAATATGTTCTGTTTGCAGGCAGTTATTAATTAAGCTCGCTCAAGAGTTGCAGGCGAGTGAGATCCCATCTAATGAAGTTGGTAGTGAAATACAGGGAGCTGACCCTGTCCTCATCGGCTCCGTGAACTACGATGATGAAACACTCCCACTTAAAAATGATAAAAAATCATCATAGTGGATATATATTATGATGATTTGCTTTTGGTGATTATTTAGTAGAAGAAAGTGTGGACACAGCAGGGCATTGTATTAACGAAGGTCATTGTTACATGTCACATGTGGTTATTGAATAAATGTGTTGTGTATTAAAAATTTGTTCGTCGGCTGCTGACTTTGATCGATTAGAAGTAAATATCGTTTATCGAGTAATGAATTTAGATATGTTGAAATATTATTAACTAAGTAGTACCTGCGCGACTGAGGTTCGCGAGATTTTTTGTTAAAAAAAAAACTTACATAGACAAATTTGAAAAGTAAAACCTTATCCAAATACAAAATTTGATCTAAATCATTACACCCGTTTTCGAGATACACGAAATATGTATATTTATGTATACAAGAATTGCGCTTTGAAAGTTATGTAGTAAATGTTTTATTTTAAACGGATACGAAGACGTTCCAATTTGTGTAAAATTAATTGGATTTAAATAATGGAGTTAAACAGGGTGATAAACTACTTTTAAATTTTTAATTTACTTAATTAAATTTTTATCATAATGGAATTTGGAATTTGAAAAGAAGCTAGATAAGTGTTTGCCTATTTGTTAACGGAGATACCAAAATGAGTATAAATAAAACAGTTTAAAAAACTAATAACTACTAAGTTAGGTACGTATTTTTAGGTTGGCAATTTTTACTTAATTTTTGCTCAATTGTCTGTGTAGATAAACTCCTGCTGTAGTTAAAAGTTGACATTTGATTACGCCTCTCTGTCTGTCTTCTCTGTACGATGTCAGTCAATGATAATAGTGAAAAAAAAACTAAAATATTTTTATTCTCATTATTTTAATATTAAATTATTCTACCAGTGCTTCGTGTATAAAAGTCATGAAAAGTTATGGAAATAAAGATTTTAATTCAACAATTTATTTTGTGAACTAATAAAAAAATATATTAAATTATTGTTGTACAGATGTGAAGATGTGATTTGTGCCATGTGTCGTAAATAACAAATAAGACAAACTGCTCATTGCTGATTTAATGCCAGTACTTTTAATGTAAAAATTGAATTAAATTGTTTTTTTTTATAATTTAAGTGCAATATAACAATGTAATATAAATTGTCTAGTCCTTACTTGATATATCTGTTGTTTAGGTTTACGAGAATAAACTTTTGAAGATTTTTAAGATTTTTTTTTATTCGTTCCCAGCAGTTCCACCTGCGTGTATGGTCACTGTTCCGCTCAAAAGGATCGCAGCGTGGTGTTGTACATCCTTTCTCAATAAATATTTTATTCAATACAAAAATAATTGTGGTATATCAGTACCAGCAAAGCCTGTGGCATCATATAAAACAAAGCCAAGAATAGATTTATCTTATGAAATATCTAAAACGTCCTACATGTGCATTAAGAATTAGGTTGTTCTGCAATCCATTTTTTATGTGAATTTTGGTCTAATTTATTAAGGTTTTAAATTCTAAGGTTTTGCTGGCACCGACCTCATAAAGAAAATTGTAGGCCCCTACTTCGTTTGACACCTACTTTCTTTTTCGTTTTTGTAGTTTAATTTATTCATAAATAAAAAGTATTATTTCATAATTTTAAGTGTTTTTTTTATGTTGATTTAGTTTTTTTTAAATTACGCTTTATTTCGTAATTTTTAGTTTTAAGTAAATTATGAAACAGTATTTTTTGTAATAAAGTAATAAGTAATATTGATGATTGATGATTTTTTAGTTTAAACTGGTACCTATAAATTTTGTTAAGACAAATAATAAAAGGTTTTTTGTACTTTTCTTAATTAATACGTGTAGTTTATTAAAATATTGGGAGAAATTTGTCAACCATTTTCTTATTATGTGGAAACTTCCACGGGTCACCAAAGTTTGTGAAGTCACTTTGGCGAATGGTTAAGCACATAGCTTATCTAAATCTTACGGTGTTTTACTCCAAGTGAATATATTCCAGGATACCCAGGTCTATGTAACAAGCAAGGCTCTGAGAAGTACTGCCCTGCCATCGAGGCGGTTTCCATATATAAAGGACGCGGCAGAGGTCGCACTACCGTCTCAGGTCTGCTTTTTATACCAAAATTCCCACGGGATCGGGACTTACGCAGGTGAAACCGCGGGGCGCTGCTAGTTGATACATAAGTGTCAAATTGATGAGCTCTTTTTTTAAGTCAGTTATTACATTTTATTAAATTAATTGTTTTTTTATTTATCAATTTTATTGATTCCGATGGGATGCACAAGGCACTAGCAGAAGGAGAATTAATATTGTTAATTTTATTTGATGTCGCTTTGATCGGTATAAACGACGGGCCTGTTAGACTAGTCGTTGGTGATCTTGACTGCTGAGCCCGAGGCCGTGGGTTCGATCCCCACCGAGGACAAATAATTGTGTGATGAGCACGATCATTTGTTCTGTGTCTAGGTGTAACTTATCTATAATATGTTTGTATTTAGTAATGTACAGGGTGATATAACAATGAAAACACTTACTTAAATAATTGAAAGGGTAACTCTAGCATGCAGTTACAAAAAGAATTTTTGAAAAAAAACTATCCGTTTACAAGTTATGACTGTTTGAATTTCCAGATATTATAACCTCCGTTTCTTATTAGGAGCAGGTAGAACGTGTTAAGTTAAAGATTTTAGAACGTACACACATAGGCTGCACTAAAAGTATCGGGAATGGAATATTTCCACTATTCCTATCATATTAAAATCTTTTTAATTGAAAACTCCTTGGTTTTAAAAATCGAATACCATTTATTTATTTAAAAAAAGATTCTCGGTCTTCTCACAAGGTCTTCTCAAACTTGTTTAGTCGTTGAGAAAATGGAATTGACTCGAGAAAATTCAAGGGCGATGATTTATTATGACTTTCGAAGCGGTTTAACACAAAAACAGTGTGTTGACCGGATGCTTTCTGCATTTGGTGATGAAGCCCCATCCAAAACCACAATTTATCGCTGGTTTGCTGAATTTCAACGTGGACGTGTCAAGCTCAGTGATGATCCCCGTCAAGGTCGTCCAAAAACTGCAGTCACCCAAGAAAACATTGATGCTGTGCGTAAGCTGATTGAGGAAGATCGACATGTGACATACCGCGAAATTCAGGGAAATTTAGACATTGGCATGAGTCAAATACAAATAATCTTGCATGAACAATTAGGTGTAAAAAAGTTGTTTTCCCGATGGATACCGCATTTGCTCTGTGAAGAGCAAAAAGCGGCTCGCGTTACTTGGTGCGTCAGAACTCTCGAAAGATTCCACACAGGATCCTCAAATGCTGTATACAACATTGTATCAGGTGACGAATCCTGGATATACGCGTACGAACCCGAAACAAAAAACCAGTCACGAGTTTGGGTGTTCGAAAATTGTTCGTTCACGGTGTTGCAAAAAAAATGGTGGCCATGTTTGTCTCCAAAACCGGCCATGTTGCGACTATTCCTCTTGAGGGACAAAGAACGGTTAATGCAGAATGGTATGCTAGCATTTGTTTGCCACAGGTCGTTTCCGAACTCCGTAAAGAGAACTGCAACCGCCGCATCATCCTCCATCACGACAATGCGAGTTCTCACACCACGCACAGAACAAAAGAGTTTTTAGAGCAAGAAAACATAGAATTATTAGACCATCCGCTGTACAGTCCCGACCTAAGCCTTAATGATTTCTATACTTTCCCTAAAATAAAGAATAAATTGCGTGGTCAGAGATTTTCATCACCTGAAGAAGCTGTGGACGCCTACAAAAAGGCCATTTTGGAGACCCCAACTTCCGAATGGAATGGTTGCTTCAATGATTGGTTCCATCGTATGGAGAATGTGTCAAATTTCGCGGAGAATACTTCGAAAAGCAATAAATACATTTTTAAATAGTAATGTTGTGTCACTTCCTTGATTCCCGAAATTTTCAGTGTAGCCCTCGTATTTCTTTTATTTTGGAATTTTTAGTTCCGTTACTAAGAAAATCCATAAAAGCGAACCGCGAAAACTTTTAAAGTTAGTGTTTATGGATTTTTCTCAATATTTGAGTGAATACCCAGTTCTAAAATAAAACATTTGTATGATTTATAATCTTTAACTTCAGAATTTGATTAAGGTTTTGAGATGTTTTGTCCTTGAGACCACACCCGTAGCTCGTATCGCTAAGCCAGGCCGTTACACTTGCAGGTATTAGTCAATAACACAAAAACTACTGAACCGATTTTGATAAAACCATCTTTATTCGCTAAGTTAAAGTAAATGTGAGCAATTAAATAAATAATGGTCACAATCCAATCACTAGTTTAAAAAAAAACGTGGACATTACTAAACATTAATGATATCATAAAAGATTATTCCTATCGAAACTACGACATTGCATTTCTTCTTGAAGCTACTATTTTCCTACGCCGTATTCAGGCACATAAAAAAGAAATAATTACTTCTTGCTCAAAAAGAAAGTTTTTTGGACTTTACGCATTGCTAACTTACATAGACACTGAAAGTTCTGCGCTCCTTGTCGCTCATAAATGTTTGTATTTCGAATTAATGTTATATTTTTTTAAACTTATGAAACTCAATCATTGATTAAAAAAAATTCGCGGGAAATCGCGTGTCAATTGTTTTTTTATCACAAGTTGAGGTTCGTCGTCCGTAGCAAAAATAGAATTAACGAGAAAAGATTTTAGGGCGATGATTTTTTATGATTTTAAAAGTTCACTAACTCTGCAAGACTGCACTGCTCGTCTTCAAAATGCTTTTGGGAGGGAAGCACCTCATTTAAACACCGTAAGGCTTTATTACGCAGAATTTGATCGTGGCCGTCGCCGAATTCGTGAAGGTTGGCCCTCAACTGCGATCACTGAGGAAAATGTAGCTACTGCCAGGCAACGAATTGAAGAAAACCGGCGTATCACCTATGAGGAAATACGAGTTCATTTGGGGATGGGTATGAGCCAAATTCAAAAAATCCCGCACATAGTCCATACCTGGGGCACCACGTAATTTCTTTATTTTTCCAGAAATTAAAGATTTGATCAGAGGTATCACATTAACGTGACCGGAAGAGGCCGTGAAACCCTTTCAACCACCTCGTGAAAATTTTGAACATAGATGAGTGTTAGGGATTGCCAAGAGTACCATCCAATCCGTCCAAAAATTTTGGCACCAACTAGTATTAAACAAGTCGCAACCGGTTTTAACACTCTTCAACGTGAAGAGTGTTAAAACCGCTTGCGACACACGTCTCTGGTCAAATTTCTTTAACAATGAAAGCTGCATTTCGTAATACTGCTAATACTGGTGAATGATTCATTCCCCAAATTATCATTTGTTCAACATTTATTATCAAAGACTTTATGGTTCATAAAGCAACAGAAGGCACGCTAGGAGACTTCGTGCATTCTTAAAAAGAATATTTTGACGAAAACCATATCTCCGGATAATCAACCATTTATCAAAGTCATCAAATTAAAAATAAATTCGTATCACTCACTTATTATCCCCATTTGATGTCTGAGGCACAACTGGTACGGTCCAAGGTACCTACATCATATTTATTTTGTGGAATTTTTTACCCCAGCTTTATAGATTATTCACAAATTGTATTAATAATTTATGCTTTTTATGGGATAGGGGGCAAACGAGCAGACGGGTCACCTGATGGTAAATGACTACCGCCGCCCATAGGCACCTGCAACTCAAGAGTCACAAGTGCGTTGCCGGCCTTTAAGATGGGAGTAGGGGATGGGAGGGGTGGGGAGAAGGGGATAAAGGAGAAGAGGGGGAGAGGGAAGGGTTAGGGCCTCCGGTAACCTCACGCACTCGGTGAAAAACAACACAAACATTGCTTCACAGCCGGTTTTCTCTGAGGCCGTGGTATCACTCCAGTCGAGCCAGCCCATACGTCCCGAAGCTTTGCTCTCCCACAGTAATTTTAGTTGAATAGCTGATCTTTCCATGTATACATATTTCACAGGTCTTATTCTTCTAACCAATATTTTTTCAATCCTGACCTTTAAACAGGCACTTTAAGATACGGCAGTAATACAATACCAAGTGACTATCAAGTGACACTTGTCAGTATTAAATATACCTTCTTAAGCCGTGTTAGTTGCATCAAAAATGTTAGGTTTTAGATGGTGTAGCAGGCGACGAAAGCGATAAAGAAAACTGTGGTGAGGGTTTTTATAAACAGTTTTCGTTATCGCCGTACTCACCACTTATAAATATCTTTAATCTATTTCTTGTGACACAACTGTTGATCTTGGTTCACAGGAATTAAAGGGCTGCTTGTTTTTTAATCTGTGGATTTTTATTCACGTTCTCGTCAAGTGACGTCAACATGGGTATGTCGCCGATAAATACATTTTATCTTTGTTAAAAGGTATTTATGGTATAAATGCAACACTTGCAATTTTAGTAAAACCGCAGAGATGAAAAAGATTATGATATTATGGGCTATCTATGGTTGAAATAAAATTATTTAACAGTCTTTATGAAATTAAGTTTTAAGTATAAAAGACTGAACAAGTGTCTAGTTTCCTTTTTATTTTCAAGAGCTGGAATATTTTCTTCAAATTTAAATGGGACAAACCTTGACCAAATCGATTCAATTAAGAATGATTAAAATCGTTCACAAATGGCGAAGATATCGCGTAACATACACACACAAAAAAAAAAACAGTTGAATTTAGAATAACCTCCTTTTTGAAGTCGGTTAATAAAACTAATTTAGTAAACTAAGCGTGTTTACTGCGGGTAGACAAACCATGGCAATGGCAAGCGGCTATTGATTGCACGTCGTCGATCCTTTGTCAAATCAAAACTTTTAATTACGAGTAGGAAGCTTCTACTTTCAAGTTTCTCTTCTCAAGAAGAAACTTCTATAAAAAACATTCTTCTGAGATTGTTGCGGCAATTATAAACAGATCAGTTATGTGCGTATATGAATAGTGATACCATGGTTTTATTCGAATAGGATACACTAAGTAAACAAGAACTGTGCTTCACATCTATTGTACTAGAAAAAATACTTTTTGACGTGAAGCCGGCTGCACACACAGAAAAGGCATGACTCAT
Organism: Euplagia quadripunctaria; assembly: GCA_963859945.1. Taxonomy (NCBI): domain Eukaryota; kingdom Metazoa; phylum Arthropoda; class Insecta; order Lepidoptera; family Erebidae; genus Euplagia; species Euplagia quadripunctaria. Next base: position 1,946,457 of record OY982560.1, on the reverse strand, counting down.
TCATTGTCACGTACCGCCTGAGCCGAACGCGTAAGCGAGAGCGCAGAACAAGCGATAGCAACACCATCGGCCTAAGCGTTCGGCTTGTGACGCATCTATCTCTCTTCCACTGTTTTCTTATGACGTTATCACGTAAAATTATCGTCCGTAAACCGACTTTACAGACTACCAATTTTTTATTAATTATTTTTTCCACCTCTTTAGATGCAATTCTAGGAACGGCGAAAGAAAGCAGTCAAAATGCTTACAGCAGCAACAAAAACCCTCGCTCCGCGCTTGAAGCGTATCACCATCAGAAAACCTATTATAGAAAACTTCGTATTCAAGCTACACTACCAGATGACAGTGACGATACTCATAGCTTTCGTGTTCCTTGTCTGCTCTAGGGAGTACTTCGGTGAACACATCAAAAGTATATCAGACAAAGGGGTACCTGAAAAGGTCATTGCGACGTATTGCTTCTTCATGGCTACGTTTACCATTGTAGGTTCTTTTTCTTTCATAACAGACTGTTTTTTTTATATATCAAGCTGTTTTTATAATGCAATAAAGTTGTCAAGTAAGTCTACGACGCACTCAATATTCAGGGACATTATTGCACAGTGTTGTCTAGAACCAAACTAAGCATAGCTTACTATGGGTACAGAGAAATACTTAAAGGCTTCTTTGTCAATTATGCTAACCTACAAAAATTTAAAATTTTAGAATATTATTTTACATTATTCTCACAAACAAAAACAACCTCTTTGAAACTCTTTGTAAAAACGCGTTTGAAACGCTTGTTTGAGAATGGAAAATGGTGGTATTGAAAAGTACTATTAACTATTGCCTGTGTACGTACATTGTTTAAAAAAAAATAATCAACAAAATTATTCACTCAAACACGATTTCTTTTTTGTTCTATTTTAAAATCGAGTACACAATTTATAATACTTTAGATTCGTTTCATTGAATATAAGTGCATGTATTTTTTATCTATAATATCTAATCTAATCTACCTAATATATTTATTTAAAACTTCCTGCAGTTTACAATGCACGAGGCGGACTTAATGCCACATGGCATTATCTACTTGTCAACCTTTGGGTGATTCAGTGAAGAACATAAGACAACTCTTTTAAAAAAAATAACAACCGAAAAATTAAGTCGTTGGTTTAAATCATTCGTCGCAATTTTCGCTTGGATCATTGTTGTTTTAACCGGAGTTACAATATACAGTGTGTATATAAGAATGGAACGCTTACTTCAATCACTAAAAGGGCATGGCTCTAGCATGCAGTTAAAAAAAATAAAAAAAAAACTATCCGTTTACAAGTTGTGAGCGTTTGAAATTTCAGGTATTTTTACCTCCGTTTTCTATAAAAGCAGGTGAAATGTCTAAAGTTAAGGATTTTAAATGGTACTTACTTTTGTTTTTGAGAAAATCCATAAAAACTAACTTAACAAGTTTTCGAAGTTAATTTTTATGGATTTTCTTAGTAACGGACAGAAAAATTCCTTTTCTTTTTATGAAATCTTATTTTGGAACTGACAAATGGAACTTGAAAATTCACTGATAAGATAAAGCTTTATCTATAGGAAGAGAGGGCTGACAATAATAAAACCATATGTAGGTACTTACTCGCAGGTTTATGGGATAACAATGAAAGAAATAAAATCACTAAAATTGACGTGATAATTTATAAATTGTTATGGAAATGTCTTTGTCAAAGGTAGATTTATAAATAAATAAATTTATAAATATAAAAGGAATTGTCAATCAACTGCGAGCACGTAGTTTGCATGTCATTTGCATCAATCAATACAATGAAACGGTCATGCATCGTAACGCATGTCATACCGCATGATCCTCTAGGGTCCGCTTTAGATATTAAGTTCGCCCCTGGACTGTAAATATGTGTATAAAGTCATAGTAAATAAATCACTTTTACTCTTCAGGTGGCAGAATCAACGCTTTAGTCCAAGGATTGCAGTACGCATCGCTAGCTTTTGAAAATGATGACATGAAGGTCGGCACCATGGAAGTGCCTTCCAAGGCGACCATCGATGTACGAATAGAATTGATTCGAAAAGATATAGTTTTGAGGTGAGTATTCTTTTAATTACGCGTCGCTGAGGGTGCTTGGTGGATGATTGTAGAAATACCAATAATAGTGCTTAGGCCGAATATCTGGTTATGAATATTCGGCCTCCAAAATTCTATGTAAGTCTGGCATATAATTTGGTACGTGTGGAGACGACAAGCTATTATGTTTATTTGCTGGTAGACAGTGGGTAATACCAACATTTTTTTTTTAATACAGGCCTATTACCGACAGAAGATACCTAAAGGCCCAATTCCGAATACCGGTACTTAGATATATACAGAAATTCTTAATTTTATGGAATAATTCCATCTGTTTGGATTTACTTCAAACACATGTCTATGCATAATGTTAACACATACCTATACGGTGTCAGCGGTACAGAAAAGTACATTTACTGTTCCCAAGGGGTAGAAGAATAACTTCTTAATAAAAAAATAATTACATCTTTTGCACACGTTTATTTAATATGTATTTTTTTTTGTTTTTTTGCTGATTGATATCCGCGGGGTATAAAGTTCCTGGTTGAAAACCAGCGCTAGGCACATGTCTAGCAAATGCTGAACCAGATCCTATTCGTTAGGCACGTGAGGTACACATGTTTTACCTTGCTCATTGTTTGTAGATGTAAATATGTTATAGTATAATTATTGTGTGTCTTAAGTGTCGAGGAATAAGATTATTTTTTTTTTCTTTTCTTTTATCTTCAGGTTGAAAATAACTAGGACTTGGTCGGTCTGGTTGGTGTCCATAGAAGTGCTGAATTTTCTACACGTGATGTTCCAAATCTGTCTGATTAACATGTTTTTGAATGGACATTTTATTGGGCTAGGCTCTAGAATCATGAATTACCATGAATGGGACCACGGGATTGCTGACCCACTTGAGACTGTGTTCCCTAAGGTGAGATAATTTAGATGATCGAATCGATCGAAAAAGCTTACTCTAAGAAAATTAAATGCAAAAGAGACCAACCTATGCCATGCAAAATACATGGGTAAAGTAAGAGAGGAAGAAATAGAAGGATTACTAACGAGGTATGCATTTTTTTTTTATGTTATATGCAAATGAGCAGACGGGCCACCTGATGGTAAATGACTACCGCCGCCCATGGGCACCTGCAACTCAAGAGTTACTACAAGTCCGTTGCCGCCCTTTAAGGTGGGAGTAGTGGACAAGGGGGGGGGGGGGGGGGAAGAGGGGAAGGGCGGGAATAGGAGAGAGAGGGGAGAGGGAAGGCTTAGGGCCTCCGGTAACCTCACTCACCTGGCGAAAAGCAATGAAATCATTGCTTCACTGCCGGTTTTCTGTGAGGCCGTGGTATCACTCCGGTCGAGCCGGCCCATACATGCCGGAGCATGGCTCTCCCACTGTGATTCGCTCAAAGTAAGTTATTTATATTATTGTAGGTGACAAAATGCATCTTTCACAAGTTTGGTCCGAGTGGCTCGCTCCAGCAGCATGACGCTCTCTGCGTGATGGCATTGAACATCATACACGAGAAGATTTATGCTGTGCTGTGGTTCTGGCTTCTCTTCTTGTTCGTTGCCTCTTTACTCGGTAAGTGAAGGGGCTTGATCTCTTGGTTTTTATCCTTATGTAGTGAATATGGTGTCGGTGAGCGTCTGTATTTCTGAATGTGTGGAATAATGTTGGGAACTATTGACCAAATTCGAAAGCAGGTTTTGTTATTATGTTCTTAACTAAAAAAAGAAAAAAGATAATTATATATATTCATCTCTCATGTGGTCGTCACCTCATGGAGGCTTGCGGTAAGATGGTATGTTAGACTAGAACCTACTAAAACCACACGGTGTTCTGTCACGGGGTCTTACTCCCGTCAGTACCAACACCAATGAAAGTGCAAAAAAGAAAGTACTGATGACCAGAAACTACAGTTTTTTTTTTATGGTCGGTTCTTATATGGTGGAATATGGTGTCGGTGAGCGTCTGTATTTCTGAATGTGTGGAATAATGTTGGGAACTACTTACCAAATTCGAATGCAGGTTTTTTATTATGTTCTTTATTGAAGAAAGAAAAATATGGTATTATATGTAGTCCTAAAAATATTGTTGAAACATTTATACTTTATAAAGTTAGGCAGGATAGTTAGCTATCCATGAATGTATTAGGGAAATAAGGAAAATAGTTACTGAAGAGATCTATCGACACTTTTTAGGGTTCCGTACCTCGAAAGGAAAAAATGGAACCCTTATAGGATCACTTAGTTGTCCGTCCGTCCGAACGTCTGGAATTTATATCAAATACTCAAGTCTACTGTCGCTTAGGGCTGTGAAAAAATCAAACTTCTAAGCCAACGCAATCAAAAGATACAGCCGTTTATGCCGCAAATTTCCGCAAATTTTCGACACTCGCAAGGGAATCAAAACCTACAGGGTACTTCCCGTGAACTCAGAATCTTGAAATTTGGTACGAAGAAACGTCTTATAGCACAGATAAAGGAAAAATTGCGAAAACAGTAAATTTTTAGTTACATCATATAATAAAAATATTTTACGGAACCCTCGGTGCGTGAGTCCGACTCGCACTTGGCCGGTTTTTTGTTACACATCCACATAAAAACACCATTAAAAATTTTATGATGTTTTTTTCATTCTGCAATGTAAGCATATTTTTATTAGTCTCAATACATAACTATGTATTTCACCTCAATAACAGCCCCATAACACATAGTTTCCGTGTTAATTATTTATAATATTTTTACTAGTCAGCTCGAATCTCTGTTCCATGTGTGTATTGATCTTAGCTTACACACGGTTAATATTAGACTATAAATACTAACACAGTTTGTAACTGTACGGATCTGAAAGTTGGCTCACAAAGAGAACTGATGAGAGACGCCTGCATGTAGCCGAAATGCGAATGTTGAGATGGATGTGTGGTATGACTAGGACGGACAAGGTGACAAATAAATATATTAGAGGGAGCCTGAAAGTAGCACCAGTGGATGAAAAGCTGAGGAGCAATAGGTTATCGTGGTATGGACATGTGATGCGGAGGGATGAGCAAAATGTGGTGAAAAGAGTTTTATGTATGGATGTTGACGGGTACAAGAGAAAAGGACGACCAAAGAAAAGATGGGTGGACTGTGTGAAAGAAGATACGGCTAGAAAGGGAGCAAGCAATGAAATGACGAACGATAGAGTAGAATGAAAGAATAAAATATATTGCACCGACCCCAAATAAAATTGGGACAAGGGTAGGTAAGATGATGATGAAATACTAACACAATTTACTAACGAGAAGAGTAATAAAATAGTATGTATCTGAACACGCCACAGTAATATCAAGAGAATTAAAAAAAAAAACAATGTAAAAAACACACGTACGTTTTTTTTTTCGAACGTCTGTCGTTTTATGTGTTGCAAGCAAGAAATATAATATGTATTTTAGATAAAAAATGGTGGTGTAGCAATAACTACTTTTTTGTGTAGAAACCCCGAGGGGTCAAGGTGTTCTGTCACGGGGTCTTACTCCCTTCAGTACCAATACTAATGAAAGTGCCAAAAAGAAAGTACGGATGACCATAAAGTACCGTTTTTTCTCAGTGTCGGTATTTACGTTGATTTGAACATCGTCGTCCATTCCTCAACCTGTTTTATTTACATTAATTTACTTCAGCAAAATATTATTACCTACCAAATTTCGCAAGTCGTTAAGTAAAAGCACGTTTTAACATCTTTGGTTTTTCCCAGCGATCATTTGGCGAGCTATTACTTTCTTCATATATCGTCGGTCTTACCGTTTCAACCAGGTATTGTTCCAACGCGTAAACGAGGCCAAGTTTGACCCCACCGACGTGATCAAGGTCGTAAATGGATGTCAATTCGGGGATTGGCTGTTTCTCTACTACTTGGCTAAGAATATGCAAGGCATTGTCTTCAAGTAAGTTAGAATTTACTAAATTTAAAATTATTTACAAAAGTTTATTAAATCTCCTCATTTCTCCAGGGTATATTTTTTTTGTCCCACGAAATAGGGAGCGAGCGTGTTGCCAACCTCTGGACTTTTGCTTCAGGAAAAATAATTTTCATGACCTACTAAGTAAAGTTTGTGCACCTATTGACAGCTATCTGTTCATCTAAAGATTAACTATAATTAATCGCAATACCCTTGATATACATACCATAATTTGTTTTTTAACTGACTTCAAAAAAGGAGGAGGTTCTCAATTCGACTGTATGTTTTTTTTTATGTTTGTTACCTCAGAACTTTCGACTGGGTGAACCGATTTTGATGATTCTTTTTTTATTTGAAAGCTGGTGCTTCCCGTGTGGTCCCGTTCTGACAATGGCATCCATGAGAAAACCATTTATAAGTCTTTTATGGAATAGTTTTTTTGTTGAAGTCGGTTTTTTTTTAAAGAATTATTTTATTTTAGTTTTAGTTAGTACAAAAACGTCGAAGTCACATAGAATAAATATTAACCTTAGACACTTATAAACACGAACGTAACTTTGTGACATACAAAGAATTATTAAATATTGTAAACAATTTTTTATGTACTTTAAAAAAAAATACTAGAGATCGTCTAATCTAATTGTTTCGTTTTATTTCATTGTATCGAGTCGTGTGTATAAGTAGAACTTTTATTATATGGACTTTCCGGACCATGGAAGGTCAACACGTACTGGGCATGTGTAGCTTGATGAAGCCGTTTTCGCACAATTTTTTAAGTGTATAACACATATTGTTTAAAAATTCTAGCTTTCTGCACAACCTCTACAAATAAACTTTAACGACATTTCACATTCCTCCGTACGCGAAATTTGATTAAAAACGTATATGTACTTACAAAAAATTCTCTTCGCGAATTAATAAATATAAGAGATTGTATTTTATTGATTGTACGTGTACGTATAAAAGGTATTTTAATCTATACCTATAAATGAAAATCAATGTATCTTTGTTTGTCCCCTATGCGTTCCGAAAGCATTGATCAGATTTTGATGAAACTTTGGTAGGATCTTCTAGCCTAGGGACGCCAGCGAGGGCTCAAAAAATATATATATTTAAAAAAATTAAAAAAACATTGCATCGCGTGCCGGTGCAGCTAGTACCAAATAAAAATCGATACTCCGTATTGTATCCACCTTACATCAAATACACCATCGAAGGTTGTGGATACCTTACAAAATTAAACACTTACAATTTTAGGTACCTACTAAAATCACCATATACCTACATATTATAAAACAAAGACCCCCGCCGCGTCTGTATGTTTGTCTGTTCGCGATTAACTGAAAAACTACTGAACGGATTTCCATGCAGCTTTCACCAGTAGACAGAGTGATTCATGAGGAAGGTTTAGGTGTATAATTTGTTAACGTTTTGTGTAAATTGGTTGAAATATGATGATGATTGGTGAAGATGTCTCTACTACCCGTGCGAAGCCGAGGCGGGTTGCTAGTAATATAATATTTTTGCTTGCAGGCAGTTATTAGTTAAGCTCGCTCAAGAGTTGCAGGCAAGTGAGGACCAATCAAATGAAGTTAGTAGTGAAATACAGGCAGCTGATCCCGTTCTTATCGGGTCCGTGAACTACGATGATGAAATACTCCCACTTACAAATGGTAAGAAATCATCATAATAGCTATCTGATGATCTCCTTTTGATGATTATTAGTAGGAGAAAGTGTGGACACAGCAGGGCATTGTATTAACGAAGGTCATTTGTTCATGTCAATATTAAATGAATGGAAATTTATATGAAAATTCACAGTATGTATTTAGAAATGTTTTTTTCGCGTTTGTAGGTGCCTACAAACTCGGAAAATCATTTGCCGAAGAAAAAATAACATTTATTTGCAAGCTAAATCAGTTCTATAACATTCTATATATGCTAAACTATCTGTCTACTGATATTTACATATTTTATAGTTACTGTTCCTACCGTGAGTCACTTCGACGGGCTGCCAACTGAAAATCAGCGCTGGACGGTTCACCGTCTAGCAAATGCTGAGGTGGTGACCCTTTTCGGGGGTTGTGCTGGGCATGAATACTTGCATGTTGTTTAATAATTTATTGCAGTGTATAGTAATTGTCATATCAAGTGTATGTATATGTAATTATGTATGTCTTAGCATGGCGCTGAAATAAATACATTTCATTTTCATTTTCTATAGAGAAACTTGAAAATAAATAAAATTTAAGAATATAACATTTGATCTAAATCGTTAGATCTGTTTCCGAGGTACGAGTAAGTACACGAAATGTACAGATTTATATCTTTACAATAATCGTTCTTCGAAAGTTATTTGGTAAATATTTAAACTGGTGTAAAATTTAATTTAAAGAATGCTGTTGAACAGGGTGATATTAATATTTTTTTTAACGGTATGAAATTTAGAATTTTGAGAAGTGTTCGCCTATTTGTTGACCGAAATAGCAAACAAAGTATAAAATAATATGAATAAACCAATAACTACCAAGTTACTTATATTTTTAGTTTGGTATTTCCTTAGTTTTTTATTTAAACGTAAGGACGTGAATGCTCATTTTGTCTATAAGAAATCGACAAACAAGATAAACTACTCACGTAGCTAAAAGTAGACATTTTAATACGCCCCTGTCTGTATTCTCTGTAAGATACCAGCCAAAAAAACTATGTTTTGCTTTTTTTTCATATTTAAATATTCTACTAGACTTTATATATTTTTTTTTGGATAAACAAAAACTAAATGATTATTTTACACTTTGTACAGATGTGATTTGTGCACTAAATAGAAATGATGTGTCGTAAATAACAAAATTGTTTTAAAACAAAACTAATATCATCAACAAACTGCCCATTGTTTATATTATGCCAGTATTTTTACGTAAACTTTCAATTAAATTATGTTACGGACCGGATCTGAACGAAGGCGCGCGCATGCCGCGGCTGCCGACCAAATAAACCACCACCACAGCAAATAAATGTAGTGAAATGAAAAGAAAACATTCCTGATAAAATGAGTAATTAAAACTACAGACATTACCTACAGTTGTACTGTAAAAAATTTTATTCTGCGTTTACTACAAAGCCTTGGACAGTATTATTTGTTCGTAACCTTAGCGTTATAAATCTGATCGTGTCTAATTTTTTCATCAAACAAAAAATGACTAAATCCTACCATAGAGTAAGTACGAGTAAATACTTTTAATAAGGCCAATGAAGACATTTTGTGGTTTCGACAATTAGCACAAGCCAAAATATCTACAGTTGAAGAGGCGGGCGTTTGTTTTGATAGCTAAAATGAATAAGGAATAAGGAAATATAAAGTAATATTCTCTTGGTGATGCGACCTATTTACTGGTCTTTAGTTTAACAACAAATATGTTTCACATTAATAAAATTATGAGTTTTCTTTGAACGGTCCATAACTTTAATGTTTTAAAAAGGTTGACATTGAACTCGTTTGCCCCCTATAATATAAAAAAAAACTATTTTAGCAAATACTTTCAATTTAAAGAATTTGCCCGTGAACAAGCAAAGTCTTTAACAACAGAAAATTTGCATATTTTTAAAACAAGCGAAAATTACAGTAAAATTGGATAAAACTTTCAAAGCACTTCTAGAGCTAACTTCTTCTTAAAGACTAAGAGACAAAGAATAAGATTATACGTTTACATTAACGAGAATTAACAAGATGGTTCTTGTATGTACTTACCATTGAACGGGCAGGATATTTATTGCAATCCTCCTAGTCCAAGAGCCCGCTATCGCCAGACCTTCGTCATCTTATAAAAGATGAAAGTTTTTCTGTCCATATACTCAACCGAGGTAGGAACGGTGGCCGAGTATGAACTTTGGATCATGGTGGCTTATCAGCTATGAGGCACCAAAGTTGCAAAAAATTAGGACCTACTTTCGTCATAGTATAAAGCCTATTTTTTTTATAATTATCTTCGGGATGATATTAGAATTATGTATTTACGGGAATTAATGCGATTACGAAAAGATATTACATACCTCTGAATTGCCTGACGTATTAGGGACAGGACAGAACAAGACGTATTATTTCAAATTTTCAAAAACTTTGTATGACTACTCAAATCGAAATTTTATCTAGCAATATTTCAATCATTTTTTTTGCACCTTTATATGTTGAAATGTTTTTTAGAGTTACCGGAAGCTTTTTCTATTTTGTAAAATAAATAATTTTCCTACCTCCTACCTTATCCTACCCTACCCTATCTGCCTATTTTGGGCATGATAACTCTTTAGTTATCATGCCCAAATCATGAATAAGCAGATATACAAACAATACATTATTATATTATCACGCTTGTAATACCGACTATCAAGCAAATATAATCAGAAGCATCGATACTGATATTGCTGCTGAATCAAAATGTATATGTACACAAATCAATAGAATATTTGCAGCAACTTAATTATTACGAAACAGAGCTATTACTAGAAGTTGTACAGTAATTCGAACGTAGAACTTTTATTAGATAAAACAATTTAAAATAAAACCACGCTCATGCACTCACACTTATACACACTCATCCACACATTCACACTCCAATACACTCACACAAACCCGCACACGTAAGTAGCAATTTTTGTATTAAATACCTAGGTGTGACGTCACGCCTTACTGTTGTCAAATCATTCACTTTTAATGTTAATTTGACTATTATAAAATAAATGTAAAACTGAACGAAAAATTTAGAAAAAACAAAAAAAAATTTTTTTTGGCGCGTTCAGCCAAAAACAACAAACTCTTCGGCTTTATCATATTTCTGTAGATAACTATTAACTATTAGATTTTGGTACTTATAAGTGATTATCATAAATAGTAGTTTGTAAAACACAGGAGCGCCATCTTGTCTATATCAAGTTGAGCTTTCTCCCACGAGTCCATAAGTCGCCCATGCCCCGTCAGATTGTTGACCCTACCGAATGCTGCGGGACGTTGTAACCGACTTCGAGAAAAGAGGTTACTAGGTTTAACTGTTATCTGCGTTGTGTACCTAACGTTTTGATGTTTTTTGAGTTTTACCACTAATTAGAATAAGTTAGATCTTACTTAGTACCTGTAAGGTAAGTTGTATGTCTTTATACCGTTTTGTTGATTTTCTACTAGTGTGTTATGCAGGGGTATCAAAAATAGAATTCTGTCTTGTTGTATAACGAGACATAAAAATTTACGTAAAAAAAGTGTGAAGCGTTTCTTTATTTATACTGATGGTTTTACATTATGATCTATCTGAAGGTAGAAATAAGTGACGTCACACATCATCCGATATCGGACAATGAATAGCCGCACCGAGGTGCATTTCGCTCTCTTTTGCACAGGACGGCAAGCATAGATTCACCAACAACTACTTACATATAGAAACAATTATAATATAATGCATGCAATAATAAGAATACAGTGTAACAATTACTTAAATAAAGGTAAACACTACTTGTTTATATTATGTCAATCAAAGAAATCCTTAATTTATTTTATTTTACCACAGAATAATAATAAGTTATTTTAAAAGTAACAAAGTATAATTAAGTTCCTGATATACGGCTAATAAGTTTTGACAGTTGTGTAGAAAAAGTAAAATGTAGGTTTATTTTGTTACTCACGCTATTGACACATGTTATATTAGTTCTTCTTATAGGTGAATAGAGTGGTGTGTGTTTCTGATGTATAAAATGTAAATAAAGACTAGCGGAAGAAAGGAGAAAGAGATTTTTGCTACCATACTGGCATGCATTTACTGCTATTGTACATTTTTTTTCAAAATATCTAATCACTTAAGAAGTATTTCAATTGTTCTCGTTGAAGACAATAAACAGTGGTGCTCTACCAACCCAGTTGAACTCTCTGAATGCAATGTAGTTTTCTAGTTGCAAAACATGTTTTTTATTTTCAATCTAGTCTTAAATTCAAGAGAAAATATTGTTTTACATTGAATACCACCAGTTGCTACTTAAAATTCGATCCTTGATAACCTCTGACTTACGTATCATCCACTCAATATTTATATCAAACACGTGTCAAGTGATCAAATAATACCCATATCTCTTTGTTTCAGCATAGCGATCTTACTTACTTTACATCATTCTTTAGGTCCTATTAATTAATATTGCTCTAATTTATTGTTTATTCAGTGTTTCTCAATGACACCAATAATCTTTTATATTAATATTTGTTAATATCTCTATACTTCTATAGGTTAATAACGACATCCAAGTCGTAGTTTTCAAAATAGTATGTGTTGTCATGTTTTGGGACACTGAACGAATTAATGGTGTGTATGGAACTACTGCTACTACTTACAAAAACGTTACGTCACGAAATTTTGTCTCGTTTGTTAAGCGATAGTAAATACTTTAAACCAAGTCCGCCATTGAATGTTAAAAACGTCGTGTTTTAGGCATTACATACATATCGTTTTTCACTGGCACAGACATATTTTATTTATTTATATGTACCTAAAAAATAAGATATCATAAACTCACAGCTTTTGTATATTTTCTAACTTTTAATATTATTATTTGGATTGCTTTCTACTATTACTATTACGTAATAACCACAGAATATCAATGAAAGACCAACTTACTTTATTTGTTATTAAATGTGATGACACATTTTATTCATGTTTTTATCTAGCAATAGCAACTAATTGTTATACTGTCTTTTTAATAATTGTATATTTTTTATGAAATTACATAAAAAAGGTTATTAAATTATTAGCTAAATTAAAAAGTGAACTGAATAAGTACGTCCCGAAGTGTTCATTCCGGCTTCCCGGAATTTCGGAGGCAGGTAACGAAGTAGATTGGTTGTGTGTACGTGCAGGTGCCCACATAATCTACAACCATTACTCATTGGCTAAAAAACCATGTGCTTTTTAATTCACTAATGCCGCGTTCCAATAAACAAGAAACGATTCGTTTTGCTTACGGACAGTAAAATTTCGTTGAATTTTCAATGAAAATTTTACCGTCCGTAAGCAAAACGAATCGTTTCTTGTTTATTGGAACGCGGCATAAAACGATAATTATACAATCCTTAATTCCTAACTATTCATCAATACAAATAAATAAAATTGAAGTTTCTGTTTGTAATGTCAAAATAATAGGTTTTTAGGCTCATACAGTTATTTGCACGATACCTATGCATAAAAATCAGTTTTCAACATTTTTGTCTGTCTGTTTGTGCCGGCTAACCCCCGGAACGGGTGGATCGATTTCCACAGGACTTTCACTGGCGTTATAAGGCTGGTGTTATAAGGGGTAACTTGGGCTACTATTATTTTGGAAAAAGAATTAGGGTTCCGCGCAAAATATATGAATATGGACACGCGAGCGGAGCCGCGCGGGAACTGCTAATATTTTATACATGCCAATGTGACTCAGTTTGTTACGCTTCCACCGTCTTAACTACTCAACCCATCGTCACGAAATTTATATAGTGCAAATAATTTGACTGGCCGGTTGGTCTAGTGGTTAGTGACCCTGACTGCTAAGCCAGAGGTCGTGGGTTCGATTCCCACCCAGGACAGTTCTGTGTCTGGGTGTAATTTATCTATAATAAGTATGTATTTAGAAATATATAAGTATGTTTATCAGCGGTCTGGTTACCATAGTACAGGCTCTGCCTAGTTTGGGATCAGAGGGCCGAGTGTTTTAAAAAAAAAAACTATTATTTTGATGAGCTTAAAAAAAACTATTATTTTGACATTACAAACAGACACTTCAATTTTATTTATTTGTATTGATGATGATGGTGATGATAAATTAAAATTACAATAGGAATATAATTATGTATTTAAACACGAATTAAAGCGATCACGAAAAAGTATTACATACCTCGTGAACTTCGTCGAACCTAAACATCGTGGGCACAACGAAGGATGTCTTGCCGTTATAAACTCCAGGTGTCTACAAAATAATCTGCTACTGCAGTAGTTCCTACATAGGCCAACCAAAGCGGACTATTGCTGAAAGGGTCAAAGAACACATCGCTGCTATGAAGAACCGACATATTAGCAAATCAGCGATTGCAGAACATGCACTCGAAGCGGGCACCAATCACTGGATTGAATTTCACCGTACGCAAGTCCTCTCCACGGAACGTCACTTTTACTCAAGAGTAGTACGTGAAGCGATTGAAATTAAAAAACACAAAACTTTCAATCGGGAAGATGGTTTCAAATTATCTGCAGCGTGGAATCCAGTGATAAAAACATGCCACCTCGCTTTTATGCGCAGTCGGGTGAACACCAGAACAGGGGCACATCGGTTTGCTTACAGAATAGAGACACTGTTAGTACCTATATTAGTATGTGACCATGAACCAGATGAAGAACCTTCCACCTCACGATCTCGACGACGGAGGGCGTGCACCGCTGAGCCAGTCAGCCTGTGACCACGGCCAGTGCAACCTGGTCAAAACGTCAGGCAATTCAGAGGTATGTAATACCTTTTCGTAATCGCGTTAATTCCCGTTTAAATACATAATTATATAATGGAACGCGAAAGTTTAAAATTTAGTATTACAATAGGAATGTTGAAAGATTTTCGTAAATGCTTTTATTTTATAGCTTGGCCGTTATTTAACGCAAACATTTAATATTTTATTTAAAAAAAAAAATAAGAATAAAATTTAATAAAAATTAGTTACTTCTGAAATTTCTCGATAAAACACTCGCATTTGGTTACGCCACTAACCGATTAACAGACAGTTCACCATAGAGTATGTTAGCAAATGACAGCTGTCAGCTTATTCATCGGTTAAGGACGTATTGTATCTGGTTGGCCTTTGAGGATTTGGCTATGAAAATCATAAGTATAGTTTTTATGCAGCTTGCGACTCCTATTACATCTAAAATTGTGGAATTTACTATAATAATGATGACAACTAAGACCCAAACCAAGCAGATCCTGTACTATTGGTTCAAGAACACGAATGTTTTTTCCTGTTCTTGAACTTATATACTTTTTTGTAAATACATACATCTTTATATATATATTTATTCTGTACGTGTGTATGTCACTGAACTCCTCCTAAACGGCTGGACCGATCTTAATGAAATTTTTTGTTTGTCTTCAGGTGGAATCGTTTAGATTTACAATAGGACCCGGTAGATAGCGTTGCGATAGGGTTCTAGGAATAATATGTTTTACGTTCCGGCAGGACAACGTCTGTCGGGTCCACTAGTATCTTTATATATATATATATATTGTGCGTGTGTATATTACTGAACTCAGGAAACAGGAAAAATATGTTTTACGTTCCGGCAGGACAACGTTTACCATAGCGCTTTTGACATACATAACTGTCAGTCGTTTGACAGTTGGCGCGATTGACAGAATGCGTGCTGCAAATATAGTTTAAAACAGATGCATCGATCGGAACTATGTTTTTGGAATTTTTTTTTTAAAATTGATTATACCAATTCGAATTCAATATTCACAGTTAAGACAAGACAACGTCTATCGGGTCAGCATGTTGCATATAGAAAAACAAAAATTTGTACTGAGCGGGAATCGAACCCGTGACCCCCGACGTGGCTGTCAAATGCGCTACCGCCGCGCCACATCGCTACTTTCAAATTTCAAGATACTTACTGTCTCTAAAAGTACTGGGATCCTTGGTATCGAGATCTTAAGCGACGTCAGGAGTCGCAGTCAACTGGAAAATAAATTAAACTTGGCATTTGAAACACTCACCAAGCTCAACGGTCTAGGAATTTCGCGTGCAACAATGACTTTGTCATGTTGTCGCCACAATATATATATATATATATATATATATATATATATATATATATATATATATATATATATATACGTATATTTTACAAACTATGTTGTCAATACGATCATGCTCGAATAAAAACTTTCGTGAGTGGTATTCATATTAGTTAAGATATACGGTTTTACTCACGTGTATATCTCGGGGATGCTGGACTAGTTTCGGACCCGACGGGGGCCCTTTATCAAGGTGCCAGACTGGCACCTGCAACCGGCGCGGCAGGAAGTCTCACTCCGTCGGGTCCGAAACTAGTCGGGCATCCCCGAAATATACACGTGAGTAAAACCGTATATCTTAACTAATATAAATACGATCATGTTGTATTTGTAGTTAGCGCGACAACTTTAATTACACGATACATGATGATGGGATCCTGCATTGTAGTTACTATATAGTTCTTAGCTAGATGGCGCTAAAGTATATTTTTACTACTTGTAATAAACGCGAATAAGACCTACAACAGATGCTTATGTACTTTATGGACTTGTGCATTTCATTTCAAACGATTTTTGTAATTCAAATCTACGTTCATTTAAACTGCAAAATAGCAATCAAAGGATAAATGTTCATAGATTTAAGGGTTAAGCATACAATCCTTACTTTCTTACTAATATTATAAATGCGAAAGTAACTCTGTCTGTCTGTTGCCCTTTCACGCCAAAATTACTGAACCGATTTAAATGAAATTTGGTACACAGATAGTCTAGAGCCTGAGAAAGGACATATACTTTTTAATGCGAAAAAAGGGGGGTAAGGGGTTGAAAGGTAGGGATGAAAAGTTGTATGAAAGTATCGTCATATTTAGAGCTAGAAGCTTGAAACTTATTTTTAGGCTATTGATTCGATATAAATACACTATTTCACGCGGACGAAGTCGCGGGCACAGCTAGTCATTTATAAAATAACAACAAAGTAAATTATTTTTTTACGATTTTCCTTCGCAATTGTTAATTTGTATGACTTCAGACATTGGAGTAGATATGAGTAACTGAGTAACCATTAAGTATTTCTGTATTCTTGTATAATGCGCCTGCTAATAAATAAAACCATTACGTTTATTGAATACAATATTAATTAATTATTTTGCATTAATCCCGTGCTATGGTTTGCGAACCAGGCGTTCGTTGAGTCTGTGTCAGTAGATGGCATAAGACTTTTGAGATATAAAAAGTATCTACAAATATCTACACTGTTGGCCGTATTAAAAAAGGTTTCAATAAAGCATAAAGATTCTTTCTGAATCCTATTGTTTTCGTTACAAACGGATATTCCAAAAGGACCATTGGACATCAGTAAAAAAAATACGTTCTGAGATGAATAAAATGAAACAATGTATAGTCGCTAAATAGTTATTGTACAAGTTTCGATTATCAGTTTCAGAGAAGAGATGAGCTGGCTACTTAGGTATCTTCTGTTTGTTGGAATTCCATGATATTTTAGATAGTTACGGAGGTGTCTACTTAGTCTAAATCTAAAGTGTATTTTTAAATTTCCTAATAATGCGTTCAATAATATAATAAGATGTTATGGATTTATTGAATAATGCAACATCTTTACTAATGACAGACGGAACACAACATGACATCACGCTTTTTAGTTTAAGAGATAAGCAGAGACAGGCATGAGACTCAGTTTTTGTACGCTTCAGGTTTCAAGTCAATTAAAATATATAGTTGTCCGTAAATCCAAGACGACGATAGCAGTAGTACCAAGGTGTGACAGTATAAATCATAATAATCAAGCTCCAACCTCAAAATAACCTTCTCCGTATAGATTGGTTTTTAAAGATTTTACACGCATAGCAAACAAAAACATTTTAATAAAAAACACTGATGAAGGAAGAAAGGAAGTCCAAAGCAAAAAATAAACTTATTAGCCTAACTAAAATCCTACACTAAAGTAAATACCTAAATAATAATATAATTACAACAGCAACAAAGAAACAAGCAAATTAATAATAATATAATTAATACGTAAAATGAAGTGATGCCGGCTGCCGATGATGAGACGGCGAAGCGACGCGTCTATTTGGTGAAGTGTTATCAAGTGATTTCGAATTTTATTTATTGTTTGTATGTTTGGCGCCGATTAAAAATCATTTAGGTATTTTATATTTACATTAGTGTAGGACTTTAGGTTACTAAAGAACTGAAAACCGAAAAATAAACTTGTAAGCCTCTTACAAGTTTATTTTTCGGTTTTCAGTTAATTTGTTTTCAGTTTTTTCACCAGTTTGTTAAAAAGTTTTTATTTTTTATTCTTTTATGGCTATAGTTAATACCTACAATTATAATTAAAAGTAAGTATAATTACCTAATATTATTTAAATTTTTTGCTTAGCTACCCAACTTACTTAATTAACTTTATATATAACATAATTACCTACATACTTTAACTATTCATTGTTTTTTGTTATAAATATTTATACGACAGATATTCAACAATATTTTATTGAGTTTAAAGTTCTTAATGAGAACTTTAAACCTATTAAAATAATAGATTAACTGCTATGACAAACACGAGATAGCTGCTGAAAGCAAGGGCGTCGTCAGATAAACGGCCAAGGGGGGGGGGGGGGGGGGTAAGTTGATATGATACATGGTGGATGGGAAAAGTATGAATTGTAGGTACAGTCAAGTGCACATGATATTAAAAAAACGCACATTAATGGCAAACGGAACAATTTTGGATATTAAGATCAAAATCTTTAATAATATTGAAAAAAGTGGGGGTAAACGTGCAGACGGGTCACCTGATGGTAAGTGACTACCTTCGCCCATGGACACCTGCAACTCAAGAGTCACAAGTGCGTTTCCGACCTTTGAGATGGGAGTACGCTCTTTTCTTGAAGGTTAGAAGTTCGTACCGATCCGGAAATACAGATGATGGGGAGGTGATGGGGATGAAAGTTTTATCGCGTTGAACGATGGCCAAACGCTGCGGCCGGTATAAGTCCGAACAATGCATTACGCCGGTGATAGCACACAGCTTTGTGGGACACCAGCATTCACAGACTTGAAATCGGAGCATGCACCGTCGACAATGACCTTGATGCTTCTGTCTGTGAGAAAACTGGTGATCCAGTTGCACAATTTTTCGGGAAGCGAAGAGCACACGTCTTCAGAACGATGGGAGAGTTTCCATCGGGCCCAATCGACTTATGAATAGGAAAAGAAGTGCTTTACGCACTGAGCTTTTGAAGAAGCGGACTTCTGGCATCCAGCTGTCGCACCGCGGTATGGTCAGCGGTTCGTTTCTCCCGTCATCCAAAGTCGAGTTAGACGCAAATAGTTTGCCCAAAAGGTCGGCTTTTCCTTAGCGTCGTGGGCCAACAAATTATCTTCCATTTGCGGGCATAGAAGAGAGGTCTACAGAAATTCCCCTGGACAGCTTTGGCAATAGACCAAAATGCACGAGTTCCAGATGGGAGTCTCTCACCAATTCTGCCGATGGGCTCCGACTTCATGATTGTAGAAGATGTCTTTGCTACACGTGCGAAGCCCTGGCGGGTTGCTAGTAATTTTATAAAATTAAAATTAAAATCTGGGGGCACGGCAGTGCCTCCGCCAAGTCGAGCAAAAAGCGGCACGGCCGTACCATCCTTTTCTCGAAGCAGTTCAGGTCATTTCTATTACATGAAGAAATTATGGTTCCAAAAACTAAAAAATATGCTTAGATGGCAAACTAGACCAAAAAGTAAAGAATGATTAATTTCAATGTAAGAAGAAGATTCATTTTTTAACCGACCAAAAAACGGAGGAGGTTCTCAAGGCAACCCGTATATTTGGTATTGAAGTGAAAACTTCTTTATGCACGTTTGTGCACTTTTGCTATGGCGAAAAAGCACTGAACTCGTGACCGTCACGCTAATAATACATAGCTAGATCCACTAGAGAGCGCTAATCTAAACATTGAGTTCTGTCAGCTCCTTATTAATTAATGTCACCAACCTGCTAATGTAACGTTTTAAGTTCGTCGTTTCGTTTAAGTTTTCACATCTGTCGGCAGTCCCATGACTGCCTATTTTTTTTTATGTATAACCTCCAACACTGATATAAGTAGGTAAGTACCTTAATAATTTTGAGTCGGTGCCAAACATACAAACAAAAAATTTAATTTAAAAACACTTCGGTAAATAGACGCGCCGCGTTCGCCGTCGCCATCACTGCTCATTACGTATTAATTAATTTGCTCGTTACTATGTTTGGTGCCGACTCATAATTATTAAGGTTAGATTAGTGTAGGAGTTTAGTTAGGCTAATAAGTTTTTTTTGCACTTTTCAGTTTATTTCTTCTTTTGTCCGTTAAATTTTATGTTATAAAGTTTTTATTATATTCAAAAAATGTTGATTGGCTAGTTGCAGATTTATTATATATTATAGTAATTGGCAGTATTTTTGATCTAATAATATAATAATATTAATAATTTATTCGTAATTTAGGTTTTATTCATGGGAGAGCCATGCTTCGACACGTATGGGCCGGCTCGACAGGAGTGATACCACGGTCTCACAGAAAACCGGCAGTGAAGCAACGTTGCATTGCTTTTCACCGAGTGAATGAGGTCACCGGAGGCCCTAACCCTTCGCTCTCCCCCTATTCCCACCGTAAAGGCCGGCATCACACTTGTGACTCTTGAGTTGCAGATGTCCATGGTCGGCGGTAGTCACTTACCATCAGGTGACCAGTCTGCTCGTTTGCCCACTATACCATAAAAAAGGTCAATTGGTCAGCCATCGGAGACGATCAGATCTTGTCCGATTTAAACAACTGACTGAAGAAACAATGCATAAAAAATATTTTTTTGGTTTTTTGTGCATTCCATTTTGCTTATAATCTTATCCTTCTCTACATATTTATTAAACTATAAACTAAACATGTTCATATTAAGGGAAATTTTTAATTCTGCCTTAAATCTACCGAGAAACGTAAGTAAGTAAGTGAGCTGTCTGTGTAATGTAAGCCTAAGCGAATTAAGCATCACTACATAGTATAAAACAAAGTCGCTTCCTGCTGTCCGTCTGTCCCTATGTATGCTTAGATTTTTAAAACTACGCAACGGAATTTGATGCGGTTTTTTTTAATGGATAGAGTGATTCAAGAGGAAGGTTTATATGTATAATACATGCATAATATAGTAGAGAAACACTGATAACTTTAGAAGTTTCTAATGTGATGTCGTAAATATTATTATATATATATTTTTCGGTTTTCAGTTAATTTGTTTTCAGTTTTTTCACCAGTTTGTTAAAAAGTTTTTATTTTTTATTCTTTTATGGCTATAGTTAATACCTACAATTATAATTAAAAGTAAGTATAATTACCTAATATTATTTAAATTTTTTGCTTAGCTACCCAACTTACTTAATTAACTTTATATATAACATAATTACCTACATACTTTAACTATTCATTGTTTTTTGTTATAAATATTTATACGACAGATATTCAACAATATTTTATTGAGTTTAAAGTTCTTAATGAGAACTTTAAACCTATTAAAATAATAGATTAACTGCTATGACAAACACGAGATAGCTGCTGAAAGCAAGGGCGTCGTCAGATAAACGGCCAAGGGGGGGGGGGGGGGGGGTAAGTTGATATGATACATGGTGGATGGGAAAAGTATGAATTGTAGGTACAGTCAAGTGCACATGATATTAAAAAAACGCACATTAATGGCAAACGGAACAATTTTGGATATTAAGATCAAAATCTTTAATAATATTGAAAAAAGTGGGGGTAAACGTGCAGACGGGTCACCTGATGGTAAGTGACTACCTTCGCCCATGGACACCTGCAACTCAAGAGTCACAAGTGCGTTTCCGACCTTTGAGATGGGAGTACGCTCTTTTCTTGAAGGTTAGAAGTTCGTACCGATCCGGAAATACAGATGATGGGGAGGTGATGGGGATGAAAGTTTTATCGCGTTGAACGATGGCCAAACGCTGCGGCCGGTATAAGTCCGAACAATGCATTACGCCGGTGATAGCACACAGCTTTGTGGGACACCAGCATTCACAGACTTGAAATCGGAGCATGCACCGTCGACAATGACCTTGATGCTTCTGTCTGTGAGAAAACTGGTGATCCAGTTGCACAATTTTTCGGGAAGCGAAGAGCACACGTCTTCAGAACGATGGGAGAGTTTCCATCGGGCCCAATCGACTTATGAATAGGAAAAGAAGTGCTTTACGCACTGAGCTTTTGAAGAAGCGGACTTCTGGCATCCAGCTGTCGCACCGCGGTATGGTCAGCGGTTCGTTTCTCCCGTCATCCAAAGTCGAGTTAGACGCAAATAGTTTGCCCAAAAGGTCGGCTTTTCCTTAGCGTCGTGGGCCAACAAATTATCTTCCATTTGCGGGCATAGAAGAGAGGTCTACAGAAATTCCCCTGGACAGCTTTGGCAATAGACCAAAATGCACGAGTTCCAGATGGGAGTCTCTCACCAATTCTGCCGATGGGCTCCGACTTCATGATTGTAGAAGATGTCTTTGCTACACGTGCGAAGCCCTGGCGGGTTGCTAGTAATTTTATAAAATTAAAATTAAAATCTGGGGGCACGGCAGTGCCTCCGCCAAGTCGAGCAAAAAGCGGCACGGCCGTACCATCCTTTTCTCGAAGCAGTTCAGGTCATTTCTATTACATGAAGAAATTATGGTTCCAAAAACTAAAAAATATGCTTAGATGGCAAACTAGACCAAAAAGTAAAGAATGATTAATTTCAATGTAAGAAGAAGATTCATTTTTTAACCGACCAAAAAACGGAGGAGGTTCTCAAGGCAACCCGTATATTTGGTATTGAAGTGAAAACTTCTTTATGCACGTTTGTGCACTTTTGCTATGGCGAAAAAGCACTGAACTCGTGACCGTCACGCTAATAATACATAGCTAGATCCACTAGAGAGCGCTAATCTAAACATTGAGTTCTGTCAGCTCCTTATTAATTAATGTCACCAACCTGCTAATGTAACGTTTTAAGTTCGTCGTTTCGTTTAAGTTTTCACATCTGTCGGCAGTCCCATGACTGCCTATTTTTTTTTATGTATAACCTCCAACACTGATATAAGTAGGTAAGTACCTTAATAATTTTGAGTCGGTGCCAAACATACAAACAAAAAATTTAATTTAAAAACACTTCGGTAAATAGACGCGCCGCGTTCGCCGTCGCCATCACTGCTCATTACGTATTAATTAATTTGCTCGTTACTATGTTTGGTGCCGACTCATAATTATTAAGGTTAGATTAGTGTAGGAGTTTAGTTAGGCTAATAAGTTTTTTTTGCACTTTTCAGTTTATTTCTTCTTTTGTCCGTTAAATTTTATGTTATAAAGTTTTTATTATATTCAAAAAATGTTGATTGGCTAGTTGCAGATTTATTATATATTATAGTAATTGGCAGTATTTTTGATCTAATAATATAATAATATTAATAATTTATTCGTAATTTAGGTTTTATTCATGGGAGAGCCATGCTTCGACACGTATGGGCCGGCTCGACAGGAGTGATACCACGGTCTCACAGAAAACCGGCAGTGAAGCAACGTTGCATTGCTTTTCACCGAGTGAATGAGGTCACCGGAGGCCCTAACCCTTCGCTCTCCCCCTATTCCCACCGTAAAGGCCGGCATCACACTTGTGACTCTTGAGTTGCAGATGTCCATGGTCGGCGGTAGTCACTTACCATCAGGTGACCAGTCTGCTCGTTTGCCCACTATACCATAAAAAAGGTCAATTGGTCAGCCATCGGAGACGATCAGATCTTGTCCGATTTAAACAACTGACTGAAGAAACAATGCATAAAAAATATTTTTTTGGTTTTTTGTGCATTCCATTTTGCTTATAATCTTATCCTTCTCTACATATTTATTAAACTATAAACTAAACATGTTCATATTAAGGGAAATTTTTAATTCTGCCTTAAATCTACCGAGAAACGTAAGTAAGTAAGTGAGCTGTCTGTGTAATGTAAGCCTAAGCGAATTAAGCATCACTACATAGTATAAAACAAAGTCGCTTCCTGCTGTCCGTCTGTCCCTATGTATGCTTAGATTTTTAAAACTACGCAACGGAATTTGATGCGGTTTTTTTTAATGGATAGAGTGATTCAAGAGGAAGGTTTATATGTATAATACATGCATAATATAGTAGAGAAACACTGATAACTTTAGAAGTTTCTAATGTGATGTCGTAAATAAACACATTTTTTTTCGTTTACATTGAAAACGCCTGCTGAACCCTACGAGATAGATCAAAATAATGTACCACAGTATTGTACACCTTAAAAAGGTCTACAAAAAAGTCCGCGGTGGTATATGTCTATCTCTTAGGGATAACTCACAATAACCATTTTTTATTCTTTACTTTTTACGAGACATAAGGGCTTATTTACGAAGCGATTTTAAGCAATACAGCATTAATCCTTATCCAGTTAAGTACCTTAAATACATTGTGCATTTAATATAGATCAAAATGGCCCTTTTTAGCATGTAATTTCAATGAATATTTTCTAAGATATTACAGATTTAAAATGCAGGGACATCGCGGTTGCGGCGGTACCGGCCAGAGGGCCGGACAATTTCCGGTAAAGATGTCTTTTGCAATGACCATTTGTAAATCGCAGGGTCAAACTTTCAATGTTGCAGGCTTAGCTTTGAGCGTTGAATGTTTTTCACATGGCCAATTATATGTCGCTCTTTCAAGAGTAACCTCTGAAGAAAACATGTTTGCATTGTCTAATGACAAAAAAGCTGTGAACGTTGTATATAAAAACATTCTGTAGTATATTTAGTATCATCATCGTATCCGTGCGAAGCCGGGGCGGGTCGCTAGTGTTATAATAATTGGTAGTCATCGAGATCAGAAAATTAAAACTTTTCTGACAGAACCGTGACGGGTGGCAACTCCGTAGGCGTTATTAGTTGTGTTGTTGCATGATAAAAACATATTTTTCCATTTACCATTCTAAATTTGTTACCTGTTTACACATATATTATCAAAGCTGTTTATATCCTTTGCTTTGTTTTAACTATATCTACTTATTTAGCTAAGGCGAAATCTCAATGAACCAGTATAATGTTAAATCATAACCTATAGTAGCCCTTTAAAAAAAGTATTATTTATTTTATGTTAACATTATAATATCATTATTATATTATATTAACAAGATTTATTATTTTTAAAATACTATAAACCTCTTTAAGGAAATTAAATTCTGAATAGAATGAAACGTTTATTTTATACTCTGGCAAGAATCAAGATGGCGTCAGAGCGCGCTCTCGCATTATATCGTCATCCTTTTCAGACATGTTAAGAAACGTACTGCTATCTCTGCTATCGCAGGACAGATAATAATTTTCTTTCATGCCTGTGATGTAAAACAAAATAAATTGTGAGAGCCGGGTCAGCCGTGAAACGGAGTACTTTTCTTTGACGTTGCATGGTTCCGTTCTGTGGTGTATGTGTTTTGCGTTTGCATTCGTGATTTATAAAAGAAAATATCAGATTTTATCAGAACGATTCTCTCAGACGTTCTTGAAACTTGGTTTCCTATAAATGTGTGTGATTTTGACGAGTTTATTTAACAATTTTTATATGACACTGTATTTGTAAACGATATTTGAGGCGAACAAATTTTCCGCGAAAAACATTTTTTTTTAAACAAAGGCCGTTGTTTTAAACAGTGTTTGGGGACACAATTAATCAGAATTGGTAAGTAGATTATAAATATAGATTGTAATTTGTAAGTCGGTCGCGTAACATTTTACGCACCACGATTTTTGAGCAAGTACAGCTGAGAACGCATACACAGCTCAATTTACACTCTACAGCTCTGTTCTTAACATTATTGTTTCCCCGAAAAAGTTTTACTATCAACCTAAATTACTAATAATTTTTAAAGATGAGATTCAATTATTTTGTTTTTAAGTTCAACTTCTAATATGAAACTAATTAGACTATGTAGGTCAATCATAGTCCAGTAGTAGGTAGGTTCGGTAAAGTTCAGACAGCTTGTCAATAAAACTGTTCTTTCGACAGTTTCTAATTCGCTAGACTTCTTATTTTATATTTTTGTAGCCCTAGCATTAAATGCCACTTGTACCTACTTAAAACATAACATAAAACAGGTACTCACACCGACATCTATTATGTTCGAATATTTTATATGATGAAAGAAAATAGACTTAAGTTCAGTTTCCAAATTTAAATATGTTAAATGGTTTTAATTTACAACTATTATGGTGGTTAGACTGATATGACCTACTCTCATACAAGAGGGTTATGGCAATGTCCACACTGGCCACTGTTAACTGTCAGGCATTCATCTATTTGTATTTAATTTATTGTACAATGCTATAAAAAGTAAATGAACTATATTTTGTATTAAAAATTTCATTATAACACAAAACTTCTTACCTCTGAATAGGAACCCAACAAAAGCGTAGGTATACCTCCTATAAGTGATTTCTTAGATAAATCATCAAAATGATTTATGAAACCCACCAAACGTATATCCCAGTATACCTAATATAAGTATTGACAGGATGGAATAATATTTCCCAACAATTTGAATAACAGTTATGTAAATCGGAATCTTTTATCAAATAACGTCTAGACGCTTCTGTCTACCATTATTTAAAAAAAGGTTAAATAATAAAGATAAACTGAACTAATAGTGGAGTGTTATAATCAAATAAAATGCAAAGTAATACATATTGAGTCCACATATCAATATATCCGAGTGCAATTAAAACCTGGATATCTCTGTCATTGCATAATAACAATATTTGGAGAGATAAGCTTTGTGTGAATAACACAATTAATCATTTTAGTTAAATAACTGGTAATTATTTATTTCATAATACCACTTTCCTGTTCTTATGTGAAGCGTATCTTACCACAAACTATTGGTAAATAGGAATTTTTACTTATTACACAATGCTTATTTATTTAAACGTATGTATATTAATTTATATTAAATTTCTCAATGGCTTCTTTTTAACTTTAAATATCTTATTATATCCATAAATCAGTTATTTGAAAAGAAATAGCTCAAAATAGAATTTGTAAAACTACATTTGTATGTATTTTATATGTATATACTTTCTACATTTGTATATACTTTCCATGTGCGGTTAGAGGTACTTGAAAGATGAAGAGGACCATTAATAATATGTAGGTATAATTAATGTGTTGTTTGAACATATTCAAAATCAGTCCAATCTGTTTACCATAAATCAATTTGACCTATTTAGGTACCAATAAACAAAAATGTGTTCTTACTGATAATATTATTCATTGTATACTCAAGTAAGTAATGTCATATTTATGATATTTATTTAATCCATTGTAAGTGAGAATGTAAAAGACACTAGGTGGTGATGGAAGTAAAGTTTTTAGTGTGGGTAAAAAGGAGTTCCAAACATCTTGATATGTAACTTCTTACTTGTGTTTGATACTCACCTAATAATATTACAGGTTAAAGTATAAGTTCTGAAATATTAAACTATTTCTTTTTAAAGATAAAATGTTAATAATCATTTAATCAAAGTATACATCCTCCTAGTCTATACATTTCTGCCATCTAATTGGAAGATCATTTAAATCTTTGCAATAAAACATGCTTCAGAATGCACTGTTAATGATTTCGTATCATTCGAAAACAAACTCTTTTTAACCGACTTCAAAAAAGGAGGAGGTTCTCAATTCGGCTGTTTTTTTTAAAATGTTTGTTACCTCAGAACTTTCGACTGGGTGAACCGATTTTGATGATTCTTTTTTTATTTGAAAGCTGGTACTTTCCGTGTTGTCCCATTTCAATTTGGTCCAGTTCTGACAATGGCATCCATGAGAAAACCATATATGTCTTTTATGGAATAGTTTTTTTTGTGTGTTTTTTTTTAAAGAATTATAGTCATTAATATTCATTCTAGTGTAGCTCTAGACGAACTAAATATAAAGCACTAAATGCTCAGTCCAAAAATGTGCCTTCAATCACAGCTCTGGAGAAGCAATCTTTAAACAAATAGCAAGTGGAGACGCACGTTGTTCCCGTTCAAACATGTGGTCGACGGGCGCACGTGCTCGGTTCCATGTTCACGGCGGATAATGACCGCACATTTTTGTGGCCCTAACTGTAGCAAGCCGTATAATTTGGTTCATCCTGCTCTCTCGCACACCTTAATCACCTTTAATGGTAGATCGCCAAGGGCGGGGCGGCGTGATTTATAGTCAAACTTGTCTAGGACCCGACCAAATGACTGAGATCTTTAATTTCATCGGATGACTTGAAAATTTCGTTAATAAAAGGACTAGTGGAGGTCTTTCTTTATTGGAAGTCGTGATTATCGATGTTAGTTCGTTTTGTCCGAAATGCCAGGTGTTGACTCGATCTAGAATAAGGCTGTCTTAAGTTCTACACGTTATCTTTTCCTCTTTTTAAAACCATACGAATATAATTATTTCTTAGTATCTATCACTTAAATTACCGACGCCGGACAAAAACTTCAAAAACCCCGGACATATGTGTGAAATCGCGATTTTTTCCCGGACACCCTAAAAAGTTATTTATAAAAACGCAGTTCCTTTTTTTCTGTGAATTTTAACAGCTTGTTAACAATTTTATTATAATTTTCCCCTGACACAGAGTGTCCAGGTTTCACCCGTACACCTTTTGAAAACCCCGTCCAGACACTCCCCGGACGCCCTCTAACTAGGACAAACCTGGGGTAACCCGGACGGATGGCAGCCCTATTTCTTAGCAACAATTTACTAAAGATACTTTTACAAACAATAGGGATTATCTACACTCTACACATTGGAATTCATAATTAATACGTCATTTGTAAAGTAAGCTCTTCGTATTCATAAATACGAGTAATGTGGTACTCAAATCGCCGTTTCCTGGGATACTGTTTGCGCAACGAGATATGAATCTTAAACGTGCGAATGCCAATGTTATACAATCCGGTGCATATTCACGAGAATTGAAATGTCGGCCCGACAAAGGGCTCTGATTCATCACAAACTTGTCAAAATTTCATCCAGTTCTACATTGTAAGGCTTCCTTTACACCGAGAGCACACCTCTGGTGGAAAGGTAGTCTTTAGCAGCCTATGTTGCTTAGCAACGCAGATATATGTCACACCAGTTGCCGTGGGAATATCGGGATAAAAAGTAGCCTATGTGGTAATCCAGGTGTCCTGCTATCTACATACCAAGTTTCATCGCAATCGGTTCAGTAGTTTTTGTGTGAAAGAGTAACAAACATCCATACATCCTCACAAATTTTCACGTTTATTATATTACTGGCAGCGCCCCGCGGTTTCACCCGCGTAAGTCCCGATCCCGTGGGAATATCGGGATAAAAAGTAGCCTTTCCGTTAATCCAGGTCTCCAGCTATCTACATACCAAGTTTCATCGCAATCGGTTCGGTGGTTTTTGCGTGAATGAGTAACAAACATCCATCCATCCATCCATCCAAATTTTCTCATTTATAATATTAGTGGGATTACTAGGATATTGTTTAATATTTTTAGCTTTCTGCAATTTTTCTACATATAAACTTTAAGTATTTTAAATTTCACATGCCTGTCCGTGCGCGTTTGCTTAAAAAATGCGTGCCAAGAATTCTACTCACGTGTTAATATATAAGTTTTATAGCTAGTATAGCTTAGTTTTTGCTCACCACTTAATTAATTCGTAAGTCCCTGGTGGAAACGCATCCTTAATTTGTTAACCACATAAATGCCTTAAACTGTTTATCTGATGTGATCTAATAAAAAATTTTTAATCGGGAATTTATCTAGTAATATTTATAAGAAACGATACCTTACGTCACATGTCAAATAAACCGATAAGAGGTAAAACCTTGCTAATTAATAAAACAACATTTTTTCTTATGACTAAATCTCTTTTATATAAAATTATTTTATCTTAAAATTAAAAATTAAATACAAATATTAAAAATAATAAAATGAAAATATTTTTTATACAATATTAAATTTTATCACGATCAGTAGTTATAGTGAATAGAGAGTTGTACGAGTATATTTACTTCTGAGTAGGGACGCCAGTGTTCTATGAAGGAGATTCGTGCTTATTTGCTAGTTTAGTTGTATAAAAAACTCTGATAGAGTATTGATATTATCGAGTAAGTTAAGGTTTTTAATTGACCCTCAATTGTCAATTTAATTGACTATAATTTTCTTTTTACCGTCAGAAGTCGATATACCAGTTCAGATATCTTTACTACTGCATTGTTCTCGATGCGTCAATGAGCGCTAATAGATACAAGTGGTCACGATTGCCTTCACTAATGTTTCATGAAAGTATGATTTTCAGGGTTCCGTACCCAAAGGGTAAACACGGGACCCTATTACTAAGACTCCAGTGTCCGTTTGTCTGTCTGTCACCAGGCTGTATCTCATGAACCGTGATAGCTAGACAGTTGAAAATTTCACAGATGATGTATTTCTGTTGCCCCTATAACAAGAAATACTAAAAACAGAATAAAATAAATATTTAAGGGGGGCTCCCATACAAAAAACGTGATTTTTTTCGGAAACCGCGAATTTCGTCAAATTTAACTTGCAAAATTCGGTTACAACGGGATTCGGACACCGTGGTTACATACAGACACCGGGACAGGTGAAACTAAAAAAAAAGGTTATAATATAGTGTCTAATGTTGTGTAGATAATGGTCCGGAACCCTTCGTGCGCGAGTCTGACTCGCACCGGTTGGCCGCGCGGCCGGTTTTTTTAAATACCACAATTGAATATTTATTATTTTATCTGTTACGTAGGAACTAGGTTTCGATAAAAAAATTTCAAGATACTAGTTTTGCACATTTAAAAACTTAGTACTTTTCGTTAGAAGTATTTGATTCTTAATGTGATTTTTGGACAAACCGTAGCTTCTCTTGGTAGACTAAATCTGTGAGTGTCATTATCAAGTAGCCTTATCCAGGTATTACATATCTAAGAATGTTTAATATGCCTTGTGAAATTGAAGAAAAAGGTCTTTGAAAAATCGTTAATAGAAGCTGTTTATAAGTATAGATTGCAAGTCATTGAATTCTTTTTTTTTCAATGACTAGACATGTAATTAAAGATTCCATCAAATATGTTGGAAATTGCAGGATCGGTATGGCGTTCGATTGAAGAGTAAAAGTGCCAACTCTTTAGTGTTTATCGTAATCATGCTCCGATAATCGATGCCAAGCTTTGCAATACGATACATACTTGCACCTTGCAGTTTGCCTTGACCGCGAAGGAAACCTGTTATATTGTACGGTGTACCTTAGAATTAATATCGTAGGCAAGGGAAGGTAGCTCAGCTGTTAGTGAAATCGTTAACATGGAACGCTGCGGGTTTTCCATAATATACGTGTTAAGCATAAAAAAGCTTAGACAAATATCGGTTTTCGATGATACGAAATTAAGTACAAATTTAATAAATAATACAACTTATTTAAGCTATTATCTATGTGCTGAATAACTACACGTAAGTTGCCTTTGACGTGACCGGAACTTGTACCCAACATATACCAACGTACTGGTACACATCTATAAAAAAAAAATCTTATGTATGTAAAAGCGAAATAATACTCACACACCCTTCTACTAACTAATCACGAAATTTTTAATACTATGAGATGAAAGACGGATTTTGCGATAGGGACCGATTTAGTGGTATAAGGGCCCTCGCAAGTTTGTATGAAAGTCCTTGGTTTTTTGTACTAGAGATCTAAAAGTTGGCAAGGAGGTAATTTAGAACACGTTAGCTAAAAACGGATTTTAAGATTTTTTTAAAACTAAAAAACAGGTATTTGGCAGATACGTACCTACTTTACAAGAAGTCAGCTAACCTAAGAACAGCTATGTTTCGACCTACTGCAGAAACCTTTGTTTTTTATCGCTGTGCTTATTTTTTGCTCTTTCAGTATGTAACAGTAAGTTGTTTCTATGTCTAACAATTCAATGTCAATTTGCGAATGGTATTAAAATAAAAATAAAAACTAAATTTATTTTAAAACATGTTTCAAAATGAAGAGTTTTACGTTAGCTCGTTAGATAATATAATACCCACAACTCTTCTTGTTCTCGAGATTGCTCATAAGGTCTAGAGATTGCTCATAAGGTCTAGAAATTGCTCATAAGGTCTAGAGATTGCCGAGACCCACCTGCCTATGGAGTCATCATTTTTATTTCATTGACAGCAGGAATTTGTATTACATATATTTATATTACCAGTATAATATGTAGATAGTCTTGTGATTATACTGGTAATGCTAATTAACCAATTTCTTCTTTACGGTGGCATCGGTTTATCGTGGGAGAGCCATGCTTCGGCATGTGTGGGCCAGCTCGACCGGAGTTATACCACGGCCTCACAGAAAACTGGCAGTGAAGCAATGCTTGTATTGCTTTTCGCCGAGTGAGTGAAGTTATCGGAGGCCCTAACCCTTTCCTCTTCCCCCCCTTTCCCTATGTCCCCTTAAAGACTGGCAACGCACTTGTGACTCTTGAGTTGCAGGTGCCCATGGGCGGCGGTAGTAATTTACCATCAGGTGCCCCGTCTGCTCGTCTGCCCTCTATTCCATAAAAAAAAAGACGCTCACTCAGTCGAGATGCGATGCTCCAATTCGAGCTCCTGAAAGAAAAGCTTCAATAGTCCTAAAGTTATTAGTGCTACTTACTTCAATATAATTATATCTATTTCAGTGAGTTATTTAATATCAAACAGACTTATATGTGCTCTCTCACAGACACACGAGAGGTCGCACATTTATCTCTGACCTTATGACGTCAAGAATCACGGCCATGTGGCAATTGTTCGCCTCAATTATAATTTTGGGTCAGTCTGTCATCGCATCATCTACATATTTAAGAGTATGTTCTATCTGTTAACGAACGTTGTCATCGTCGTTAATTCTTTGGTACCACAGTCTTTAATGGAACTAGCATATGAAATTTTACTTACACGCCGAATTTAATCCAAATTTGTTTAGCAGTGAGGGTGTCATTAATTGATGCTAGGCGCATACAAAGAAATACTTTCAGCTTTTTTCCCAAATTATCCAGTTTTCGAAGTTGCCCCAGGCCCAGGAGGTAGCCATATCGGTACCTATAGTTGTTCTCGAGTAATACATCAACCAACATTTAAAATTTAATACATACATCCTAATTATATAATTTTTAAAAAAGGTTGACAGCTTCTTATCTCTATATTTTTTTTTAAATGAATAAAACTTGGAGCTTCTTTTGTTACAAAAATTATGTAGAATAATGTCTGACGTCATGGATACCGTTACAGTCTGGCCTTAACTTGCGAATCACATCCTAAGTTTATTGTAACTTAAAATTATCCGATATTGTTCTGACGAAAGCATTCGAAAAACTTTTTAAATATTTTTTTAATAAGCATACATTTGTAATAATGTTATGGTTTTATGTAGGTTAAACGTTTTTAAATCATTTCTCCGGCAGTTTACCACAGCTTAATTAGCTGTTAAAGCTTGTTTGTAGAAATAATCTTTACACTAATGGTGTCTGAACAACTTTTAGCAGAAAAAAAACACTGCGCTAGGAGTAAGAAAAACAAATAATAGTAAACAAAGTGGAAATTAGATGTTTTTTTTTTGCATGCGATGCAGTGATCAATGTTTCATTTAGAGATCTCTTTCACGGCTGTTTTGAACGTTTCGTGGCTTCAAGATTTCATTCTTCTAAGTTTGTTTGCAACCAGGTATACCTAATAAGCAAACAAAAATAATTATCTTGTCGAAATGAAGCTTTGTATGTTGGTATATGTAGTTTGGATGACAATGCTATAATTTGGCATCTTGGGACTGATCTAGATGATGGAGCCAGAAGGTAGATATCGTCTACTTGTTAATTTCGTTTGCCAGTAAAGCGTGTTCCTTTTTTAATTTTCTTAACTTTAATTATTTGTCTTTTAAGGAGTCTCATGCGATGATGCAGTGATCATTTCCTTATTTAGAGATTTCTTTAAAGGCCGTTTCGAACGTCTCTTAAGAGTTCATAGATGGAATTCCTCTAAGTTTTGCTTTTATTTTTGGGAATAATAAAAAGTCACAAAGTGTTATGTTGAGTGTAGAATAAGGACGACTTATTCTCATTTGATAACTGACCTGGCACCATGCGACTGTACCAGATACGGTAGGGTACGGTGTAAGAGCTAACCTTATCACTAATTATAGCAAAAACCGCTTGAATGCATGAAAGACTTCCTTGTGATCGTTTAACTATTGGCATGGCATATAAGATAGTACGATACTTATTTAACGTATGCGTTATAGAAATACTAACTTTGTTTCTTCTGTCGGTTTCTGAAAGGCTGATCAAAATCAGAAACCAGGTGTTAGTTTTATAACTGGCGTCTATAAAATTCACAAATAACGTGTCAAAAAAAAAATTGCAGTTTACCTTGTCTGTCTTTTCGGAATC
The DNA here is from genome assembly GCA_963859945.1 of Euplagia quadripunctaria. Taxonomy (NCBI): domain Eukaryota; kingdom Metazoa; phylum Arthropoda; class Insecta; order Lepidoptera; family Erebidae; genus Euplagia; species Euplagia quadripunctaria. The sequence goes on along the minus strand of OY982560.1, from coordinate 1,912,130 downwards.
AACAAACATTAGACAATGAATTTAAAGTTAACTTCAGAGCTATTAAAATAATTTTATTAAAAGTATTTTATTACAAATTTGATATTTCGTTCGCGTGGAAATTGCCTACGGGAACTGTACATTTTTCGGGATAAAAAGTGGTCTATGTGCTATTGCAGACTATAATCTATCTTTGTGCCAAAATTTCATCCCGATCCGTTCTGCCGTGATTGAGTAACTAACATACATCCAATCTTTCACATTTATAATTGTAGTAAGATTGTAACAGCCTATTGTCATATAGGTAACCATTCAATTTACGTCTTTGTAGATGTCTTAATCACAAAAAATGCGAACGCTTTTGCTACGTACAGTGCCTTCGCTATTGTCAATGTAAATTGGACACGATTGGTAGATAGTTAATATTGATTGGTAATCGAACGATTGTTATATATTTCATAATGGTTCGTTTTGTTTTTTAAACATAGGCTTCAATAATAATAATTGCCTGTTGTTCTTATTTCTACACTTTACTGACACAGTTCGTGTTAATTTCAAGTTGCAGTTGGGTTGGAAATTGTAATTGTAGTCGTGAGTTTCTTGATAGTAATTTTACTACTGGTTGCCGGTTTCAAACAAAAAAGGAAAGATCACATTTAAGAGAGAGGTTATTTGTGGGAGAGCCATGCTTCGGCACGTATGGGCCGGCTCGACTCCGCTCGTTACCACGGCCTCACAGAAAACCGGCAGTGAAGCAATGCTTGCATTGCATTTCGCCGCGTGAGTAACCAGTACATCTTGCACTGTCATTGTATAGATTTTCTTCTACATACAAATGGCGTCCGTGCGCGAATATGTAGATTTTACTCGTAAGTTGGATAACGTACACGACTTACCAGTCGGTAAGCCGTTGTCGCTCGTCGTAATATCAGTGAAATCAGTCGCCCGTTGTGATCCATACCCCGAAAGTCTTAGCGAACCATTTATAAGATGAAAAAAATCGCGAAAAAATACCAATAATTAATTACCGTCTTCTGTAGGTCTGAATGGCTATCCTAGTTGTAGGCGTTTAAAGAATTCCAGTATTTATACTATAATTGGAAAACATTTTTGTAGTATGTATTAAAGATATATACAGTTTTACTTACATGTGTATTTTGGGGATGCTCGATTAGATAGTGTGACGCCTGTAGCGATGGGTCGTCGACGTAAAAAGGTTAACGAAACTAGACGGTCCATTTGCGTTCATCAACGAGTTGATCAACTAGTTAAATTCTTCGACTAGTTAAATTTTTCAACCAGTCTACATGTCAACTTATGCAAACTTTCTACGTAATCGCCGTCTACAACGATGTCCATGCCCTTTAAGTTTGACGACCTTGACGGTAGTCTATTAGACTAGTATTACTACAATTTTTGTTTTTAAATTCATTAAGTAATTTCAAAATAAATGTTTAGTAGACATTTAAATTAATAAAGTGCAGGCGCACCCAAATATAATTTTGTAAAAGTTAATTAAACTATTTATTATTAGTACCTATTTACAATAAATCACAATATTTATATACCTATATAGTATCCGTTATAATGAAATATACACAAAACCGATAAACTAACTAGTTATACTCAACATTGAAAAGCAACTTAAAGCTTATAATTAAATTATTTGCCACTAGAACGTCAATGAACTAAATAGGTAAAACGAACAGAAAGTTTAGTAAAAAATACCCTTGTACGAACCTCGAAAAGAGCGTACACCTATCTCAAAGACCGGCAATGCACTTGTGACTCTTGAGTTGCAGGTGTCCATGGGCGACGGTAGTCACTTACCATCAGGTGACCCGTCTGCTCGTTTGCCCCCTATAATATATATAAAAAAAACCCACATGCCTTTGTCTCGCATCGCTCAGCCAGTCCATTTCCTTAGTCTTTCTTTCACACACTCAAAACTACCATTACGATATAATTATCTTCCTGTTACTATTCAATCTAAATTCTTCTTTTAAAAACGCCGTAGATCGTCTACTAGTTGAATGATTCAACTAATAGATTAATAGTTGATGAACCGTTGATTCGTTTATTAGACGTCGACAGTCGAATTAACTAGTTCGTTTATTCAACGCTCATCGCTAGACGCCTGACATCGTCGCGGCAGGACGCTGCACTCCTCGATAACGTGCCCCCGTCGGGTCTGAAACTAGTCGGACATCTCCGAAGTACACACGACGTGAGTAAAACCATATATCAAAAATTAAAATTATTTATTTCAAGTAAACCAAATGTACCTAGGTATTTTTGAATTGTCAGGAGTAGGAGACAGTCAGCATAAGTCGGTCGTGAAGCTACTTGCCTGTTCCAATACGTAGATCCTATGGAGAAGAACAGGTAACGAACTCCAAGGACACTCTTTTTCAACATGTTTTTTTTTACAAGTTACTTGTTACATTGCTTATAACTTCTAAGCGCAATTTAATGTGAGGACAATGTAACATGACATTGATCTAAATTATAAACAACTAGCAGCGCTCCGCGGTTTCACCCGCGTAAGTCCCGATCCCGTGGGAATATCAGGATAAAAAGTAGCCTATGCGTTAATCCAGGTTTCCAGCTATCTACATACCAAGTTTCATCGCAATCAGTTCAGTGGTTTTTGCGTGAAAGAGTAACAAACATCCATCCATCCATCCATCCATCCATCCATCCATCCATCCATCCATCCATCCATCCATCTAAACTTTCACATTTATAATATTAGTGGCATAACAGAGCTGCTTGGCAACATCGAAAATTAACTTAATAAGTGATTATACACATGTACAATTCAAATTATATCTTTGAATACCACTCACGAAATATTTTATTAAAATTTTTGTAGAAGATAATACCTAAATATATAGTCCCTATGTATATATATAGTCTATGATTGCGTCTAGGATATCACAGAAGGTCGCGTATTGCATCTACAATAGCCCAACTTCAAAGAGTTCCTCGGCTTATTTTGATTGCGTCGTCGCTTCACATTTGTCGCTTATAAATAAATGCATGATACCCTAGTGTAAATAAATTGTCTTAAGTTTCGTCACACACATCGTCATTTCCTTTATCACCTCTATTGCAATCAGTCGGAAATTATATTTAGATGATGTAGCTTACACAATAATTTGTTATTTACATTCCCTTCTAAGTTCATTTGCATTGAGTTTTCAATATGAACGGTTAATCTTCACAAGCGATTAGTGGCAATACAATAGACACATTACTGTATTTCGCAGGCTTTAGTTTATTACAACACTTGTACGTCATTTTCTTCATAGGTCATGTTACAGAGCCGAAGATATTGTATGGTTAACCTCGGAAATTAGCTGTTAGATTGGAAAATATATCAGGGTCAAAGTCTACCAATATAATTATAATACGTATACGGCTAAGGGTTGGGTCGTTTGCCAGGGACAGGTGGAGGCATCTAGTCAGACACGGTTTAGTAAAATTTTGTAAATGTTGGGAAAATTTAATCCATACAAATAAATAAAATTGAAGTGTCTGTTTGTAATGTCAAAATAATAGGTTTTTTTAAAGCTCATTCAGTTATTTACACGATACCTATGAGTAAAAATTAGTTTTTTCAATTTTTGTCTGTCTGTTTGTTGCGGCTAATCTCCGGAACGAATGGACCGATTTCCACGGGACTTTCACAGGCAGATAGCTGGTGTTATAAGGAGTAACTTAGGCTACTTTTATTTTGGAAAAAGAATTAGGGATCCGCGCAAAATATACAAATAAGTACAGGCGAGCGAAGCCGTGCGGGAACTGCTAGTAATATATATGAGTGTATTTTGTTACAGTAGTCTGAGTAATCGCATCCCCAATACCACTCCGTGGAGCAGTCGATCTCCACATTTAGCAATCATTCGTAGAACGATAGACTGGTTAACCTGAGTCTGGGGTATTTTTATTGGTGTAGTAGATACTTGGGACGATTTTCTAGTTCCATGTAGTGATAGGTCCTACGACACGTGTTTTGCAATTTTCTGGTGGCATGTAGTGATAGGTACTACGACACGTGTTTTGCAATTTTCTGGTGGCATGTAGTGATAGGTACTACGACACGTGTCTTGCAATTTTCTGGTGGCATGTAGTGATAGGTACTTCGACACGTGTTTTGCCTCTATACGACGCAGCTTTGTTAAGCTCAATTGCTGCTGAATCGTTGCATACTTTGAACTTTTTAGAGAATCGCTTTACAAAAGATGTACAAAGAAATGTTTACTTTAACTATTCTTTCTTTATTAAAAAGGTAAACATTATTTTCTCCTGTAGTCTATTGTTTCATTATAAATGAATTCCCCTTGTTCTATGTTTTATGTTTATCAAACAGTACATTGTGAATACGTAAGTGGCTAGTTTTATATGATTTTAAAACTGTCATTGTTACTTTGTTTGATTTTCAGTTCGGTGTGTAAAGACATCAATGTTATAAAGCGTGGTTTTTCATCACCATCCAAATTCACATCGTAGAATCCATGATGAAAATTATGAGAAACCTGTCAGACAGATCCAGAACTCCGTATGCGCTAAGTCCGCTCTATCGGAACCGCCTACTTTGTTACTACGCAGCTGGACAATTTTTTCTGATAAAAAAAATTGTCGTGAAAAATTTACCTACCTATTTTTACGTTTGACTTAATAACCATTAACCACGCAGCTGGACAATTTTTTCGAATAAAAACAAATTATCGAGATTTGTTTTTGCAAAAATGGTATCAAACTCAAGGATACAATTTTTACAAAAAAAAAATATCGAATTTTTTTTTTGTAAAAATGGTGTCCTTGAGTTATGACCTAGAAAAAAAGTTGAATGGTGATTTAAAATTCACCCTATTAATGAGTCTAACCATACAAGACTAAGTACGTTTATCATCATCTCTATACCATTCATCTGCTCTTTTTAACCACAGACGCAAAAAGGAGGGGTGTTTTAAGTTTAACGCGTGTATCTGTGTATCCGTCTAGCATCATAGCTCCTAAACGGATGGACTGATTTTGATTTAGTTTTTTTTGTTTGTAAGGTGATCGAGATTGTTCTTAGCTTTAATTAAATTAAATCTGTTTAGCCGTTCGAAGGTCCAGGAGCTGTTGCTCTTTTGTAATCTTGGATTTCAAAGTTTTTAATTTTTTTATTTATACGTGTTTTCTATTAGAACTTAAGTTATTATATGGTACACCTACTACTTCCTTTCTAAGAAGAAAGGAATGAGCTTCCAGTAGTTAAGCTTAACATTTAACCACAAGGTACCAGAATATGAGACCCATTTCGTAACCTTTTACCGCGAATCTGTAGAATTTCGAATTCCTAAAACGCTGACCGGTTGGGTCATGGTTCTGGGTTATCTAAAACCGCATCTTTCAAACAATTCAAACCATTAACATTATGCAGGCCGAGTCCATTTGACTTACTTCGCTTACGTGCCACCCGTAAAGAAGAAACGCCGCCGTAGGCCTCTTGTACACACACAGATTGTCGCCGTGAAAATCCACGGTTAAGTCGCCGTGTGTACGCCGCTGCCCCTCGGCGTGCCGTGTTTATGCACGGCGTGATTTTCATTAGTGTTGTATCGCAGTCTAAGTGACTGTCGCCGACGCCGGTCTTTTCCCGGCTTCAATTGTTTTCGGGACAGCTTACATTATGCTGATTTTGTTTTACGAGTAGAGAGTAAAATGAACAAAAATGAAGAATTACTAATTAAGGCCTATAATATGGGATAAGACTAGGCCTGCCATCACTTAAATTGCCGACGCCGGACAAGCTCTTCAAAAATCCCGGACACATGTGTGAAATCGAGATTCTTTCCCGGACACATTAAAAAAACGCCGATTCCATTTTTTTTTGTTAAATTAAACAGCTTGTTCGTCTAATAATTATAAGTTGCCTCTGCCACATAGTGAAAACCCCGCCCGGACGTTCCCCGGACGCCCTCTAAACTAGGACAAATTCGGGGAAACCCGGACGGATGGCAGCCCTAGATAAGACCATCGATGATTATAAAAATATGCGGCTTCATTATGATTTCTACTCTAACATCTAATTAACGAAAATCTTTTTCTTTTGAGGATTTATGATACTTGGCCAGAAAAACGCAACTAAGCCAAACCGTCTCGAACGGTGGTTTTGTCCTTAACCGTACGACTAACACGCCGTACGGTTCAGAAACCGTACCGTGTACAAGAGGCCGAAGAGGGAGAAGATCAAATGCGTTTATTTACGTTTTATTAAACGTGATTTAATTCTAAACAATTTTCTTGGTAACGGTGTAACACTTCATGTCTTATTTATTACACTTAGTGTTAATTAATTATTGAGTCATGGTATATTTTCTAAATATGTCATTGTCATGATGTGTGCTCTGTGACTTCATTAATAACACTGTCAGATAAATTCTAAAATGTATATTAATTGTCTTACAACTGGAATGTTATCCGTCCATCTTAATCAGTTATCATCAGTATCAATGATATCGGATGTAGGCCGTGCCGGACCAAGCTGGCGGTGGCTAGGCTTCCAAAGACATAAAACTCTTCACTATGCGTGCCGTATCGAGGACAACTGCCTTCTGCATCTGTTGTCTGTCTTAGTGTCGTTATTATTATTATTCGTGGACAGATATGATGATGATGGTTGATTGGTGGATGATATGATGATGGTTAATTAATTATTCTATTTAACCTAGTATAGCATTTCAAATTGTTATTGAGTTATCACTACATATTATAAAACAAAGTCCCCCGCCACGTCTGTCTGTCTGTTTGTTCGCGATAAACTGAAAAACAACTGAACGGATTTTCATGCGGTTTTCACCAATAGACAGAGTGGTTCATGAGGAAGGTGTAGGTGTATAATTTGTTAACGTTTTGTGTAAATTGGTTAAAATATGATGATAATTGTTGAAGATGTCTCTACTACCCGTGCGAAGCCGGGACGGGTTGCTGGTACTGTATAAATTAAAGCGATTTTATAGCTTGTGATCACACCCAATACTAAGACAGTTGTTACTAGAAAACCCATTAGCATCAAATCATTCTCAAGTGTAATCCAATCAAAAGTGAATGTATCTCATCTAGTACTTCCTTATTCAGACATATCATTTACGAGCTGTTAACTTGTTGTAAGCTTGATAGCTTGTTGTAAGTAGAATAGGTCGGTGAAGAAATCGTTCGACTTTAAGTGAGTCTTAACACAAATGGTTTGCCGTTCTATTGTCCCATTACAAGATAGGGCATTACTATTCATTAGTTATATTCCTTCTCATAATTTATATAATTCAATTATACAATTCTCCTAAACATATAACATAAGGTAACTGAAGAAGGTTTCTTCTAGATTATACTGATAGAAGTGTTGCCAGTTATTATTCTGGTAGAGCAAACACGGAAAATACATGACCATTTTGCGAGCCCTGAACTATAGCTTTTTAACTCATTGGCCACCTTTTTCAATCGTTATTTTTTTTAAAATTACGTAACCGGTCAGCGTATTTGATTGTAGAAAAACAGGGTGGGTGTTTCATGTCTGTCGTACGACGGCCCAAAGATTGATATTTACAAGTTGCATAAACTAATCACCGTGAAATCTTTCATAGCGTGATTCGGAATAAGTAGTTACTATGTAATTAGCATATCGCTCTAGCCCTATCCAGAAATATGCAAATATTTCTACTAATTACGGCCCAAAACTCAAACGCCATGCCAACTACATATGTATAAGATATCGTATCGTAAGGTCACGTATTGTCAATGTCACTTTATAGTAGAATATAGCGACAAAACAAAACGCGACATAACGAGTTCTCAAAACTGATTACCATTTAAGTTATACTGCCACATGCCGGATCATATCAAATACGACAGACGTAACCCCTTCCGGCTTCAAATACGTTTTGTGTTATTCGATACAAGTGACCAACAATCCCCTACACTACCGGTACTCAAGTGCATTGTGTCGCAAACTCCTGCATTCATTGACTGATAATGTCAATTGGGGCCGATGACGCCAATTGGCCAATTACTCTCCAGCCTCTGCTATCGGATCCAACAATAAGATGGCCATGATATGATATGCACATGCAGTTTTGTATGATTTGGACTGATGGAGACATCAGTATGTTCCTGTCTGATCGGACGTGACGTTGATTAGAATAAGTTCTTTATTTTATTCAAATTCAATATCTTTATTACATAAAATTGCCCATCAATTATTCGAAATCGTCGATTTAATAAATAATTATTATAATTAAAATTTATAGATCAACACACACAGAGTCACCGCAACAATAGTTTGCTTCGTCAAATGTAAAATTATTAAAGAAAAAGAAAATGGATAACATAATATCACATCTGCCTGTTTCGATCTATAACCGCCCGTTTCCAAATGGTTGATTGGTGATAAGAAATCGGCATAACAAATTCACGGCCACTCTTTTTAAAAAAACCAGACAGTTTTAACAATATTTAGTAAATATCACATCATTTTGTTGTGTGCTATTATGTTTTTAAAATGAAAAGGAAATGAACTAAAAAAATATATGACAATAGGGAAACTGAAGGAATAAGAGAGATGGAAAATAAGAAACATATTAGCTCACATTACATTACACTATTCTTATTCTAATTGGCACTGTCGTCAATGAGCGCCATCTATCCAGATAAAAACATGGCATACAAGTTCCGAGATTATTAGTAACGTGGCTCACATGTTGCTGGTGTTTTTGTCCAAATGCAAAATACTTACCTACCCTAGAAGTGGGTTCTCATTGGTATTTAGGTGCACTCCTTTGTATTCGTTATGAATCACAACACAACACTCGAAATGTACAAAATATCGGACTCCGTTCACACAAAAAAAACATTGTACAATGCGTTCACTTTTATTTTTGGGAAAGTTTTTTATTAAAGATAATTGTTCCGGCAATCGCGTAGTTATTATTGTGCAAACTAATAGCATTGTATACTGACTCATTACATCCGCTAAATATAGCTTTAACGTTGAATGAAAGGATTTATATTTGTTTAAAACTTTCGCGTCTTAGGGAACGTACCCATACTACGTGACCCATTCTGGGGGGGAAGGGGGTCTTCAAAACACCACGTTTGGTCGAAGGGGGGGCTAAGGTTTTCGTCACGTAGTCAATATCCTCTAGGGAAATCTCGTGCTTTTTCGAGCTATATTCAAATATGGCGCGCAGCGTTTAGCGGTTTTTAAACTCACAGGTGGCAACAATCAAACGTTTAGCGCTTTTTAACTTTCTGTCGGCAAAAAATGGTTTAAAACCTATATATTACCTAAATTTATAAATTACTACGTGAAAACTAGAGGGGGAAGGGGGGTGTCTTGGCATATACTACGGGTGGTCACCGAGGGGGGGGGAGGGGTATAAAAAAATGTAAAAATGGGTCACGTAGTATGGGTACGTTCCCTTATATGCTTATAAAACCGTAAATCGGGACTTAATACAGGAATTTTCGTAAGTAATACCTTTTAAAATTTACCGGCATTGAGTCTCAATTTAAATAACTCGTATACAAAATTTAAATTATTTTTATCTATTCTATTGTTTAATTTTATAAAGAACTAATCTGTCCCCGTACTTTTCCCTCTTTTATGGTCACTGCTCCGCTCCTAGTGTCATAGCGTGATGTTAAATAAGGGGCCGTGATATTTCGTGATTTTTCCGAACCCCCTTCCCCCCCTCCGAGCCTCACGCGATTAATGGACAATCCCTAACCTATCAACTTCCTTAAGAACTGAGCTATCAATGTAATGATGTAAAAATATGTAAAATGTAAAAAGATTTTTTCAAATTCGACTGACACTTTCATAGATTAGTGCGTTCAAACAAATAAAAACTGTATTTTTAGTATGGGCAGAAAATATATAAGTACTAGTACAGAAGTTCCACTGGGTAAAATCATTTAAATAAATAGCGACTCTTGCTCTGACACAATAAAGTGTAACTCAGGTCGCACAGCGCTTAGACGTGCAGCTAGGTACTTGTAGCTTCAAAACTACAGTGCGGCCTCTCCGCCTGGCCTGGTATAGGTTGCTTTATTATACTCATCTTACGCTTGTGTCCCTTAGTTAAGCTATCTTATTCTACTCATACATACTACTAGAGATCCTCCTTGGTATTCAATTCTAATTTTAGTTATTCTCACAACTCTTTTTCTCGCTACCTTAGTACTATAATAAGTAATTGTGAATATTATCTTAATTTCATGCAGTAGTGATGAAGATAATTAGGCTGTCAACCTTGAACGATCAATCAAGATATAAGTCTCGCGTGTACCTCATTAATATCGCTTGGTTTGATGCCATAGGTCAACTACCAATTGTCTGTCCCAATAATACCTACAGGGTATATAGTTCTGGAATGTAGGATGACATTACACATTAATCATTAAATATGTCCGTAGGCGGTATTTAGCTGTGTACCCTTGCTTTTTTTTGGTGGCAATTATGATTTGAAAAAGTTGACATTTTTGCACCAGAATAGATGGATCGATAGATACTCTTTATGAGGCACCAAAAATAGGATAAACACGAGGAATATATGGAACTAACGACCTGCCCCGGCTTCGCACGGGTAGCAAAAATTACCAAAAAGAAATTTGTTTATCTGATCACTACGAAAGTTCATAGGATTATGAAAATTTCTGAAGATTGACATTTTTTTAAACTAAATTTTCATCAACGTCGGTCAAGACGTTTTGGAGTCCATAAGGAACATATCGTACATACACACCTATACATATACTAATACAATATTGCTCAGGAACAGGAAACATTTCTTACAATTTGAAAACTTTGCATTTTATAGACCCTTATTCTGTATTTAAGATTATAGTGTGGCAGTGATTTTAAACACGGCTGAAACTGCGGGAAACAGCTAGTATAATATACATATACGTATAGTTGCCGGTCGGGTAGACCCAGTCTTACTAACTTTTACATTTATGCGTTTTATAATTACGTTTCGGGAAACTCATGACGTAATACACTAGGCCTAATCTGGGCTTATTGGTCTAGTGGTTGGTGATCCTGACTGCTATGCCATAGGTCGTGGGTTCGATTCCTACCCTAGTCTGGGTGTTCTTTGTGTCCGTTGTTTGTATGTTTGTAAAGTCCCCCGCGACACAGGAGTAATTCCTAATGCGGGAGATGTCTTTAAAAAAAAAAAAAAATCTAACCTAAAAAGAAATAAAAAAATCGGACTGGTAATAAATAAACAATTTTAAGCTTTCAAACGTTAGTGTAGCCCAGGGATCACCAATGAGTTTAATTTGGGGTCCGTTTTTTAAATAATATGACCGGCGCTGTCCGTTTCAACTTTTTTACGGATGACATAAGCGTTAGTAATGGGACTATCGTGTAAGTGAATGCGATAGCTCGATAAAAAGAGAACGCTGCTATACCTGGTTCCTCTATCCTTGTCTAGGATGTGTGTGTGTGTGTGTATATGTTGATGCGCTGTCTTAATGCGCAATCGCGGCTAAAAAGATACAGAGAGGCCCCGTATGGCATCGTTCTCTTTTTATTCATCTATCACAAATCACGCCCCTTCCACGGTCTATTCTTATATGTCTATGCTTTTAAGCCACCTCATTACATCGTCATGAGTATGTACATTGTTAAAATTCAAACGATATACTAATAATAGTATATTATAAATATCCATTAAAAAATGAGGAACAAAAGTGCACAGGCTTTTTTAATATTAATGTGACAAATGACATTTCTTGCCTTGATCTGTCTGTTGGTGCACTGGTACTTTTGTGGTTACGTATTCAAGTTATGCAAGTTAATATATTAAAGAAGATTAAGTTTTTGTTATGTATTGTACTGTTTACCTAAGGTCTGCACAAAATAGGATGGCGGTCCGGGTCCGGACCGCGGTCCGCCGGTTGATGACCCCTGGTGCAGACATTAGCATAAGTCCTACATAGCTAGTATTGTTGTTAACACCTTAAAACCTAAGTAGGTATTCATGCTAGGAGTGTCTTCAAGTCAATAGCTGGGTGGGGTTTTTGATTGCAAACTTGTCGATTCCAAGAGTTAGAGAACGCAAATGAAGTTATATTATAAGTGAGTTGTACTTTAAGTAAAGAAAGCGCTACCGAGACCGAAACTAAGTATAGCTTGTACTATGAGTTCTAGAACTCGGATAGACGTATTTAGATACATTTGTCTGTAAATACATACTCGTTCGTACATTTGATCACACCTTCCTGTAACAGTCTGTATATTATCAGTGTCCAAATTTTCTGACTTAAAGCAGCGCCCCGCGGTTTCATCCGCGTAAGTCTCGATCCCGTGGGAATATCGGGATAAAAAGTAGCCTATGCGTTAATCCAGGTCTCCAGCTATCTACATACCAAGTTTCATCGCAATCAGTTTAGTGGTTTTTGCATGAAAGAGTAACAAACATCCATCCATCCATCCATACATCCATCCATCCATCCATACGTCCATCCATACATCCATCCATCCATCCATACGTCCATCCATTCATCCAAACTTTCCCATTTATTATATTACTGGGATGAAAGAGTGCATTCACATTGGGTTTCTTTTTTATTCATAATACACATTGTGAGTGATTAATTTTTAGTAAATCTATACTCTAATAATATAACAAAGTTTTTCGTCCGTTTATATCGCTCATCTCTGAAATATTTTTGTTCAATAACTTTGTTTTATAATATGTAGTTATAATAAGGTTTTATAAACATTAAAGTATATGATTATATATTTGATAATGACAGAAGATAGTAATGCTACTACAGAAGGCTGCGTGCGCTTTGATTACCGTCATATTAAATTCAGTGCTATAAAATTAATTTCCTCTATCAAATAGACTTTCAAGATTTCTAAGCATTGTGCAGTGAAATACATTTTACAAGCGTCTATATTATTGCAGTCATTTTAAAATATCGATAAGGTAATTGCATTCCTTATGAGTTCACTTGTCAATAAATTGTTTCCTGTAATGAATCTAATTTCCTGCTTTTTTTAAATAACCGAACAAATTATATAGTTTGTATATACTCTTCTAGCCATGAGGTTTGATGTTAAACGTACAAGTTGCTAGGCAATACTTCCAAATACTTCTGGCTGTTAGACCTGTCATTGGAGGTGGCAAGGAGAAGCAACAGAGCTGAATTTTCATCATGACTTTCCTTCTGGTTCAATAGTTACCCTATTGGAAATCCTACTTCTAGAAGTCAGTTTTAAAACAGTTTCTACGTACGGACATTTTCGCTTCTGGCATCATTCTACCAGGCTTGTTTATCGGGCACATGAACCTACTTTCGTTATGAGAAACTATGAGACGGCGTGACCCACGAATGATTGTTACAGTCTGTCAATTATTTTGTAGGTTCACAAATTTCAAAACACACAATTACTAGCCGGTCCTTGCAGTTTCAACCGAGTTTATTAATTTATTTATTTACTTATAACGGTTCTACTAATTACAATAATTAAAGACATGTATAGGTACATCAATACAAAAAAAAACAATTAAAAACAAAGATAGGTAAATAAATATAATTGAAGCAAATACTTATATATAAACACGTACAAAAACAAAACAAAAATCATCCCCCTACTCACAGAATCGCAAGCATACCGACTGACTCGCTCCTAAAAGTCGTAGCGTGATGTTACAAAGCCCATTCCTTCAACCTTCCTCAATGAATACTTTATCCAATTCAAAAACTCTTCAGCTTTTGTTATATTAGTATAAATGTTTGGTAGTTCTACCACAGATAAGATAATAGTTAATTCGTAAGTCCTACTAATGTTATAAACGTAAAAGTTTGTGAGGATGTATGCATGTTTGTTGCTCTTTCTTGATGTATGAATGAACTGATTGCGATGAAACTTGGTATGTAGATAGCTGGAGACCTGGATTCACACATAGGCTATATTTTTATCCCGATATTCCCATCGCATTGGGACTTACGCGGGTGATACCGTGGGGCGCAGCTAGTCTTTGATAATTATAACATAGTATACATACAATATATTCAAGTGGTAGAGCCATGCTTCGGCACGTATGGGCCGGCTCGACCGGAGTGATACCACGGCCTCACAGAAAACCGGCAGTGAAGCAATACTTACGTTGTTTTTCACCGAGTGAGTGAGGTTACCGGAGGCCCTAACCCTTCCCTCTTCCCCCCTCTCCCCCTCTTCCCTCCCTTACCCCACGCCCACCTTAAAGGCCGGCATCGCACTTGTGACTCTCGAGTTGCAGGTGCTCATGGGCGGCGGCAGTCACTTACCATCAGGTGACCCGTCTGCTCGTTTGCCCCCTATACCAGAGCCCTATACCCCTATTAGAGTTGTTCAAAACATAATTAAATGATCGTCAACGTATGACGCCGAATGTGAGTGAGCGTTACAAATGTCTGTAGGCTACGAAAACCGCGTTACTCATGCGACCTTATTTGCCATCTTCGTGGTGTAAATAATATTACTGAGTACTTATTTACAGTAAAGATTCTGATTGAATGAACATAGCTTTCTACAACGACACCTATTTCCTCTTTTAATACACTGTACCAAAATAACCCACATCCCTTCTCGGTCATAAGTTGGTTGATCGTAAAGCTCGTACGCCTGGCCATTACCCCTCCGTATATTATCCAGTAATAAAGCTTAAAATCTATTATTCATAACGGTGGTTCCGTGTGCTTTGAAATGTTCTCGGAAGCTGTTTGGAGGTTAGCCAAAGTTAGCCTCTAGGTTTTATTGATAGTTTTCAAGAGCAATGCACTGGTGTTATTCTGGGTGAAAATAGCACCGGACGGGTCAACCCGAATGTCACATTATTCAAAGAAGGTAAAAAAAGGTCTTAACGAATAGGTTGAAATTCGTTGAAAATTTTTGTTGTAAGGACAATTCAATTAAAATAGTTTCAGCTGTCTAGTCCCATGTGATCCCGTATCGAGTAATATTATCACGTATCGAATCAAGCATAAACCTGTGTACGTTTAATTAAAAAGAGACGCCATATTGAATTGTACTCCACTTAAGCTCTCCAATTTGCACCTTATCGATACCAATTTAGTTTTTCAGTGTTGGTTTATTTCTTTTTGTGCGATTTGTGTGTGATTTTAATTGCCTGTTACTGTGACTGCATTAGGCAACAAGATTACGTCGTTCTTTTTAACCAATTTCTATCCTCAGATAATGCTTTCTGTAAGCTTTAATGAGTTCAGGATTGAAGAAATTAATAAATGTTTTATTTTTACCTCTTGCTGGTAGTTGGTTATAGGATGTATCTTGTTGTATGCAGATGGCTCCTATGCACAATATAATATTTGAAAATTGTATTTTACTAGCGATTCAACAGTGAAATAGTACCTAGTTGTCTGTATCGAAAACACCGACCTTATTAAATGCCAGTTTATCACCTTATACATATTTTACAGAACTTCGGTTCTGAACGTTTTCAAAGATTTTTACACCTAGGGTCTTCTTTTGTTTTGAGATTTTGAGAAGATAAGGCGGGGCGTATAAGTAGCAACAGTATTTTTTTTAAATTACTATCGTATATTTTGCTGCTCAAAGGTTTTTGTGAAGGAGGTATAAGGACGTCATCGCGAGAGCGACTTCTCTTTGGTTATAAGCACTGATTAGACACCATTAACAGCTTACCATTACAGGAATAAAGTGCTTTAAAAAAAAACTAAGACATTTGATCTTGATAGCCGTTTTAATAAACTCATAGTTTGTATTTCACTATTTTTCGCAGTTTGCTGTCGGTGAAGCCATTTTCGAATATTTTATCCAATTGCCGTGCTATTTGCCGTCAATTTGTTTAATTGTTTAATGGTTTAATTTACACTAAGCTTGACGTAAAATGGTAAATTTATCACATAAGCTTTGGATTTTAATAGACTGCCATGTCTGCTAAAGACAAATTATGCAATAAATAAATAGTAACATTACGATGGAACTTACTGTCAAAATATGTGTACTGGAACAGGCAACCCCGCAATTTATATCATAAAAGTGTATTTTACACACAGTTTTGGATCGATTTACTAAGAGCAAAGCTGGGCAACATCAGAATTCTCCTCTAAATAGATCCCTATATCAGTTTATTGTGTTAGCGTAGTGTTGTATTGTGGTCTGGACTTCTATTGGGACCTCCGCTGGTGATGGGAGTACTTACAGGCTCCGTCCGGCCGTATTCAAAGATATTGTTATAATTTTTCGAAACTTGGCTTATATTTCTCGTAAAACGAGACTCAATTAGAGCAAATTTCGACTCATTGCACATTTCTGAGCACGAAGACGAAATAGAGTTCATTTATTTATAAAGTTATCTGAATTAGATTTAGATATTTATATTTTCCTAGAAAGTGTCTCTAAATGGTCCATCACGTTTCTTTTGTCCTCATTTAGCATTGGCGACTATTTTTTTGTCGCTAAACGAAAGGCTTTAACATATTAATTTAGTTGCATTAGATACCTTTTACGGTAAAAGGTCTTAGAAAGTGTCCATTCAGTTGCTAATGTTAACAGTTATTTTATTAACCGACGTCAAAGAAGGCTGATGTCTCTCACTGAGTTTCTGGGTACATATCTAGTATCTTAACTAATATTATAAACGCGAATTTGTTTGTTTGTTACGTTTTCGCATCGTAACTGCTCAATAGATCATCATGAAATTTTGCATACATGTTGTCGGGGGTGTAGATAAGGTTGACGGTACATATCGTCTCAAAAAAATAAACTGTTCTCGAAAGATGTAGTCTGTGCGGTAAGAGAACCGTCGTAGGATTTGAGGTCGCAACGAGTCATTATTGTTTACTGTATTGTACATAATTGTTTACTGTCGAACTATAATGACAACAGTGTTGTCAACATAACAAAAAAGGTAATTCAAATCCTACGACGGTTCTCTTTCCGCACATACTCTAGAAGTAAAAGTTTTAGCTAGTATGCTAGTTTTTTTATAAAATCGACTCATCTCAACGGCTGTGTGGATTGTACCCAACGAGATCTATTGATTCGAATAAATCGTAAGATAGGCTGTTTTGTATAAAACCAAGATGGTGGCCTTAAAGTACAAAAATCGGTTGATCGGGACATAAATCGGTTACTTTTCTGTCTAGACATTAACATTAACAGCGTCCAGTCTGAAACCATGTCTTGTATACAGGCTTATCCCCTATTTCGTGGGATCAAGAATAGGTATGAATGGTGCAATATGGGTGTCGAATACATATCCGCCTACCCTGCGTTAGATAAATAAGGTGAGTATATAATAATAATAAAACAAAACAATTTTTTATTTAACTTTGATCACAAATACTTCCATCATAAACAGAATACACGATCCGGTTACATTCACACGCTCACAAAGGGTTGGTAACCGGAGTAAACTTAAAACATGGAGGTGAGCTGAGACAATCAGCTATTGACCAACAACGGTCTTTCCGTAATTGTCTCCAGAAGGCTTGCGAGTTTCCGTTGTGGCCTTTAAAAGTGCATTCCTTTGTTAACTGTGTTTTGGAATTCAGTTAACAAGTCACACAGGAACTCTTGCTGGTTGTAATATATTTACAGAGACCGCGTTGCCGCTGAAAAGTGTCTGATCGAAAAATGCAATAACAATTTACCCAACTACATTTGTATATATGTTTTTTGGTTTTGGTTACCTAAATATTCTTATTAATTAATAATTACTGCATAAAATCAAACACAATGTAAATTATTCATGATTAAATAAAACCGAAAATTGAACTCTTAGGACCTTACGATGGCCGGAAACATAACGGGAAATAACTTATCCATCTAAGTTATGGTTTAGTTTGGATTCTGGAAATGTTGGAATGAGACTCTGAGTATGCCAGGTTTTAGAATTGTCTGATTTTATTATTAATTGCATTAACATAAAATATATAGTATATACATTGAGGTAATTAATTAATGCGTTTAGCATTGTTATAAGCTTGACCTTGCTTGAGGTCAGATTTTACACACATTTCTTTAAAGACAGAGTGCTAGAGCTTCTTTAAAGACGCTTTGAATAAATCTAATCACATAATTTCATAGTTTCTTTATCTTAAACTTGTTCTTGTTCTACAAATACATTCAAAAACAATTATATTTTGGACTTTAAACATTGTCTTAAGTTAGTTGTTCTGTTCACGGCTTAGTAATTGTATTACGTGTTTATCCGTATTGCATACGCTAGTAATAATAACTCAGTGTATTGCAATGCGTTGGAATAATTATTCATCGCGCATGAATTGCTTATATTATAAACGTCACAACAGTTCGTCATCTTGTCACCCTTGAACTCGCACATGCCGATGTTGTTGAAGATTACGTTTCTCATATAATCAAGTAATATTTCACTGAACTAAAATTTTAAGAAAACGTTAAATTGAAGTTTTTGTAAAGGTTTCTGAGAGTACCGGGTATCCGGAGAGTAGAGAAAATTCATGCTCTCTGCTCGATTCCTGCCCAGGACAAATAACTGTGTGATAAGCACGGTCATTTGTTCTGTGTCTAGGTGTAATTTATCTATCACTAGCAGCGCCCCGCGGTTTAACTCGCGTAAGTCCCGATCCCGTGGGAATATCGGGATAAAAAGTAGCCTATATGTTAATCCAGATCTCCAGCTATCTACATACCAAGTTTCATCTCAATAGTTTCAATAGTTTTGGTGTGAAAGAGTAACAAACATCCATACATCCGTACATTCTCATAAACTTTCACGTTTGTAATATTAGTAGGATGTATGTATTTAGAAATATATAAGTATGTTTATCAGCAGTCTGGCTCTGCCTAGGTTGATCAGACGGCCGTGTGTGAGGTGTTACAGCAGTTAATACATTCGTTCTCGATGCTGTTACCCTTTCCTTGGGATTAATACCCACATTCGCACTGCTGTTACTCATACCTACCAGGTTTAACAATCGTGACTCACAGAAACAACGAGCATGACCTCGATGAGTCCCAAATTTATGTTTGAGAACTCTGAAAAAGTAAATTAAAGGAGTTGAAAGTTAATGAATTCACTTTCCTCCTTAGCGAAGCGTAATAAGAGAGCAAAATGTCTTCTTCATTCGTCTCTTCTCTGCACGAGACATCTTCAAAAACGATTCGGCATTGTCGATTAAGCGCACGAAAATTCATCCTACATAGTTGACACGAAATCCACATAGTCTATCACTCCAGCTTGTAATGTTGCAAACTTGTCGGAACTGATCAGAGAGACAGTGACACATCTTGGGCCCATTAGTGTAATGTACTAATCTCATCAATCTCATACTCTATCCCAAAATGATCACTCTCCAACTCACAATTTTGCTATAGTAACCGAGTTCTTAAGAAAAATATCTAAAGAAGTCATAATTACTTGGTACGCATCTTTTTGATAAAAGACCATTGACCGTTTGAGGCAGGAAAATGTACACAGTTTACTGACTGACTGAACAATATATATATATACCGGAATAATTACGTTCTGTGCCTGCATTGTGTACACGATTTATATGTTCGAATAAAAAGATCGGAACACTTATAGGGATCACAAGTGCGTCTATATGTCCGTTTGCACAGCCAATTTGTTCCGAATCTACTGGACCAATTAAGTCGAAATTTCAATTCCTGTGACCCAAACACAGATGTGCAACGTAAAACATGAATTATGACTGATTGGCGCAATGGGGGTCACTTTAGTGTCACACACTTAATTATTGAGTTTGATTTCATAGCACACTCTAGTCACTAGTGTCTTAATTATTGAGCTTGTTTTCCGTTTACGTTATGTTTCAATATTACTACAAAATGAATACATTGCGTGAAAAGTTATACAATTGTTTTGTGTTTTACATTTATTTTGTTAATGGTTAAAGCTAGTATTTAAATAATGCTTCCAAGTTTTCTTCTGCATATCTTAAAATAATGAAAACGATGGAGTTCAATCTATGACGTATCAATCGTTCGACGTGAATCAATCAATCTATGACCTCGAATATCTATCTTCTCCATAGGATCTACGTTTTGGAACAGGCAACTAGCTTCACGACCGACTTATACTGGATGACTCCTCCTGACAATTCAAAAATACCCACAATGGGTTTACTTGAAATAAATAATTTTGATTTTGATATTGACGGGCCTGTTGGTCTAATGGTTAGTGATCCTGACTGCTGGAGGACAAATAATTGTGTGATGAGCATATGATCATTTGTTCTGTGTCTCTTATTCATTGCTCGGCGCTCTAATCGGTCTATCACCACTATATCAGGGTTATTAGCAACAATAGTCCTGTTAGTGATTAAGTTATTATTATAATAACGAGATTATTTTTTTAATACAACATATTTTCCCCTGTCCCAGTCCCTGTTCTTGAAGAGTAGGTAAATTAGTTTCACTTTTTCCGATCACTGCTTATGTCAGAAGAGAAAACAGGCTTTCTTAGAGCACGTCATATTTAAGCTTTGTAAATAGTATACAATAATTGTTTGTAAAACTAGCTAGAAAATTATAGGTCATTCAACTAGTACGACGTACGTGCAGTCAGCTCCTACTACAAGATTTGTTTTGCTTCACGTAAACATTATAATAATACTAGCTGTGCCCGCGACTTCGTCCACGTGGAATAGTGTATTTATATCGAATCAACACCCTAAAAAATAGTTGCAAGCTTCTAGCTCTAAATATGACGATACTTCCATACAACTTTTCATTCCCACCTTGCAACCTCTTACACCCCTTTTTTCGCATTAAAAAGTAGCCTATGTCCTTTCTCAGGCTCTAGAGTATCTG
This sequence comes from Euplagia quadripunctaria, assembly GCA_963859945.1. Taxonomy (NCBI): domain Eukaryota; kingdom Metazoa; phylum Arthropoda; class Insecta; order Lepidoptera; family Erebidae; genus Euplagia; species Euplagia quadripunctaria. Next base: position 1,891,303 of record OY982560.1, on the reverse strand, counting down.
TGTACCAAATTTCATTTAAATCGGTTTAGTAGTTTTGGCGTGAAAGGGCGACAGACAGACAGACAGACAGAGTTACTTTCGCATTTATAATATTAGTAAGGATTTGTTAAGCCTTTTTTTGTATGTAAGTAGTATGTCTACGTGTTCTACGGTCATTATTTGAGATTATATTATTAACGTTGCCATTATATATTTTTCCGAAAGCCTAAGAATTATATGCATCTGCAATTCTTAAAATGTTGCGTATTCAAAAACAATTTTATTCCGAACACGTTTAAATGTGTTAATGACATGGTTTTCCCAAGAGACAACAGTGTGGGTTTCTTTTTAAAAGAGGCATGAGAACATTTTAACGGGGTTGCCAACACTTGCGCTGACGTTTGACGCTCCTACGGTATTGATTAAATAAGGACTGAGTAATAATAATAATAAATTTAGAAAACTCTAACTAAGCTAGCCAGAGCCAGTACTATGGTAAGCAGACTGCTGATAAACATACTTATTACTAAATACATATTGTAGATAAATAACACCCAGACGCAGAACAAATGATCTTAATCATCACACAATTATTTGTCCTGGGTGGGCATCGAATCCACGACCTCTCAGGCTCAGCAGTCAGGAATACTAACCACTGGACCAACAAGCATGTCAAAATTTGTTAAAGTTTGATTTTGTAAGAGAAATAATTTATACCTACTGGACTCATAAAGTTTTTAAGCGGCGGTAGCGTTATGGCTAAGGCGTCGGACTTGCGATCAAGTGGTTGCGGGTTCGAACCCCACCCAGTCCACTACCGACGCGAACCCACTCCTAACACAAGCATTTAGCTTAGCTGGAGGGGTTAACAAGAATACTACTAATGTGTTACCCACGTTACTAATAATCCTTTAAAAAAAAGTCTATGCTTTTAACAAAGATGATGCTAAGCATTCAAGGATAATCAAATTTACAACTCTACAACACACTACCTTTTGCCTACGACTTCGCTTGCGTGAATGTAAGCTTTGTCAATCAATTCACTATCCTTCGAGAACAGTCCTTCTTTTCTGGATAAATGGTCCTTTTTGTGCCCTTGACAACTGTGTGCAAAATTTCATGATGATCGGTTCAGTAGTTTAGGCGTGAAAGCGTAACAAAGAAATAAATTCACTTTCACATTTATTACACTAGCTGTTGCACGTGATTTCGTTAGACGTAAAATTTTGTTGACATCTATCTCACGGGAACCATAAATAGCCCATGTGCTATTCCGTACTATAAAATGATCTATCTCTGTGGCAAATTCGATGGCGCAAGTGTTTAAGTGGTCACCCGCCCCAACGCCGCGCCCAGTGTTGTGGATTCAAATCCCATACGGGACAAAAATTTGTATGATCCACAAATATTTATCCCGAGTCTGGGTGTTCTTTGTGTCCGTTGTTTTAATGTTTGTGAAGCCCCCCGCGACACAGGAATATTCTTATGCGGGAGTGGTGTTTCTAAAACAAAAATAACCCAGATGCGTTCATTAGCTTTCGCTTAACAAACTAACACCCATCCATCTACCATCACAAACTTTCGCGTTCATAGTAATAGTAAGATTAGTTAGGAATAGTCAACTCGCTATTTTCAAAAGAAAATACTTATGATGGGTTGGGCCTCCAGCACTGATATTTTTCCGCTAAGTTGTCCTTAGCAGTTAAGATGGTTATCTTAATTGCTGAGATGTCCTCAGCGGTGGAATAAGTACACCCGAATTGGTCTATGGCCAGAAATTCTTTAGAGAATAATTCGAACATTACGACAGTAACATTTTTCATAATTTACTTGTCATGATCTGACAATCTGTATGTGGGCCAAATTTCATTTATATTCGTTTAGCGTTTATTACGTAATGGAGTATGAAACATGTTTACAAAGTATTTATTAGGATGAGGAATTCTTATCTTTATCTCCAGCAAGCTGTTAGTAGCCATCAGTCTATTTATTGCCAGCGTTTCTGCGTTTCTTTCTACATATTTGATTGACCACAAGTTAATTTTTTTTGCTTTTAAAATACGTCTGACAATCTTTCTGCTACATTCTTATGCCCTTAATAAGCGAACGTTTCTCGTGTAAACTAGTTAGAACTAGCTTGGTTACTTGAATGGTACGTTCGTATAGGCATTTATCGTCTGGCGAGTTTGTCACGCAATTCAACAGTTAGCGATTGACAGTCACATCGTGTGCGACGAGTTTCAATTAATGTATTTAAGCCTAGGGTAGCTGATCGATTCGTTCCCTGTTGAATTTCAAACATTGGCATTCCCCAGTAAGACATTGGGCGCTTATAATCATTGTCAGTACCTACGAGGGAATTCAGCGATTTGCCTAGCTATGCACATTGGTCGCCCACATCTAGTCGTGAGTTTCAATTAATGTATTTAAGCCTAGGGTAGCTGATCGATTCGTTCCCTGTTGAATTTCAAACATTGGCATTCCCCAGTAAGACATTGGGCGGTTATAATCATTGTCAGTACCTACGAGGGAATTCAGCGATTTGCCTAGCTATGCACATTGGTCGCCCACATCTAGTCGTGAGTTTCAATTAATGTATTTAAGCCTAGGGTAGCTGATCGATTCGTTCCCTGTTGAATTTCAAACATTGGCATTCCCCAGTAAGACATTGGGCGCTTATAATCATTGTCAGTACCTACGAGGGAATTCAGCGATTTGCCTAGCTATGCACATTGGTCGCCCACATCTAGTCGTAATTCAATCGTAAATAATTAAATATTGATAACAATAAAGATTCGTCGAAATTAGGGAACAAACTGCTACAAATTTTTTACACACTTTATATTAGCTTCACTTGTATGTTTGTTTGTAACCGACTCCTTAGGGCGCGATTTTGACCCATTTTAAACGGCCAGATTTCATTCGAATTTTGCACACCGTGTCAAAGACCGATGACAATGCAATAATTCGATTAAAATATCCGATTATCCTGATTAGATTCGCCAGGATTCATCAATTTCTTTCCGCATCCTTTGCATGAGAGTAAGAGAGATAGAGCTACTGCGCGAACTATGCATGCGTGCAGTTCCAGAGACTTAGTTCAGCTGGTTACAAAAGCGTGTTTTTTAGTTTTTAAACTATTATCATTGTTAACTGTAAACTCGTCAACAGCTATTCGGAAATAAAAATAAGAAATTCGCTTGAAATACAAGAGGACTAACCCTAAGACTAAGAGGATAAGGTACCAAGCCGTTTTTCCTTTACTTTTTTATATTTACTAAAGATCGCCTTACGGTTGAATTTCGATCCGTTTTGAACGTCTTGTTTCATTTCTTGACCAGTATAACTTGAACTGTCATTGTATAGACTTCTGTACCATGATTGGTCAAAATATATACTGGACCTCTATAGGTTTATGTAGCCGTTTTTTTATGGTATAGGGGCAAACGAGCAGACGGGTCACCTGATAAATGACAACCGCCGCTCATGGGCACCTGCAACTCAAGAGTCATAAGTGCGTTACCAGCCTTTAAGGTGGGAGTAGAGGAAGGGGGGAAAGGCGGAGAGGAGAGGGAAGGGTTAAGGCCTCCGGTAAACTTACTCACGGTTTTTTTGTGCCCGTGGTATCACTCCAGTCGATCCGGTCCATACATGCAAGCCGGCCGAAGCATGGCTCTCCCATAAGAAAAACGTTTTTACATATTTTTTAACTTTATAGCTCATTTTGTTTAAATATTTTAGCTTTCTGCACTTCTACTACATATACACTTTAAGTATTTCAAATTTCACATTTCTGTCTCTGTGCGTTTGCTTAAAAATGCGTTCAAAGAGTTCTCCTCCTATATTAATGTAAAGATAAATTATGAACTGTTTGCTGTTTGGGATTATTCATCGTTGTTTTCATTAAAAGGGCCCTGAGGTATAGCAGATTTCTGCTGTTGAAGCACTTCGTATTGTAGCTTTTTATTTCCACATAGGAATAGAAATTGTGTTTTACAAATGCTTGTTTTAAGTACGTGTACTTAGCGTTCTGTGAATGATGATGATGAAATAATAACCTAGGTCAGAATTTGTCCCTATTGTTTGAATAGGTATAGATAGAATCTTTCGTCTTACTTTAAAAGCCTGTGTAGTGTTTGTCAATATTTATTATACATTTATTGCCCTCTATAGCTATATAAATGTCTGAGGACGTCAAGCAGTCTAATATGTCATCCATAACCACATAAACTGTAATTAATAAAATAGAGATTTTTCTACTAACCTCTTTGCGGATGACGCAAAACCTAAGCAAGTGACTGCAACACTAACAACCGACTCATTCAGCTCATTCAGTTTTTTTTTAATTATATTCAGTCGATATATTTCTTAGTCGACAGTCATAGTGGTTTTACTTTCTTTATATGAACAGATTTTTATACAAAATAATGATTATGGTTTAACAGAACCTACGTCACAAACCAGACCTTTCGAAATGTGGGTGTAATTTGTTTTCGAATGTAATAAACTATTCGAGTAAAAAAGTGGGTACAAAATTGTCGCTTTGTCATCAAACATTTGCATGACAATTAGAGATAAAGAAAAGGTTTATTAATAAAACATAAATTAAGATAGCATTACCCTGACTTTGTCACCTTCCATATTCATAACTAGCAGTTCCCGCGCGCTTTCGCTCACGTGTGTATATTTATATTTTTTGCGCGGAAGACTAATTCTTTTTCCAAAATAAAAGTAGTCTAACTTACTCCTTATAATACCAGCTATCTGCCAGTGAAAGTCCCGTGGCAATCGGTCCACCCGATCCGGAGATTAGCTGGAACAAACAGACAGACGAAAATTTTAGAAACTGATTTTTAGGCATCGTGCATATAACTATAATGCGTATGAGCTTAAAAAAACTATTATTTTGACATTACAAACAGACACTTCAATTTTATTTATTTGTATTTTTTTTAGGCATAGGTATAAGGCATTTTTTTTAACCGACAAAAATAATAATAAAGAGGCTCGCGTTAGACGGCTGGATCAAGGAACTGATGCAGATTAATCATAAAAAGGCAACATTAACAATTATTACATTAAAATTAAAGTTAATCACGATTAAATTAAATTAAATATGAATCAAAATTAGATAAAAAATTATTGAATTTATTAAATGAAACTTATATATATATTTTTTTATTAAATATGAATATTAGTGCAGGTTTTTAACTAAGGCTTTCAGCTCATAATATAGTTTGTTAAACCGAAGTAGAGTCACAGAATACATAATATCAGTGTAGAGTTTACTTTGTTTATAGTTTATTTTAATTTTTTCTATTCTCAATCTTGTTTCCATCTTTTTAGTGCATTACTTTCAAATTGTCTTTTTTGCAGTCGGGTTTTTGATTTTTTTAATTATTTATTCGTTATTTTTATTATTTTAAATAATTTATATTATTTATAAATATATTATTATTTATGTAATCTGTGTTTTCAGTGGTTTAGGGTAGCCACAAATAATATTATTTTGTTTGTCACTTAAAAGATTTAGGTTTTCCTTGTCTGTGTGACTAAACCCTCTTCATATAAAATGAATATTTTCAATAGTTTGTGTTCATTATTAAATATAATTTCGAAAGCGTCAGAGGTTACTGCTGCCATTGTAAATGATTAAAAAAAAAGTGAAGTTTGATCACTACTCGTACATGTGTCAGGTTTGTCCTAGTTCGGAATGTAATTTTTTTATTTGTTGCTTTCGTTATTCATTTCTATTCGATTAATTCATTAATTATATACTAACATCGGATTTGAGGATGCGTGTACTAATTTTAAACGGATCTATTAGTAATGGTTGGTGGTTGAAATCCGATTGTAATTTATTATAATATGATTAAATTTAATGTTATCGATAAAATGTGAACAAAAGACAGACTATTGTTTGACATCGCCAGTATGAACGTAAATATTTATTTTATTTAATTGCAACAGACATAATATATTATTTATAAATTCTAGCTTCTTCATAGAAATGTAAACTCTTAAATCTCGCACCTAGCGCATTATAATTAAAAAGAAGTACAAGCATGGAGATTATTGGAGATTTCACGTACTACGTTAGTACATAGAATCCCGATGGGTACAAGGCTTTTTCTTTACATATTAACATAGATTTCTCTTCTGTCTCTCCCGCAAGGAGTACATTGTCAAAGCGGTCAATGGTTTCGACTGCCGAAGGAAGGTAATTACTTGTCGATAATTGATTAACTGTCAAGTCAAATCCTTATATTTTTAGTAAACGTTAAAATGGTAGCTTCTCTACATTTTTGTATGAAATACCTTGGCATGACGTCACGTCTTACTATTGTCAAATCATTCATCGTTACGTTGACGATTGTAAAATAAATTAAAAACGTTAAAAAACTGGACGAGGTTTTTTTTTACAGTGTCTTAAGTTATTTTATTTTCTCGACTTGGTGAAATAATATATTTTGAGTATAGGCATTTACATAATTCTTTGGCACGATGATTGTACATCATAAACTGTTCGACGGATTTCCATATATGAGATGTCATTAGATTCATCTTAGTTGTGGAAGTGGCATAGGGTAAATTACTTAAAACAATGGTGTTTTGTTTATGCCAGGAAGATAAAACATTTTTAGTCAATATTTTCAACGCAATTGGGTTTTGTTTTATTGAATTTTGTTTTGTTATTGTTTCAGATGACAAATCGACTGAACTGAATCTCGACAATAATCTCGAACATTCCCTCGACACAAATTCAATTAAATCAAGACTGATTTTCAGTAGTATAAGTAACATTCCCATCAATATATTATGAACAAGTAAAAAAAGCAAACTTGCCAAAAATAAGAAATTAAAAAGTAAATAATGCTCTAAGTGATACAGCACAAAAATGTTCAAGTTACTTGGAGATTTACGTGTCCACTTTAAATATCAGTCAATAAGGACTGACAATGCGGTTTTCCGGTTGCACAATGTGTTCACCACGGTGTTGCTGCTCGCCTGTTCCATGATCATCACAGCGACACAGTATGTTGGTCAGCCGATCCAATGCATTGTCAGCGGACTTCCGACAAACGTGGTGAACACTTATTGTTGGATCACGTCCACGTTCACCATGCCTGATGCCTTCACCAGAGAGGTGAGTAAAAAATTGCGTTTATTATAAAGGCTATACTGCAACACCCAAGTAAGCAATTATTCTTAATTTTACTGCAGGTATTTTTAATAAAGAAATACCTGCAGCAAAATTAAGAATAATTACTAATAATATTAATAGGTAATTTGCCTATAAATATACAATGCGTATGAATGTGAATAAGCATTTGTAGCTATTTGTCTTTTATTGCATTTCATTTTTAAATATTCAACGAGTTAAGCACCTCTATAGTTTAGGGTCCTTGCTTAGAAAATATGCCAATGTTATACATAAATATCTAGAATTAAGCTTAAAATGTCTTATTTCTCGAATTAAGTTTGTCATATCTTAAACTGTTGTTGAAATAAACTGTCGGTACAAAGGTTGTCTAGAAGAGATGGCCATGAGTGATATGGCCGCGTATTGTCATACCACATACACCGTTCTTTCGTATTCTTTCTCTGAACCATGTACAATAAATTGAATTAAATTCCATCATAAAAATAATTATAAATTCCAACTCCGTTAGTTTGTACGTTCACGACAATACTTGCATTAGGGTGCAGCACGACTCACAAGCTGAATTAATTAATGGTACAATATTGGCGTGTCGCCAGCTCCGAAGATTAATTAACACATTACTTCCAATTTCATTAGAGCTTCCCACTCTTAAATTCTGAATTAAATAAGAAATTAAATTCTGAAAATCGTAATTTTTATGTGTACTATATTGCTGTATACATATATTTATATATTACCTATAGAGTTATCTATTCTCTAAACTAACATTTTAAGAACTTGCTATACTTTAACCTTTTTACATATTTGGCTTCGTGAAGCGATAATTATATCATCCTGATATAAATATCGTGTTTATAACTGTTTAAAAAAATATATGAGTTCTTCTTGAAGAAAAAATATTTATTGTTTTTAGGGTTCCGTACCTCAAAATGAAAAACGGAATCCTAATAAGTTCACGACATTATCTGTCTGTCTAACTCTTCTTCTCAAGAACGCGAGACGGTGTCTAGTTGGAATCATGAATTCAGCAATTTTTTTTTAATTAAAAAAAAATTACACAAAAAAAAAATACAAAAAAATTTGGCTCCGTAATTATATCATTAAGATTGTATGGAACCCTCAAAGAGCAGCTCACTCGGAAAAACCGTTTCTGTTTTTAGCACGCTTTTATTAGCTTTTTTTTTTTTTTAACGAGGTGGAAGATCCTCATGGATGTCCTCCGCCCTTGGGGGGGGGGGGGGGGGGCTGAAGGGGTCTGTCGGACTCTTACCGACTAAAAACCACCCCGGTGTTCCACTGCTTGCCCATGATCGGGGGAGCGAGAATCGCCATTGCATTCTTCCGCAACCCCCGAAAAATCTTAGAAGTAAATTTTAACATACTTCTAATTGTCGTATCGAAATGAATTTTTCTATCTTTGTATGTAGTTTAGATGACAATACTATAATTTGGCATTTGTGTCAACTCTTCAGTGGTTATTAGTAAATCCCTCGAGTTTGGGCTTATATGTTTCATTTTCACGAGTCCAACAGATTGGGTTTGGTAACGATGGTGTGATGATGGAATCAGAAGGTGGATAGTGGAACAATTTTTCTTTTTAATTCGATTCGCCTTTAAAGCGTGTTTGTTTAGTTTCGCTAAATTATAATTATTTTATACTTTTCAAAATTAAAATTACTTATCATCCTTAATAGTTTGGGTTACTAAAATTGTTGTATCACTGTTCGTGCTTTTATAAGACTTTGTATTCATTATCTTTTATCATGCGGAAACGATCTTGGACTCCTATCATAATCAAAATATCTTCCTTCAAACTAAACGAGTGCGTATGTAATAGAGTTAATATGAAAAAGATTTTGCTAAAGATACACTATCCCAATACTAATACCCCATCTAGGGGTACTGAATGATAAAATGATAATCACATATTATTAGTTTTTGCACATCCTTTTATTTAGTATATAATTATGTGTAAATCCCAATCTCTCTCTCTCTCTCTCTCTCTCCCTCTCCCTCTCCCTCTCCCTCTCCCTCTCCTTCTCCCTCTTCCTCTCCCTCTCCCTCTCCCTCTCCCTCTGCCTCTGCCTCTGCCTCTCTCCCTCTCTCCCTATTTTATTTAGACCTATATGTTTCATTATTTGATATTTTTTGTGTACTTATGTGAGATTATTCATGTATATGATTGTATTATATCATGTATGATAAATGTAATCGTATATCGAACTCTTAGATAATTAGAATACAATGACATGCACTTTATTTCTCAATTTTAATACACCCCATTTGCTCAAAAAAAACCACATTCACACAAACTTTTCGTAGCCTACACCTTAAGTTAATATCAAAGCAAGTGAATACATATTTTTGAAGTGAAAACATCTTTAGGCACGTTGGGCACTTTTGGTATGGGCAAAAACACCCAACTCGTGTGATCCTCACGCTCAGATGACATATAGATGTGTGTGTCTATGTGTTTTCACTTCTGATGTGCAGTCCTACGACTGACAGTGTTTTTTAAATGAACTTGACTGTGTTTATGAAGGTTATTTTTTGTTTTGAATAATTTTAATACAATCATCGAATAAAACCACAACCATCTTTGTGATTGTTTGGTTATTTAATTTAATTTAAAAAGTACCCGACTTAGTTCATAGACAAAGTGTTTAGAAAAACATTGTTTCTTTGGGAAATAAAATGAAATAAAATGGTCTGAATTTCGCTGCCAGCTTCTTTGTCTTTAGGTCTAATAATTGCCGTTACAGTTCTACAACCTAGAATATATCTAGGTTGTAAAACTGTAACGCTATTCCTGAGCTCTTTTTATGTTATTTTTATTGCAGTCGAAATATTTAGTGGTTCTTCATTAGTTCCTGTAATACTCTTTCTCATTTTTTAATTAACACAATCTATGGATGCACTTGGAACTAAGAAGGCACTGTCTATAAATATTATGTTATTATCTGTTCAAATATAATACTTATTTGGTTCAAAGTATTACTATTATTATATTACTAGCTTTTGCCCGCGGAGTATTTTTCCATCACTAGGGACATTTTTTTCTTTCTGGATTTAAGATATCCTATGTCCCTTGTTGTATCCTTGGCATCATGTCTGCAAAATCGTGGTATTCTTTTTTTTAATGGTATAGGGGCCAAACGAGCAAACGGGTCACCTGATGGTAAATGACTACCACCGCCCATGGGCACTTGTAACTCGAGAGTCACAAGTGCGTTGCCGCCCTTTAAGGTGGGAGTAGGAGAAGGAGAAGAAGGGTTAAATTTTGATTTATCGTCTTTGCCTATCCCATACTCAAATAAGGCGTATCATGTGTGAACTGCCTTTGCTTGTTGTTAATTTTCATTTTTGTTCATCATTTTTAGCTGCTTTTTTTGCGATATGCAAACGAGCAGACGGCTGATGTTAAGTAACTACCGTCGCCCTTGGGCACCTTCAACTCGAGAGTCGCAAGTGCGTTGCTGGCTTTTAAGGTGGGAGTAGGGGAAGGGAGGGAAGAGGGGGAGATGGAGGAGAGGGAAGGGTTAGAGCCTTCGGCAACCTCACTCACTCGGCGGCAATGCAATCATTGCTTTACTGCCGGTTTTCTGTGAGATCGTAGTATCATTCCGGTCGAGCCGGCCCATACGTGCCGAAGCATGGCTCTCCAACGAGCAAAATGCTATCTCCTATCAAAAGACATTTTTAATACAATTAATTAGGCAACCGAGCACGTGTCATATAGTAACAACGGTTACACGAGACGTCAATGTTGTCAACATGTACTAGTTTTCTGTAGGATCGAGGTATTAGGCCAGATGTGGGTTTGTATGAGTAGAAATCTGTGCTTTACTTTATTGTTATAAAGGTTACACAATAAAATTATGCTGACACTGACAAACAGAAATTACAGAGGCCTCCTTCATCAAAAAATCAATCCAAATAAAAAAAAACTGTATTGTCGTGGGACACCAGATAGGAACGAAGTTCTTTATTATAAAAAATATTCATTTCAAATTCTATTCGAGGTATAAAGAAAATAGTTTTTCGGATATACATTTTTTATTATGATTTTTTAATCGATAAAAATCATAAAAACTACTTTACAAAATTATTTTAACACCTTTTTTTATTTACAATGATTTATACAAATATATAATAATAATAATAACAGTCATCACGTAGACTATACATTAGACATTGTATAGCCATCATACATAAACTATACATAAAAAGCTTACGCTTTTTTTTAACGTTACGGACGTTTTTTGCCGGTTAGGGTACCCCTACGCAACGCCTCATAATAAGAACCTTCGTTCTAAAAAACATTTCTAAACCTGTACCTGAATTATTTAAGACATCTACTGTTTCTGATTGCAACACTGAGCTAGAATCTATTTTCACCAAAAATCTGTTAAGGTATCGGAAAATTCAGTTTTAATTCATTTCTGGATCCGAGATTTTTTCAAGACATCTCTTATCTTGAACCTCAACACTGAGTTAATCTGCTTCTAGCTAATATGATAAATCCTCGATTAATGGAGTAGGTGCTTTCAATTGCCCTACGCAAGACCTTAACTGCCCGTTTCCTCTTTGGCGCTGATTGTGTTGCGCGTGAGTTAGGGTTGATATGTCATCGTGTTTGAACAGTCATACTATTGCTAGTCTTGATTCATATAGAAAATATTTGTCGTCTTTAAGTTTGAGACACCTTTTTCAGGGTTCCGTTCCTAAAGGAACCCTTATAGGATCACTTTGTTGTCCGTCTGTTTATCTGTCAAGACCCTTTTTCTCTGGAACCCGAAGACGCATTAAGTTGAAATTAATACCAAATACATAAGTCTGCGGTCCCTTGAAACTGTAAAAAATCAAGCTTCTAAGTCAACGCAATCAAAAGATATTGCCTCTCAAGCCTTATATTTGACCAATTTTGAACATTTGGGTTTGGATATTTATTCTCATTTAGAATTATAATACAATTCACTTAACATGAGAACATAATTATTACTTATACACAATAATATTACTTGAGAACATATAGACATATTGGCGGGAAGACATACTTAACTTTGCGGTTGCGATGTAGGTACCTACTACAAAGTCAACAATCCAACCGCAAAATATATGTTTGTAATCACAAATACTATTTTTTATATGACATAACAACAATTTAACCACTTTTGGATTTATTCTTTACTTGTGTTGTCAGATCTTCTTACCAAATTTCATGATTCTAGGTTAATGGGAAGTACCCTATAGGTTTTGATTTACCTGCGAAATGTTCAAATTTGGTCAAATATAAGGCTTAAGTGACCAAATCTTTTGCTTGCTTTGAGTTAGAAACTTGATTATTAACAGTTTCAAGGGACCGCAGACTTATCTATTTGGTATTAATTTCAACTTGATGCCTCCACAGGTTCCTGAGAAAAAGGGTCTTAACAGACAGACAGACAGACGCACAACAAAGTGATCCTATAAGGGTTCATTTTTTCCTTTTGAGGAACGAAACCCATAAAACTAAAAAAAAATATTCTTTATTATAAGTAACACGTGTGACTGAATAGGTTTTACGAAATTAATTAATGGTTACGTTAATTTTTATTTTATAATGTTTCATTGTAGGTACAACCGGAGGTCTTCATACCCATGGATTGTCTAGAAGACACCATGTCAAGTCCAGTAAGGACATGAAGATTTTAACAATAAATATGTATAGTTTAACAATTATAATACCAAAAAATATTTATGACAAAATACATTACATAGACATAAATTATAATATATGTAATTAAACATACACTTGCAAGAATACTAAAACTCATCAAGAATATATATCCTAAAGAGAATAGTAAATATTATAAAATATAACAAATATCATTGGACTAAAACTGTCAGTTGTAAATGCTTAGATCATATAATATTTTGTGATTGAATTTACATGACATTCTCTTCTTGTTTAAAATGGCTCACTAAGATATGGTTTCTTAAATACGTTGCAATGGAAATAATTTCTGTATTATGACGGACAAATGTACAATTAACGAATAAAAAAGAAACAACATGTTAAGTTGTATACTTTTCTAAATATTTTAAAAGATAACTTCAAATTTTACATGAACACAATATACTGACTGAATCTATGTACCTAGTTAATCCTATCAAAGTAGGTAAGAATAATAACGAATCGTCGGCTTGCCCGATAACATTAAAAAAACACAAAAAGTTTGAACGTCTGGAAAAAGGGCCACCTACATATTATTTGTTAAATATTAACCAATAATTACCTAAGTTTCCCTTCCTGGGAATCAGCCACTGATATATAATTGTCTGAATCATTACTACCTCACGTAATGTTCCATAAATGTATATAGGTTAATTATTAGTTATCCTCATTGCTGTGAAATGGTACGTTTCCTGGTCGAATGTGATGTCACCTTCGGGACCATAGACGCAATTAAGAGGTCAACTGAAAAACAATTATGCTCGTTAAGATCCCTGATACAGCTCTGGTCTCTTCGTTATCATATTAACGAATGTCCAAGTAAATGTCATTAGAAAGTCTTAACCATCCATACTATTTCTTACAATTGACTAATAAAAATACGATTACTGGCCATAAAGCGGTCACGCACGGGCGAATATAATTTCCGACATACTAACCAAAAAGAGATACGAAGACATGGCCAACAAAGAACAAAATATTAATAATGAATTAAAAAAGCGTTAAATAGATAAGGTGTTAACTGTACAAGATAGTTAAAATGGTTATGAAATTACCGTCGATCTTAATGAAATTATAGAAAAAGAAAGCATCTCAGTATCTGAAGAATGGGTAGAAAGAATTAGCATTGAGAGAGAGAGAATAGAGAATAAACTTTATTGCACACCAAAAGAATTTTTTACATGGAATTGCTGTAATAGTGTTTCAGGTATTTTACCAGTTTACAGTGATGCGGAGAAATTTGAACTTTAATATAAACAGCGATTGAAAAATTTGTAAACATCCCTAGATTCCTCTAGGCAAGTCGTAGACAAATCTAGCTATGTTTACAAATTTTTCAATCGCAGTTAGGGGAAAATTTTCCAATCGCATGTAAATCCTAACTAACTAGTCTCTTTTACATTTTTTTCTATCTCTAAAGTTTTATTATGATCTTATATGGATATCGAGACAGACTATAATATAACGTATAAATTTACCATTAGAGCCATCTATGAAATTCAAACGCTTATCTTGATGATCGGTAGCCCTAATATTGTCATTGCACAGATTATTCGCAAATTGCAGTACGACATTGACGTATGGCGGTGGGTGTGTATTCGTCGAGGTCACCACTTGTCTTCTACCTATTGTTTATTTGACCTCTATGACCTGATCTGGTTTAGATTTCATCTGAATAATTTCTCTTCAGTTCGCACCTAGAGTTTAAGAGTATATTCTGCACACTTAGATGTAGTGGGTAGTTAAACTTTATAATTAATTCTGTTACTGTTATTTTTGTTAGTATATAAAAATGGCGTATAGTGCCGACGTTGTTACAATATACCTTAATAATAATACTAAATAAAATTTATGTTGTGTCGAATTCGGATATTGTTGTATCAAATAAGTGTAATATAAAGTGTTGGTGACCATGTAATCCCACTAATATTATAAATGTGAAAGTTTGGATTGATGGATGGATGTTTACTGTTTACTGTTTCACGCAAAAACCACTGACCCGATTGCGATGAAACTTGGTATGTCGGTAGCTGAAGACCTGGATTAACGTATAGACTACTTTTTATCCCGATATTCCCACGGGATCGGGACTTATGCGGGTGAAACCGCGGGGCGCTGCTAGTATTTAATAATAATGCGTAACTTAGAAATATTAAAATCTCACTAATATCTTACTAATAATATAAAGGCGAAAGGTTGTGAGGATGGATTTATTAATATTATAATTTCACGCAAAAACGGCTGAACGGATCTCGATGAAATTTAGCACCGATATAGATTATAGTCTGGAATAGCACATAGGCTTATTATCCCGGAAAAAATATGGTTTATAGATGTCACATAAATTTCCAAGCGAACGAAGTCTTGGGCAACAGCTAGTCATTACATACTATAAACTTTATTTTCATGCGGTTTTCACCAATAGATAGAGCGATTTATGAGGAAGGTTTAGGTATATAATTTGTTAAGGTTTTGTGTAAATTGATTGAAAAATGTTGATGATCGTTGAAGATGTCTTTGCTACCCGTGCGAAGCCGGGGCGGCTTGCTAGTACTATTATAAATGCGAATGTTTGTATGGATGGATGTTTGTTACTCATCACGCCAGAACGGCTAAACAGATCGGGATAAAATGGCACAGAGATAGAATATGAAATAGCAAATAGTTCCCTCATTAAAATTTCCAAGCGAACGAAGTCGCGGGTCACCAGAGTATTTTTAAAACTGCGAAGTTAAGTCTTGCGGGAATTACGGGCAAGAAACTTCGAGAATGAATTCCGGAGATGGACGTCCTATTTACTCGGTGACCAGTCAGTGCGAAACTTAGCCGGTTTTTTTTTCTTTTTAATTATAAAAGGAGGACATGTGTCATTAGTTTTTTTGCCTATGTTGGCGTGAAGTCCTGTGTGCTATTCTAAGGTTTTTTTGATAAGAAATCTTCAGTAGTAACACGGCAAAGGACAATAGGCGCGAAACCGACTATCAACGTCTGCTTTTGGGTAAAGAGATGGGACCTTAGCTATGTATTTTTTGTGCGTAGCTGGTGAGGTCTAGGAATAATTTAGTGCTACCTATCGCTTCGCGATATATAGGCGTACCTAATATAAAAGTTGACAGAAAAAACAGGTATCTTATCAGATATTTATAGGCTTTTTATCTACTGCGCTGTTTCAGTTACATTAATTCACGAATTCATTTTTAGCAATTTATTTATGGCATTTACTTATGTACATAAATACGATAAATCAGTCGTACTCAATAAATATGTTTATGTCGTTTACCGTATTATTGTAATTTTATGAAGTGAGAAACATACGTAAACACGTACAACACGCATTTGATTTAATAGAGTTGAACGGTAGTCGATAATTTTAGATTTATATTATACTCCGTACTTACGACTTTAAGAAATCAGAGATGTATAAAGTTATACTCTTATTATTGCAAGGGTTATAACGTAAGAAACCTCCGGAATAGCGTCCTGCGCTTAAAATTATAAGTCAGGTCTTACTCTAAATATGTCCACGCGTTTTATTTTTTGTTTTCGATGTCAAATCGAATGATATACAATAGTTACACGTGCCTTTATGCCATATTTTGTACCTAACCTCTATAGTAGGTACTAGTTTAGTTCGAGGTTCAATAACAATATACTTACGGAACTTGACAGTCAAATATTCCATTGTGCATTTATATGATGCCTTTTAGTAATAAAATGTAATGCTAGAACGTAACGTTACTTTCTACAGTAGATATTTGCCGTTCTTTATACTCTAACCCCAAGATGGTTCCTAGAGGTACCTTATCTATCTCTATATACATATATAAAAATGAATCCCTATTTCCTTTGGTCACGGCATCACGCGTGAACGGCTGGACCGATTTCGCTAATTCTTTTTTTTTGTGTTTGTTATTGTCAGAAGAAGGTTGTGAGTGGAAAGAAGAAAATATGAAAAAAGTTGCGTGGAAAATTAGAAAATTTAAGAAAACTTAACGAGGGCCTTACGCGGGTGAAACCGTGGGGCGCAGCTAGTAGTATATATCAAAATAAATCCCTTGCTCACGACATTACTTGAGACCGACTTAACCGATTTCATTCATCTTTTTTTTATGTTTCCTAATACTTTGTAGAACGTTCTTGCGGAACGAAAAATTAATTAATTTGGATAGATTTCACCAAAATTTCTACGCGAAGGAAGTCGCGGGCAACTGGGAAACAGTTAGTTTGAAATATAAAAATAAAATAATAATTAAAATGCCTCAAAACGGAGTCTTAATGCAATGTTGACTGTTGAGTAATTCCCTCTGGAGCCAATTCTGGGTGCAGAATCAAGTCATGCTTATCATAAAAAATACATTGTTCGGAATGAACCGATTCAACTCTGTAGTATGAGAGCAAGTGGTTTAATTCATCTTCCAAGATTTGACCCAAACTAACAAACGTTGCAAGTTAAATAAAAGCTTTTTTCTCTCTCTTTATTTAAGGAGTTTTAGTCCTTGCGGACTACGTCACTCCATACGACGAACAAATAGTATATAGTACATTAAATATTACCAATTATTATAACAGTCATGTGTATAACTGGAGGCGACGTATCTTCTACATATTATAAAACAAAGTCCCCCGCCGCGTCTGTCTGTCTGTTCGCGATAAACTGAAAAATTACTGAACGGATTTTCATGTGGTTTTCACTAATAGACAGAGTGATACATTAGGAAGGTTTTGGTATATAATTTGTACCCGTGCGAAGCCGGGGCGGGTTGCTAGTATGTGTATAAGGTACGTCGCCTCATACCGACATCAACAATTTTGTAAATTGATAAAAGCTTTTAATACACCTGAAGTGCCCCTTTAGATCATTACATCTTAATTCTTATTTACAGTTATCGATTTCATATACATATATGTATGATATTCAGATATTTGAATACCCCATTACATTTATTCAGAATATTTCATGTGATATTAATGAACTTGTGGCCAACTTTCGAAAGTTTACATTCGATTTCATGATTTCCTCATTGCTTATTTGGAATTCATGAGCTCCTAGATCGCTTCTGGATTGATCGCTACCATTACATATTGATGTTAAAGGTTTATGTGGTTGTTTAAGACCGTTGTTATTGCTTTTCTGATAATTTTAGATTGATGGCGAAATCATACAATTTCAATGACTCCAGTCCTACAAACTTCAGTGACTATCTTAAATAATAATAACTTGAGACACCTCACACGGCTGCGGCCATGTGGTCCCAGACTAGGCAGAGCCTGTACTATGGTGATCAGACTGCTGATAAACATGCTGAATACACACATATTACAGATAAATTAGATTGTATAGATAGATTATTGAGCTGATATAGAGCCTATATATTTTCCATGGAATTCCATAAATATGACTACTCATAGTTATGGAATTTCATGGAAAATATATCTAACATAACAGTATCAAGATCGAATGAGACTAGTCTTATTCTATCGTGATACTGTTATGTTAGACAATGATAATTTTTTTATTATTGATTTCAGTGTTAGAGTATTATCATCTTAGAAAATACATAAATATCCTATGAATACTAGGTCGCGTCTCCAACCGCTTGTAGCAGTAATCAGTAAAATACTCGTAGTTCTATAAATTGATGGCTTGGTCATGAGGTAGCAAAAGCCAAATTTTTAGAATTCGTAATTCCAAAAAAAAGTGTACATTTTTCAATTGAACTGAGTGAAACGTAATTCAAATAGATGAAAAAACTTTTTTTGGTAATAGTTATTACCGAGAGAGATCGCCAGGTGGTCGAAGATCGACCATAATTTATTTTGAATGTTATGTTTAATTCAATACCTTATTTGTAACAAATCAAGCTGTCATTTTTCAAGTTACTGTAAGTTGAACTCTCATTGTATAAGACTTTGATATATAGGAGGACTTGAATATATTATATTTGATAAATGATGATAGGTCAACATACATATACCGAACACGTGTAGCTTGAGGTAGCCATTTTCACATAATTTTAAAATTTATAACAAATAAATATTGCTTAAAAATTTAAGCACTCCCCACTTCTACATATAAACTTTAAGTATTTCAAATTTCACATTCTCAGTATTAATATAATGATTTATATTTCAGGTTGGCAGAGAAGTGGCTCATCCAGGTGTGGCGAACGAATACGACAGTTCGCAAGAGAAGAAATACTATACCTACTACCAGTGGGTGTGTTTTGTGTTATTCTTCCAGGTAATTAATCATTGTCCATATTTGATATATGTATTAACTTTTAAACTTTCGCGCTCCATGATATAACTATGTATTCACACGGGAATTAACGCGTTCACGAAAAGGTATTACATACCTCTAAATTGCCTGACGTTTCGACCAGGTTGCACTGGCCGTGGTCACAGACTGACTGGCTCAGCGGTGCACGCCCTCCATCGTCGAAATCGTGAGGTAGAAGGTTCTTCATCCACCCGCACATTTTCGATATTTTTTTCGAAGCAGGTACCAATCACTGGATTGAGTTTCACCGTACGCAAGTCCTCTCCACGGAACGTCACTTTTCTTCAAGAGTTGTACGTGAAGCGATTGAAATTAAAAAACACAAAACTTTCAATCGGGAAGATGGTTTCAAATTATCTATAGCGTGGAATCCAATGATTAAAAACATGCCACCTTGCTTTTATGGGCAGTCGGGTGAACACCAGAACAGGGTCACATCGGTTTGCTTACAGACTAGGGACACTGTTAGTATAGCATGTGACGGTACATGGCGAAACAAAAATATCAAAAATATCGAAAATGTGCCCGTGGATGAAGAACCTTTTACCTCACGATCTCGACCACTGAGGGCGTGCACCACTGAGCTAGTCAGCCTGTGACCACGGTCAGTGCAACCTGGTCGAAACGTCAGGCAATTCAGAGGTATGTAATACCTTTTCGTGATCGCGTTAATTCCCGTGTGAATACATAGTTTGATAGATGTAGTTTTCTAAGACTTAATAGATATGTAGAAAATTAAAGTTACTGAAAGTAGATTTTAGTTTGAATAGAAGCAAGTAAAGCATTTGGGGAAAAGTCCCGTCTTATAGAATGACACTCCTGGACCCAACGTGTGGTGGTATGTCGGTCTCGAACCGACTAAAACCTTCCGCATGTTAAAAAAAATCTTGGCAGCTGTATTTTAGCTTTACTTGAGCTTAGGCTGAGCAAAAATGTGTTCTGCTTGTCTCCAAAATAAACAAGACAAGTTGAAATAAAAAAAAGTATTTATTCTCTTGAAATCACGTGACCAAAACTACGGGTTATTATTCAAACTAGTAAATCCATAAATCCTTGCTGTGCTAGCTTTTGTTGAAGTTTTGGCACTGAATCAAATTTTCTGCTGACACTTGCTACAGATTGTATAATACTTCTTCTCAGCTCATCACAGATGCGTCTGATAAACAAGTTGCTAGATGTAAACAAAGATCAAATATACCAAAAGGCTGTTTACATTTGCACTTACACTTCGCAAACCTAAGCTGAAATATGTCACCACTTACTTTTGCCCGCAGCTTCGCTTGCGTTAGTATAGATTTTGTAAATTCATTCAACAGAGAACACTACTTTTTCTACCCTCCCAAAATTTCATGATTTTCGGTTGAGTAGTTAAGGCCTGTAACCGTACAAACAAACTCACATTCGCAATTATAATACCAGTCAGGATTAATTTTTATGATGAAGACTTGACGTTGACTGCTGAAGTACCTACTTGTGTAATGGTTTAACTTCAAACTGACATTTGAAGTGGTTAATGGTGTTTACGCAAAAATGTGACAACAATATCAGATTGTTATCATTTGACAAATATAACGAGTAAATAAATGTAATCCAAAAGCTATATATGATGTTGATGATTGATGTGTCCCTTTTAAGCACAGAATACACGATTTTTGGTATTTTTTGACTAAATATCATGCCAAAAGATGTGGTTCATGTGGTTATTATACCAATATGTTGTTCAAATTATATCCAGCCTTAGATCATTAATGTGTCTAGATGGAGTGTCGCACTACAAAAGAACTCCGCTCTTATTGGTCGTAGCGTGATGTTATATAGCCTTCCTCGATAAATGGGCTATCCAAAACTAAAAGAATTTTTCAATTGAACCCAATCAATGATTGAAAAAGTAGTTCCAGAGATTAGCGCGTTCAACCAAACAAATAAGCTCTTCAGCTTTATAATATTACTATAGATATGTTTTAACAACTATTTATAAACACGATTGCTTTACCAAAAAAATTTTACATTTTAAAATGGCGCCCATAAAGCCCGCATATTATTTTTTAAGGCTTCTAATACTTGCGGTACACATTCCTCTGCATACCATGCAGCAATAACAGTCTTCTCGTTATCAAGCACAACCGTAGCCAATAGTCCTCCCTTAATAAAAATACAGCAACCATCCTTTTATTTACGAATTGGGACATTTTTACAAACGTCGGCGTCGGTTCATCTTCAAGCACCCACACTTTAATCTGGGATTTCGTAGGGTAGCTAGTTTTCATCACACATATGTATACATGTAACAATATAGTTCAAGTAGTTAGATCAGCCGTCTACATTTTTTTTAATGTATTGCGAGACCAGGTTACACGCTGCTCCCTCAGAGCATCAGTCATCAAGTACGGTAGCGAGAGTGAATAAAGTTTCTGTAGTTTAAAATTGTCGTCAAGAATCCGATGAATCGATCTGTCGATATTGTCATACGTCGGTCTTCCTCCAATAATTTTCGTACAATCTCAATGTGTTTACCGGTAGTCACTTCTATCGGTCTGCCGGACTTTGCATCATCCTCCAAGTTAAAATTGTGGCGATTGAATTGAATATACCACCGCTCTATGGGCCTCAGAGATGGACAAGTTTCCATCAGTGCACAACAAATTTCGTCAAAACATTTTTGTTTAGTTAAGTCACGCTTAAAGTTATCTATACTTTAATATATAAAGCTGAAGTTTGTTTGTATGTTTGCTTGAACGCGCTAATCTCAGGAACTAATGGTCCGATTTGAAAATTCTTTAATTGTTAGATAGCCCATTTATCGAGGAAGGCTATAGGCTTTATATCATCACGCTAAGACCAATAGGAGCGGCGCAGTGACCATAAACGCAGGTGAAACTGCGGGGATGGCTAATACAGAATAATTACAGAAATGTCATAACGTATACATAAACACACAATGGAGACGTTAAACTTATAACACCGGACCTTATTGCGACGGGGGATAGAAAAAAAATACAATCAAAATCTATTATCTTCTTACTACTTTAATTTTTTTTGTTTAGTTTATAATTTACAGCTTTCGTGCGTAATCATTCATGTCGAGTGATTAACGTCCATGGTAAGATATAGGTCACTGTGATGTAATGTGATGACAGGGACATTTATGATGCTCGTATTGTGTCAGATACGAGTTATGTTTAAATCTGACAGCTACAGAGAGCGATAAAGGGCTCGTTTATGCGACTCTTTGTACTCTTTTTTTCTGATTCTATGGCGCGTTACGTCATATCGTCGAAATAAAATGAAGCCGCTAAACGCTTTGTTTTTAACCGACTTCAAAAAAGGAGGAGCGTTCTCAATTCGACTGTATGTTTTTTTTTTATGTTTGTTACCTCAGAACTTTTGACTGGGTGAACCGATTTTGATGATTCTTTTTTTATTTGAAAGCTGGTGCTTCCCTGGTCCCATTTCAATTTGGTCCCATTTCAATTTGGTCCAGTTCTGACAATGGCATCCATGACAAAACCATATATAAGTCTTTTATGGAATACATAGTTTTTTTTGTTAAAGTCGGTTTTTTTTTTAAAGAATTATTAAGGTGACGGATTAAACTCCTAACCACTTCTTATTGTAAGTTTTTTTATTACAATTTTTTTAAACAGTATAACTTTTCTTCAATTAATGTCAGCTTTTTTCAGCAGTACTGCTGAAATGCATAGGTACATTGTTGACAATGGATCTAATCTACAAATATCTAAATTCGGAAGCAGGTTTATTGAAAGGTTATTTGTACTTACCTATAAAAGAAAATAAATATATAGTTAGTTAAATATAGATAGTTTCTGGTGTTCTCATGAGAGCTCATGAGCTCTCATAACCACGTGAGAAACTAAATTTGAGACATGTCTCAAATATTGGATTTAATATAAAGACACTACTATTGTAAATGTATAAATCGTCAAAATCGTCAAAAATAATTTACTTAGTACTTCAAATTACATATATGTACTTACTAGTAGGTACATCTGTAGTCTTGTCACATATTTTATTACATTTTGGCAAGAAATTGTCTAAACAATGGGGATAGTCTATCTAAGACCTTGATCTAAATGCAAATACCACGGCAAGGTGACTGAATGACATTAATTATGACGTCATAATGTATTATTTTGAGAGCAGATTTGATGACTGTAGATAATGGGCGTATTTGCGTAGGTTAGTGACCCCTGTTTAAGACATACTGTTATAAATGAATCATCTCTGTAAATTATATTCCCATGCAATTTTGACAAACCTTGTGTAAAACGTCGCTCACGCAACTAATTTGCCGACTGGTTGGTTCCGGGTACGTATACGCCGAGTGTTATTTGTGTTAAACTGTATTTAAAAAGTTCTTAAAATAAATCTTTCTTTTTCGCTTTTTTTTCGTTTACTGTGTCACTCGCACATTGCCAAGCTGTGGCCATAATTAATTTTTTAACCACTTCATCCCTTTGATTAAATCTGTACATCACATATTTAAATTGTTGTTAACAATATTTACATTTCCTTTCTGGAACAGTTAACATAACAATGAAATCATTGAAAGCGCGTTCCTATAATCAAGAAACGATTCGTTTTGCTTATGGACGGTAAAATTTTCGTTAAAAATTCAACGAAATTTAACCGTTCGTAAGCAAAACGAACCGTTTCTTGATTATAGGAACCGGGCATTAGAGGTAAATGTCCGACTTAACAACAGTTTTCTTGCTTACTGCCTCTTTAGTTTTGTATCAGTCATCCAATAGTCATGCCATTATAAGATAAGTTTGACCTTTCCATAATTGTCGCGACTGTTTTAAACTGACAGCAAAACCTTTCGTGTTAGGTAGCCTAAAGGTCAACTCAGACAGAGCTGATAAATGCTCGATATTTGGACGTATGCTTGTATCTCGCGTATTAAGCCAGTGCGCAATTCAGAAAATAAATATTTTTTTGTATGGGATAGGAGTCAGATGACTAGACGAGTCACCTGATGGTAAGTGACTACCGCCGCCCATCCACACCTGCAGCTCAAGAGTCACAAGTGCGTTGCCCGCCTTTAAGGAGGGGGAAGCGGGAGGAAGGGGTTTTTTGGGCCTCCGGTAACCTCACTCACTCGGCGAAACAACGCAAGCATTGCACGCTGGTTTTCTACGACGCCGTGTTATCACTCCGGTCGAACCAGCCCATACTTACCAAAGCATGGCTCTCCCACGAATAACGACGGTATAGATATAGACGAACATTTATTATCTTTCTTAAAAATATGTCGGATTGGGATTTGGTGGTTATTGCGCCATTAGCATTTTCAGCTCTGATTTAATGGAAATAGGTTTGTATTTAATGTAATAGTAAATGTAATAGGTTATTCACATTTTAAAAGTGCTCGCGTATTATACCGCTTCGTCTGAGTTGACCCCTAAGGCATTTCTTAGTTGGTCACCGTCTTTTACCGTTAGTTACTAATGAAATGTGAACGAGTCGCCTAAGTTACACAGTCGTGATGAAGCTGTTAGACACCACATCTGTTACTGTACTCCTTATGTGATGTGACGTATTAGCTTTGTTACTGACTGTGATAGGCTACAGTAACTAATTACCGTTAGGTATTGAATGAGAAGAACTTTATTTTGTAAATAGATCTTTCTAGATACTTTTATTTAGGACTTCCCTTTTAATTTTTTAACGCCTCGCCCATTTTTTTTTATGGTATAGGGGGCAAACGAGCAGACGGGTCACCTGATGGTAAATGAGTAAATGCCCATGGGCACCTGTCTGTAACTCGAGAGTCACAAGTGCGTTGCCGCCCTTTAAGGTAGGAGTAGGAGAAGAGGGGGAGGGGGAAGGACGGGAATAGGGGAGAGGGAAGGGTTAGGGCCTCCGGTAACCTCACTCACGCGGTGAAATGCAATGCAAGCAATGCTTCACGGCCGGTTTTCTGTGAGGCCGTGGTATCGAGCGGAGTCCAGCCGGCCCATACGTGCCGAAGCATGGCTCTCCCACATAAAAATGTGTGTATATTCTTCATTCCATGTAAATTCCATAGAATAAAACTTTCTAGTATTTGCTCTAATTCACAAAGCATATAATATAGGCATGTACCATCTTCGTCTTCCTCGTCACTTTCATTCAGGTGAGTTGGAAGATAAACGCTTATGCCATTTTACAATAAAAAAAAAAACAATATTATGTGAGATTACTGGATGGTTTTATACAGGGCTGGACTCCGCTCCGCACGCCTGGATTTATAACCTAACTAAACTAATGCTTTACAGTAAACATCTATTTTTAACCCCCGACGCAAAAACGACGGGGTGTTACAAGTTTGACGTCGATGTCTGTGTGTCTGTCTGTTGCATCGTAGCTCTCAAACGGATGGACCGATTTCGATGCGGTTTTTTCATTTGAAAGCCAGTTTCCTTGCAGTGGTTCTTAGCTATGTTTGGTTAATATCGGTCCAGCAGTGTAAGAGTATCAGCTCTTTTCCAAAATAATGTAAGGCATTTTGTAATCGTTAAAGGGATTTTCGAGTCGGGGGTGTTTTAAATTTTGTATTTATAGTTTTTCACACTTAAAAAAAATTAAATCTTATAATAGAAGTAACGTTGCCAAGATCAGTGATGCGCCAACATCCGTGGGAACTATGACACATTATACACGCGAGATTTAGATTCTTTCCGTAAATTGACATACTAAGTCTAGTGATACAAATATTTCTGACATTTCATTAGCATATTGAAAATCGTGACTGCTTAATTTGCTGACTACTGTCACTGTAGCATATGGGTGAAGGACCCAAGACTGAACTCGATTGTCGGTTGACGACCTTGAATAATATGTTAATTAAAAATCGAATTATACAAATTTAAATGCGGACCGAATTTATGAAATAGGTACTACGCTTATGCCCGGGGTTTCGCTCGCGTAAAAGTTATTTTTCTGTCCCTCGAAAACAGTAGGTACTTTTCCTTTTTTTTTTTTCTAAATGAAGGGTATCCTATATTCTTCTCTGTAACAACTGTGGCAACGTGTAGGTATACGCAAAATTTCACGATGATTGGATTAACGGCATGGCAGCGCATAAAATACGCCCAAAAACATATTGATTTTTATACATTGGATTTATAAATTTAAATATTTAAAATTAGAATAGAAGATTAGGATTGCATCAACCTTTTTTGTGATCATACGCGTGACGTCTAGTAGATTAGAACAGATTAAAACCAGTTTTAAAGCATTGTTTTTGTCACAGTTGCTTGTGGCCACTGTCTGTATGTACGTATAGTTTTTTTTTTTGATCTTGTGGAAACCCCCACGGGTCATCACCTCACCGGAGCTAACGGTAAAGTGGTATGTCGGAATCGAACCGACTAAAACCACACGGTGTTCCGTCACAAGTGGGTCTATTGCAGGGGGACCCGGGTTTACCCTAGGAAGGAGTCCTCCGGGAAGTATATACGTATACCTACTAAATTAAAACCATACAAGCAAAAAGTAAGTACATTAGTAATTAAAAAAAACAGGGATGTTAAAAGAAAACTATGAATTTTTATAATTCACATGCCTGTTCTTCTTCACTGGTAAACGGCTGCGCAAATTTCAATAGAATTGAAATTGTTTTCAAGGTTATAACTTAGTTATAAAACATACATCAATTTTATTTCGATTGGTTGAGTTAATTCGTACAAATAGTTCAAGTTAATATACTAATGTTTACAAACGGAAATGGCAGTCATGAAAAATGGCCTTGTTACTTTAATGTCAATGAAAAGAGACAATAGATTTTCAAACTAAAGAGGATAACTGAAGGTTGATTTTTGTCTATTTTTAAATTATAAAAAAAAAAAATTAATAAGTATCTAGTCAGTATTAGAATAAAAAGGGTGCATTTTTAAAACCTATGGGGCGCGGGTTAATACCTTTTTTTTTTCGTCTGGAAACCCCCACGGGTCATCACCTCACCATGGCTATTGGTGAAGTGGTATGTCGGAATCGAACCGACTAAAACCACACGGTGTTCCGTAGCAAGTGATTCTATCGCAAGGGACTCGGGTATACCCTAGGAAGGAAGTCCCCGAGAAGCGGGTTAATACCTATGTCTATTTCTAGATGGTTTATTTATAGTTATTTGTTGCCCAGAACCCATAAAACAGGCCCTGCCTAGCTATTTTTAACCCCCGACGCAAAAAGAGGAGTGTTATAAGTTTGACGTCGATGTCTCTGTGTGTGTGTCTGTCTGTGGCATCGTAGCTCTCAAACGGATGGACCGATTTCGATGCGGTTTTTTTTAATTTGAAAGCCAGTTTCCTTGCGGTTGTTCTTAGCTATGTTTGGTTAATATCGTTCCAGCAGTGTAAGAGTATCAGCTCTTTTCCAAAATGATGTAAGGCATTTTGTAATCTTTGAAGGGATTTTCGAGTCGGGGGTGTTTTAAATTTTAAATTTATGATTTTACTTAATGTCACTATATTACTAACTAGGCGTCCCCGCAGTTTCACCTGCATTTATGGTCACTGCTTCGCTCCTATTGGTCGTAGCGTGATGGTATATAGCCCATAGCCTTCCTCGATAAATGGGCTATCCAACACTAAAATAATTTTTAAATTCGAACCAGTAGTTCCTGAGCTTAGCGCGTTCAACCAAATAAACAAACAAACAAACTCTTCAGTTTTATATTACTATACTTTGTCAAATTTAGGATGATAATTTTGACAGCTTTGACACGGTAGGGATGAGGGTAGTGTATAATCGTTATTAAACCTGTTCGATTTTCGATTGTTATTTCATATACCTTGGAATCGATAGTTACGTGGTTATGCTGTATGGTCGATTATAAATTTATAGTACAAAAGGAACTGTCTTTTCTATTCAATAAAAAATAATAATATCACAATAAACGCTCACAGAAATAAAATGAAACGAGAAATAAGAATTTTCGTCAGTCATCCGCAGTTACATTTTCACAGGCATTTTGCAATAAAGTCGGTATTTTCTTAGTCGTAAATGGTGGAGATATGTCATTTTACAAACAAACCTTTGACACGAGCCCAAATCTGTTTGATGGCAGTGTAATGACAATGATGCGGTAACAATCTAAAGATTACACCTACGTATATTTTACTTATATTGTTTTACGAAATTTAATACTCACTATAAATACGATGATTTTCGATATTCTGGTTGTTTGTTACGCGTGGCACTTCACTAAGTGGGCGGTACTCATCAATGAAGTATGATATTATCTGTTGTAAATTTTACCGAATACAAATACAAAACTTCATAGGCGTGAGCTGTCAAAATTATCATCCTAAATTTGACAAAGTATAGTATTAGATTTCACCTCGAAGTGCGAAATACTACTGGTATTACGAGTGTTACAGGCACGAGTAAGTTACGCTGGGTTTGATTCTCAGATCGAGTACACTGTTATTAGATTTTTTGTATCAGGAATATCTCACTAGTAGCATGGTTACTTTAAAAATGTCCTGTAAATGTCAATAAACCTGACCAAAATGTATCTAACGAAATTTTAGTGTGTCATTCACCTCTGTATACCACTGGGGATTCAAATACCTTAAACTAAGCCTTTGTATGGTTTTCACAGGCTATAATGTGCTACACGCCCAAGTTCCTTTGGGATGCCTTCGAAGGAGGCCTCCTACGCACGATCGTGATGGGTCTGAACATTGGCGTGTGCGAACAAGATGAGAAAGAGAAGAAGAAAGACTTGCTCATCGACTACCTCATCAGGTATAAAAGGGTAAGTGATTTTTTGATTTCAATAGTGCATATAAATCGATATTACGTCGGTCTCTATGGAACTTTAACTTCTTTTTTTTATATATATTATAGGGGGCAAACGAGCAGACGGGTCACCTGATTTTAAGTGACTACCGTCGCCCATGGACACCTGCAACTCAAAACTTGCAACACAAGTGCGTTGCCGGCCTTTGAGATGGGAGTACACTCTTTTCTTGAAGGTTTGAAGGTCGTATCGATCCGGGAATATCGCAGGCGCCAATTTGTTTTAGAGATTGGTGATATTTTATTGTTTTTTTTAGAGTTATGTCAAGGATTCGACAAGATAAATGTTCCACTCTGCTATTCATACAGTTTTAAAGGCTGTGGGTGTACTCGAACACTATAGAAAGAGATGTTCCTGTGTGGTTTGAATGGAAGTTGTTTCGCTAACCTATTACGTATATTTCCTGTCTGAATCGGCAACAATAAGGATATTACAAGATTGAAAGTATTATCGAAATCAGACTACATTGTAAAAAGTGATGCGTGGTCAAACACTAAAAACTCACCTCCGTCTTAAGAATTTTCGATCTTTTTTAAATATATTTCACTCGGACACATTTTCCATACATTTTTGATCAGGGTTCACGTGACCCTGAATTCTGACGCGAGTTTAACATTTTTAACCCATCTTAAAACTTTTTGCCCAACGCCGCTAAAGAAGTTTTCACTTAAAAAAAAATTATACGGGTTGACTTAAAAACCTCCTCAGTTTTTTCGTCGGTTAATAATTCTTTAAAAATAAAACCGACTTAAAAAAAAACTATTCTATAAAAGACTTATATGGTTTTCTCTTGGATGCCATTGTCAGAACTGGACTAAATTGAAATGGGACCACACGGGAAGCACCAGCTTTCAAATAAAAAAAGAATCATCAAAATCGGTTCACCCAGTCGAAAGTTCTGAGGTAACAAAAATAAAAATAAAAATATATATATACCGTCGAATTGAGAACCTCCTCCTTTTTTAAAGTCGATTAAAAATTAGTCAACATTTCTGACGTAAATTAAATCCGTACTACTTTCTTCAATCTGACTATACTTTATTAGATAGATGTTTTTAAAACGCACTTCAAAAGCGATTGTAATTCCTGACTGCAGTTTATTCGCCTATGGGAATCGAACCCTACTGTCCGACGGCGACGGTACGTGCCCGGCTTGCACAATGCATTCCCGGGTTCACTGTAGGGTTCATTCGGATTCTATGGACGTGCGCTGCGCGTGAGTTGCAATTCTAACTAATATTGTAAATGCGAATGTGAGTTCGTTTGTTTGTTATGCTCTCACGCATTAACTACTGAACCGATTGTCATGAAATTTTACATACATGTCGTTAGGGGTACAGATAAAGACAAGGTTTCAATGACAAAATAATTACTGTTCCCAGGGCAAGTGAATTGATTGAAATAGTCTATATCGGCAAGGGCTAGTGTTATAGAAAACTTCGACATGAGTTATCTAATATTATCTATACAAATAAATAAAATTCAAGTGTCTGTTTATAATTTCATAATAACAGCATTGTACTAAATGCATTCGAATGTACAACACTAGGTACGTTAACAAAAAAAAACAATTTTAATTTTTTCTGTTTGTCTGTTTGTTACGACTAATCTCCGGAACGGGAGGACCGATTTCCAGTGGTTATAAAGGAATAATTTCTGCTGTTTTTTTGGAAAAAGAATTAGGGTTCCGCGCTAAATATATAAGTATGTACACGTCATCGAACAGTTGGTTTTTAATATATCTTTGTACTAATATGATAATTTCGTTCGTTTCTTTTTACACATGGCTCATTTAGAACCCATAAAGTAAGTATAATGAGTCCACAGTTTCCTCTCTCTCTTTCCGTTGGTTTTTTACATATTTAGTTCTTTTATATCTACTAGGTATGTGCTAACGTGGGAAGTAGATTTATAGCAGACTAGCAGCGCCCCGCGGTTTCACTCGCGTAAGTCCCGATCCCGTGGGAATATCGAGATAAAAAGTAGCCTATGCGTTAATCATAAGTCAGGCCAGGTCTCCAGCTATCTAAATACCAAGTTTCATCGCAATCGGTTCAGTAGTTTTTGCGTGAAAGAGTAACAAACATTATGATGTCTCATCTCTTATCAAAATCGTTTTAATAATGATCATGTGTATTTTGTGTAACTGTGTAACTTGCATTTATTTTTATTAATAAAATATTCTTGATAAATAAAATGTATAAGAGGTGGTCCAGAATGCTAATTATATTTTATTATCTCGTCCAACAACGGGAACGATTAACGATGCTATAAATATGATAATAGGGTTAAGGTTTACATAAATGAAAGGATTCTGTTTATTCCATTATCAACGGTAAACAGCAATATATTTTTAAAGACTTCAAAAAAGAAGGTTCTCTATTTAACCAAATTTTGTCCGTATCTGT
The DNA here is from genome assembly GCA_963859945.1 of Euplagia quadripunctaria. Classification (NCBI taxonomy): domain Eukaryota; kingdom Metazoa; phylum Arthropoda; class Insecta; order Lepidoptera; family Erebidae; genus Euplagia; species Euplagia quadripunctaria. Next base: position 1,859,947 of record OY982560.1, on the reverse strand, counting down.
GTTACGCAATATTTTCGCTAATGGACGCCCATTAATTACGTGAGGCGTTTAGGGGGAGGAGGGGGTCGAGCCAGATCTCACCCAATCTCACGTCTGGGCCCAAGGGCCACGGCAGATATCATGTAATTTTTTTTCCTAAGAAACAATGTAAAATTACGAGAAAACTGGGTTAAATTAAATAAGAAATGTCTCTCCACTAAAATATACTCAAATGACTGATACTATTCAGTGAAATTCACGGATTGAATTAGTAAACAATATGTACGCGCATGCGCGTGAGTGTGTGCACTGATTGAATCAGCGAAATCCACTAATTCAACCAGTAAAATCTCACGTAAGATTAGGGGAGGGCGGAGGGGGTCGAACAAAATCTCATGATATCTCACCAGGGGGGGTCGAAATTCACCTCACATAATGAATGGATGCCCCCTAATTGTAAACAGTTTTAATTTTTATATTTGTAAGAAATAAAGTACACAGCAAGGGTATATGCCATATATATTTCTTGGAAAAAAATACCCCAAGGGTAAAAACGTTTTAAGAGGAATTATTTAGGTATATTAAAGTGGTTTGTACCTACTGTTTTAAAAGGTAATTATTTCAGTTACATAAACAGTTCAATGTAGGAATGTTTTGGTTGAATATAACATGTTATGTTTCTGTAGAATTACCTACGTATAGCCATGTCCATTTCTACGTAGGTACATATAAAATTTAGATAATTAATCAGTTTGTTGTTTGGCGCCGACTCAAAATAAGTTTATATAAAATTTTATAGTTTATGTAAATAAGCTCAAGACTTAAGAGGTTTATTTATTTATTGCTTTTTAGTTATTTCGTCGGTTTAATTTTTTGTTAAAAAGATTTTTATCTTAATAGTGAATGAAATACAAATCTGTCATACCGCACTGGCCTGTCTGTTCACTGTCGACGCGCATTTGACTTGTAGTTTTAAACTGAAATTTTGCAGGTTCCGTGCTGTTCTAATATACTTATTCTAATATTTTAATAAAGAGTGATGATGATGCGTAGTTAGGTAGGATTGGCTCGTGGCTAAGTGGTAAGTAACCGAGTAGGTTAGCACATTACAACGTTAAGTAATAATAGCTAGGTCAGTGTTAGGATTGGTGACCATTTTTAACTCATCGAAACCTCTCCGTGCCTCTGAGAGCACGTTAAGCCATCGGTCCCGGTTGCCATATGAACATCTGTGGCATTTGTTACGGGTAGTTGGAGCCCTAAAGAGTCCGACGACCTGGTCTAACTGCAGAACTTCGATATCGCCTAGTACTTGGGTTGTGGAGGTCTAATGGCAGTCGCTTCATCTAAAATGTCGAATTTCGGCCGTATCGTAGTTACACTGAAAGCCAACCCCAACTTAGTTGAGAAAAGGGGTGAAGGATGATAATGAGCAGTTAGGTTATGTGAACGACATTTTGTGATGACAAACGATTCGAAATGTACGATCTAAGATGTAATAGAAAAATTGGCTCAGCGTTATTATTACACGTAATCTGCTGTCTCACTGTACTTATGACCTCATTGGATTAGACCTAACATGAGTATGCTAAGACGTTACGAAACTTATACTAAAAATAGACGCGCCCCCCTCTTTGTTAACTTCGCTATCATCATTGTCATCGATCATTGTCAGTCTTGACGTAGTAATTGTCTGCGTCATTTTGTTTTCAATTACTTTGTTTGGAATCCCCAGCGCTTAGATTCTTTTATTATTTTTACTTTACTTTAAAAAGTCCGAGGTACTGTGTGGTCATTTTGTATTTTTTTTTCATGGTATAGGGGGCAAACGAGCAGACGGGTCACCTGATGGTAAATGACTACTGCCGCCCATGGGCACCTGTAACTCGAGAGTCACAAGTGCGTTGCTGCCCTTTAAGGTGGGGGTAGGGGAAGAGCGGAAGAGCTGGAGAGGGGGGAGGAGGGAAGGGTTAGCCGTTAAGGCCTCCGCTAGCTCACTAGGCGAAAAGTAATGCAAGCATTGCTTCACTGCCGGTTTTCTGTGAGGCCGTGGTATCACTCCGGTCGAGCCGGCCCATACGATAATTGGAATTGGAATCTCCAGTGTTTACTGATTTTTCTGTAGCGACTGTATTTTAACATGCTTTTATTAGCTTGTAACTATGTTAACAAATCTTGGAAGTCAATTTTAACGTACTTCTAATTGTCGTATCGAAATGAAACTTTTAATGTATATGTAGTTTGGATGACAATACTAGAATTTGACATCTTGGAGTTGATCTGATGGTGGAGCCAGGAGGTTGATAGTGGAACTCTTCAGTGGCTATTAGTAAAGGCCTCGAGTTTGGGCTCATATGATTCGTTTTAACGAGTCTAACAGATTAAGCTTACTAACCATGGTTCGATGATGAAGCCAGGAGTTGGGATTGTGGCTCTCTTTTTTTACTTTTTCACTCGGTTCACCATTAAAGCGTGTTTTTAGTTCAGACTTCAGAGCATACAAATATTTTACGTTTAGTTTGTAAATGATGTCAGTAAATGTCGCCGTAGTAACATATTGGTATTGGTATTGGTAAAGGGCTCTGTTTCCGCATTTAGACTCATAGGCGGTCCATTATGCGTTCAGATAGGTTTGCTAATTGAGCCAGCCTAGCTCCTTCCAGAAGCACAGAAGCCTCCTGGGGCGTTTACAGGCTTCTAGGAGCGACCTCGCTCCTGCGAGGATACTTGCCCGTTGCGTGGCCACTCCCTTGCACTCCAGTACAACGTGGGCGGCCGTTTCTTCCGCGTTAAGGCAACCTCTACATAGAGGACTGTTTGTCGCATTGATGGTGAATAGGTGCCGGTTTAGGGCCAAGGGGCCCGTAATGGTACCTACAACTATTCGGATCTCAAGTCAGTTGAGACTGAGCAGTCTACAAGTTAAACGCGGTGAGACCTCCGTCAACACCAGTCTAGATTGCCTACAGCCGGGCGTATCAGCCCAGCGACCGTTGTGCGCTTCACGGGTTCGTTGCCTTACCCATGAGCGAAGTTGGTTAAAGGGAAGTGGCAGCAGTATAGTTGGACCTGCCACTGACGTTGCAGATCCCTTTCTTGCCAGCTCATCGGCGGCGTCGTTGCCGAGTGAATCACTATGCCCCTTGATCCATTGTAGGGTTAGCCCATTGACAGAGGCTAATCGATTAAGTGTCTGATGGCATTCGTATATGAGGCCGGAGTTCATGGTGTTGCCCTCCAAGGCCTTCAGGACGGCCATACTGTCTGAGAGTATGCGGATGTTGTACTCTTTTATACCCCTTGACATGACCGCGGTAGCGGCGTAGGTTATCGCACGCACTCACGTTGGAATATGGAACTGTGTCGGCCTAGCGCCAGTGATATTGTTATATTCAAGTCTTGTGAAAAAACTCCGGCTCCAGTCCGTGTCCCCATCTTAGAACCGTCCGTGTATATCCGGACTTCGTTTATGCCAGATTGATCTCGGTCGCTCTCATGTAGTTGTATTCGGTACCTTCTACCGAAGATTTGTTGTTTAGGGATCCTATCGCATGGGGCAGCTATTAGTGGTTGGTATTCCACTAATTGGTTCCATAATTTGGAATGGAAACCTTCTTGGTTGTACCACAGACCTAGGTGTTTGAGTCTGATGGCTGCCACTGCTGCTTCTTGTTGTATATATAGGTCTAGTGGTGCCAGACCTAGAGATACTTCAAGGGCAGCTGTGGGTGTTGTACGCACGCAACCAGTGACGGCAGCATATGCGAGTCTCTGGAATTGCTGTAGTTTGTTTCTGACGGTGCTTAGCTCTGTTCTCTGCCACCAGGTAATGGCACCGTATGTGACGATTGGCCTTATGACCGTTTTGTATAGCCATAGTGTGATTTTTGGTGATAAACCCCAGCTTTTGCCGAGGAGTCGCTTGCATTGGCAGAAAATAATGCTAGCTTTGTTCAATTTTGTATCCAGGTGCCTGTTCCATAGGAGTTTACTGTCTAGTATCATTCCTAGATACTTGACTTCCTTGGTAAGGGTTAGACGGGTGTTAAATAGTTTAGGTAGTCTTAATTCTCCTAAACTAGGTTTATTTGTGAACATGATCAACTCTGTCTTCGTCGGGTTCACAGTTAAGTCGTGTTCCTCACACCATTGTTCCACGACCTTCAAAGCGGACCTCATTCGGTCGCATACCACACTCTCAAAGGGGCCACTGATGAGGATGGTCAGGTCGTCTGCATAGCCCACTGTGAGGAACTTGCGGTCATTAAGCCGCGTAATAAGCTCATTGACCACAATGTTCCACAGGAGAGGTGAGAGAACTCCGCCTTGCGGACAGCTTGGCTAATGCTGGTGAAGTTAGTTTTGTCGAAGGCACCCTCAATATCGATGAAGGTTCCTAGGGTCGACATCTTGTATTTTAGATTGCCCTCTATGTATGAGACAACTTAATGGAGGGCAGATTCTGTTGATTTGCCCATTGAGTAAGCATGTTGGTTAGGGTTCAGAGGGTAGTTGACTAGTGCAGTACTTCTGATTTCCCTGTCTATTAGTCTCTCCAGTACTTAAAGTAGGAATGATGTGAGACTGATGGGTCTAAATGATTTCGGTTGTGTGTAGTCTCCTTTGCCGGGTTTGGGGATGAAGACTACTTTGACCTCTCTCCACCTCAGGGGGACGTAGCGGTGTGCCAGGCAGCTTCCGTAGATAATCCGAAGATGATCTATTAGTGCCCCATCACACCATTTTAGCAGGCCTGGGAAAATACCATCCAGTCCTGCCGCTTTGTATGGAAGAAAGCTGTTGATCGCCCATTGCACTTTATCGTGACTAATGATTTTGCGGGCAGTGGTCCAGTCTGGGTCACCGTAGTAACATATATTCATCCATCATCCTCCGCGCCTTTTCCCAACTAAGTTGGGGTCGGCTTTCAGTCTAACTACGATACGTGCCGAACTTTTATATTTTACGTGAAGCGAAGCGACTGCCATCAGACCTCCTCAACCCAAGTGCTAGGCGATATCGAAGTTCTATAGTTAGACAGATTGTCGGACTTTTTAGGGCTCCAACCACCGGTAACGAATGCCACAGATGATCGTATAGCACCCGGGACCGACGGTTTAGCGTGCTCTTCGAGGCACGGAGAGGTCTGAATGTTTTAAGAATGGTCACCCATCTTCGACCGACCTTGCTAGTATTAGTTAACTTTGTAATGTGCTAACCTACTCGGTTACCACTTAGCCACGAGCCCCTCACGACGCATATTGTACATTTTAATTTATTAACAAAAACAAGTCTTATCGTATTTACTTTGAGATGTTTTGTACATGAATATGTAATTCTTAGAATATAACTCAAATATTATAGTTTTTAACAAACGTAGTGCTTTAAAGATTTTAGATAAGGTCGATTATCGAGGTCGGCTTTCTGTCAGCTGTTTAAATGTTAAAAGCTATTTGTAAAATAATTTATAATCTATGCTAATATTATAAAGAGGTAAAGTTTGTGAGTTTGGATATTCGGGGTAATCTCCGGTACTACTGATCCGATTTTGCAAATTCTTTTCGTGTTGGATAGCCCATTTATCGAGGAAGGCTATACGGTATATAACATCACGCTACGACCAATAGGATCGGAAAAGTGACCATAAACGCAGGCGAAACTTCGGGGACGGCTAGTATATTATAAAGCTGAAGAGTTTGTTTGTTTGGTTGGACGCGCTAATCTCAGGAACTACTGGTTCGAATTGAAAAATTCTCTTAGTGTTGGATAGCCTATTTATCGAGGAAGGCTATAGGCTATATAACATCACGCTACAACCAATAGGAGTAGAGCATCAATGAAAAATGTTGCAAAAACGGGGAAAATTTACAAACGCGGACGAAGTTGCGCGGGTCAGCTGTTATGTATAACCCACATTTCGTTGTCTAGCATGATCAAATTAGTCATTTTCAAGTATTTCTCTTACGTATGTTTTTTTTTTAAATGTTTTATTCAATTATTCATGATATGCTAATGACCATGACCATGACCTACATCTATGTCGTTTTAACTAAGACCGTATTTTTATTTCCTTGTACATATGTATTTTGGGTTTGTTAGCTACTTGTTTGTCGGTCTGTGAACACGTTGTTTGATTACCGCTAATTCATGGCTTCTTGTCAATGAAAACGACAAATTGCAAAGTCTAAATTTGATGTGTAATGGTGATAAGTACAAACACAGTTTTTAGATAATTAATTATACATATATGTTACAAAAAGGTGTAGTAAAAATTTAGAAGCTCTATTTGTAGCAGATGGAGTTGATATAGCCTGAAAAAAAATGTTTTTTTTTTTCAGATAATGCTTTCCCTAGTTCCTATTTCATGTCGATTTCTCAGTTTCAAAATAAGATTTCCGTTTTAAAAATTAAGACGTTATTTACGACTACTATTATACGGCCCAAAAATATGACCACATTTTTCTATAGCATCCTGTATGTATAAGTTGTTGCCCAGATGTCGAAATTCGACCTTAATTCTTTTAATTATTATTGATAAAAATAAATCACGTCAATAGCTACTAAACAAAAAAAAACGAAAACACATGTATTTGAATATAGAATAACATTGATTTATCAATGTTATTCTATATTCAAATACATATATTCGAATATAGAATATAGGTCGAATTCCACCATCCGTTGTCACAAACTAATAGGCTGATTAGTATCGAAGATTCTAGAGGTCTCGGCAATAAGAGCATATGAAGGAACTCCTTGCGTTGTTGTTAGCCATTTAGATTACGACTTGCTACTTGATGACAGTTCAGAAAATCTTTTCGCTTCACTTTTAGCCCTGATAAGATTATAACCCATAGCGGTTCCTACACGTCTCTTGAAAATGCTGACTAGTATTGTGGAATGTAAATAAATGATTGAGTACTGATTATTGACGAGCGTGGACTTGGTATTGTACCGGATTCAGAAACTCAATTTTTGAAAGACTTTGGTTTTGTATGCTGATTTTCGGTGACTGTGTAACTAAAGTCACCCTCACTGGAGAGACAAATGCAAGGTTTAGCGACGATCTAGTCATACTTACATTGGTGATGAGACTTTTTAGGCACCGTAAATCGGTAACCTTCAAGCGGCCGTGTGCTTATTTATACTTATTTTTATAAAAAAGTTGTCACCATTCACAGACCACGTTAATTTCTCTGCCCATTAAAACCTTTGTGGTCTGACACCTCATGTCTTTTAGAGCATGACCACCAATGACCACAGTCGTGACGTGACACTCGATCAAATCGCGCCAGAGCCAACCAACACCAAACTTTTTATCCGCGGTCATTGCCCATTCACCGTTCATTGCTCGCTTCTAGTTACGCAACCATTTCATCAGCAATTTTCATCGGTGGTTTCTTTTAATAGTCGTGTTTGGTTCGGGTGCTATATCGGCAATGGATTGTGAATTATTTTTTGCGTCAGATACCTTCTTCGGAGTTACTTTTCCGGTTTCAAGTGACTGTACAAAGTGTTCGGTATGTTTTTAGTTGCATTAATCTTTTATGGGTAAGTTGAGGAAGCTTTAGGTACAATTAATGTCTTATACCTATCCAGCTTTCGTCTTGCTTATTGCTTAAAGTTTAGCTGACTAGCTTTAGGTCTTCTGCAGAGGGGTCTTCTGAAAGTACTTTTGTACCAGTCGTACACTCTATCTGATTTTAGATGCAAATTTTGGATTTGTTTTTTTTAAACAAAAGTAATAATTATGTATTTACGGGAATTAATGCGATCACGAAAAGGTAATACAACCTCTGAATTGCCTGAAGTTTCGACCAGGTTGCACTGGCCGTGGTCACAGGCGATCAGCGTCGGGCGATAATTATATCATGGAACGCGAAAGTTTTAAAAGTTAGTTAACCAAAAGTTATTCAACCTACACAAAATTGCAGGATTTCTTATCACCGGAATAACTGACCTTAAAATGATGACAAAAAATGTGGTGTATTATTACTGGAAAACGAAACAAAAAATTACTGTATTTATTGTGCTTGACCCGGTTTTTTAATAAGTAGTTTAATCGGTACGGTCTGTTTTTTTAAACTGGTACGAAATAACGACGTATGACGTCAAAGCTCGCTATTGTCATATCGTTTACTTTTAGAGTCGGATTTGATAATTAATAATTATAACAAACATGGAAATAGTAAGCAATCTAACAGTTCAAGATTATGTATAACGCTTATTTTTATGCGTGGAATGTGACCTTTAAGAATTTGTATCACATTTCCTGCTTTCGATATAATATGTAATAAAACCTTCTAGGCGGAATGAGTAATGAATTTTCGTTGAAATAATTTAATTTGAAAGGCTTCCACGCAGTTTCTGCGAAACAATTGACACCGTATGGTTTAACTGTAAATTGAACACATGTTTGCGAACAACGAAACTGGATTTAAAATTGGGCAATTGAGAAGAAATATCTGGGAGGTAGTCTGATATTAAAAAAGCATTTCCATCTTGTAATGTAAGTCGTTATAGCAGTGGAAAGACTAGCAAATAGCCCCACGCAATAAAATCAAGTGAGAAGAAATAGAGACTTTATTTTGTACTAGGTAGCTACGCCCCAAGTTTCACCCGCGTAAATCCTGGAATATCGGAATAAAATAGTCTACGTGTTAATCCAGGTCTCCAGCTCTCTACACACCAAGTTTCATCGCAATCGGTTCAGTAGTTTTTGCGTGAAAGAGGAACAAACATCCATACATCCTCACAAACTTGCATGTTTATAATATTAGGAGGACAAATAACAAAATAACATTTCTGTAACGCAGTTGTTTTAGACAACCATCCCAAAATGTCTTTTAATTAAGAAAAAAATATAAAAAAAATTAAATGCGTAAACACATCACTATCTTATACTAAGGTATTTGTTCTCGAATACTTGTTTGTAAATAGATATATATTATTCATAGAAATAACCAGACCAATGGAAATACACATGTTGATGAACAAATATCCAAACTGCGTCAGAAATATTTTTATTTTTATTTTATTGTATACACACAAACGGCAAACGAGCAGACGGGTCATCTGATGGTAAATGACTACCGCCGCCCATGGGCACCTGCAACTCGAGAGTCACAAGTGCGTTGCCGCCCTTTAAGGTGGGAGTAGGAGAAGAGGGGGAGGGGGGAAGAGGGGGGGAGAGGGGAAGGACGGGAATAAGGGAGAGGGAAGGGTTAGGGCCTCCGGTAACCTCACTCACGCGGCGAAATGCAATGCAAGCATTGCTTCACGGCCGGTTTTCTGTGGCCGTGGCAACGAGGTCGAGCCGGCCCATACGTGCCGAAGCATGGCTCTCCCACTCAAAATCATGCAGCGGGAATCGAACTGCTGACAGTTTTAGTTGTATAGTCGAATGCTCTACTACTAGCCTGACAAGCGACTACGGATGCCTATAAATTTCTAAACTGTATCCTACGCCCGGTTTTTTTTAAAAGACAACTCCCGCATTAGGAACATTCCTGTGTTGCGGGGGCTGCACAAACATTTAGACAACGGACACAAAGAACACCCAGACTCGGGACAACTATTTATGTATCACACAAATTTTTGTCCCGTGCGGGATTTGAACCCACAATACTCGGCGCGGCGTAGTGGCGAGGTGACTACTTAAACTACTGCGCCATCCGCGCAGTCGCTTTAACATTGGGAAGGCCACCAGTTACTAACATTATGATAACAAGCATATTAAATTCATTTAAGCTTACTCGGTCCCATTTATCACACAAATGACTCTTAAAAGTAAACCTGATCGATATCAAGTCCGGTCCGATCGCTTCCCGTCATCTGCCGGAAGTCTCGTCTTCCACGATGCGTTGTACCTTGTAGGTACAATGTCACAGGTGTGTGGAGTGCATTTGTTCTCGCACCGGTGGCCTGTGCGTATGCGCAAGTATAGCTAAAGGATTTTGTTGTTACGTTGTTTTAGAATTTAGAGATATTTTGTGAAAATTGGTTTAGTAATGTTCGCATTTATCTTCTTGCTTCGTCCGTATAAAGTGTAAAGGTGAGATCAGTAGATGAATGATTTTACTATCACTATAACGCAATGTAACTATCAATCACGTTTAAATGAATATACTGGTCATATAAGTAGGTTCCACTGCTTACAAAAATCTACTGTATTTAGTAATTTAGAAATATATCTAAAATTATGGTTTTTCCCTCGCAGACGAGTAGACTATTCAAGTTTGGGAGTGAGTGTGTATGTTTCTTACTTCTTAACGCTGTAAGAGCTGGATTCTGATGATATTTGACACATAGATAGTTGTATCCTGAACCAAGATTTTTTAAAACAAGGCTTTATAAAGCACTAGCAGCGCCCCGCGGTTTCACCTGCGTATGTCCCGATCCCGTAAAAATATCAGGATAAAAAGTAGCCTATGCGTTAATCTAGATCTCCAGCTATGTACATACCAAGTTTCATCGCAATCGGTTCAGTGGTATTTGCGTGAAAGAGTAACAAACATCCATCCATCCATCCATCCATCCATCCAAACTTTCACATTTACAATATTAGTGGGATGATCTGTTCAGAATTCAAAACTAATATTGATACAATTTTATAACACCACCAACTAACACTGACTCTCTGAACCATTTTGATCCATCCTAAGGTTGCCAGGAAGCGATTGCATCTAGCAATAAGGCCGCTCTTTGTACATTATCTGTTTCACACATGAATGTATGATACTTCTACTGTAACTATGGTGTGCGAATAAAGTGTTATCTATCTATCTATCTATCTATCTGTCTAAACCCCAAACCACTTATTTACAACATTTGTACTTCTAAATGCTTTTATTATTCAAATATTAAAAAGTTAGTTCCGTCTTAGTCACATGTGCTGGAAAAATCAAATAGTCTGCATAATTAAGTGGTTCCAAGTAATAAAAACATGGCTGCCTGATTAAAGAACTCTTTGACGTATGCTCTACAGTCTCCACGAAGTCATATTTGTTTATGTGACTCATTTTGGAACAGGATATTATTTTATTAGGTCTCAGTCAGACTCTGTTGACTTTATAAGCCATTAAACCTTTCCTCGCTTAGACCTGCACAGTTCGTATCATAAATTTCACACTCGTTAAAATCAGAAACAGCTACTGATTGAGCCTTATAATGGTCGTGTTATACGTGATATGAGCCCTGTTTAAATTGTCCCACTGCTGGGCACACAAACATTACACAGTAGCTGTTGGCACATAGTTGGCCTGGAAGTTTTGGTGACATCTATGACACGGGAACCGCTCATTTTTTCGGGGTAAAAAGTAGCCCATGTGTTATTCCAAACTACAGTTCCGTTTAGCCGTTTCCATCCATCCATCCATCCATCCATCCATCCGTCCGTCCGTCTGTCCGTCGGTACGTCCGTCCGTCCGTCCATTTATCCATCCATCCATCCATCTATCCTCACAAGCTTTCGCCTTTATAATATTAGTAAGGTTCTCAGTATGAGTGGGGTAAAGCAATAGGCTAACATGCTGATCGAGAGAGCGAATTGGTAGACTATAAAAACCTTTCAGAATATTTTTGGATAGGTACTGTTACGTACTTAAAACCGAAAATCCGTATTTAAAAATTTTTGAAAGTATATTTAAGTTTAGTAACTTAACTCATATTGCAGTTTATATTTATTCTTATCGGTGTACACAGATATTCACATTAGTTGCCAATAATTTTTTTACGCAAGACTAGGTTTTGTTCGCGCTTTAAAAGTTATCATAATCGCAGTCTGCGACGCAGGATACGTACGTTGTCAGTCAAATTTTATCATGCTCTTGTATCAATTTTTTTTATAGATATGATTTATTAAAAAAGGGTAAATATTTTGACTTCCTGTATAAATCGATAGCATATGTTATCGTCATATTTTAGGGTAAAATTAATTTACAAACCAAACAAGCCGTAATACACGGGTTACGTTATGTTATAAATAGATTTCTTGCTAACAATATAATTTTATGACTGTGGCAATAATTATGATGACGAATGTTTGGGTAAGCCTTAAATAAATAAATTATATTTACATTTATGTGTAGCTTTTGCCCGCGACTTCGCTCGCGTTAAGTTATTTGTCTATCCCTTTGAGAACAGTACTTTTTTTCTGGATTAAAGATACTTATCCTAAGTCCTTTTATATACCCCTGATAACTTGTATTTAAAATTTCATGATGATCGGTTGAGTAGTTTAAGCGTGAAAGCGTAACAAATAAACAATTTAACTTTCACATTTTTAATACTAGCTGTTCCCCACGACTTCCTACGCGTGGTAATTTCGCTGTGCTATGACAGACAGACTAATCTATCTCTATGCCAAATTTCATCCAGATCCGTTCAGCCGTTTTTGCGTGCGTAACAAACGTCCATCCATCCATCCTCACAAACTTCCGCCTTTATAATATTAGTAAAGAGTAGTTTATGTTATACATATGAATAAACGGTCACTGACCTCTCATTGTATATTGAATAGATTTTAAAATCCTTGACTGTTTTATATGTAAATTTTATTTGAGGATGTTTGTATAAATGTCTATTCCTGAAAAATAGTGAGCATGCACTATTTATTCTAAACATACAACCATATGGTTTACTTGAGATTGATAGAACGAGTATCAATTAAGTAGGAACCTTAAAATATTTAAAAAAAAAATACGTCATAGGTAAGTCTGTTTCAAAATGTCCGTATAAAGTGGTTGCCTGGCTATATTAAAAATTGATATGCACAACCAAGCATTATTTTAATCGTGGAACACTTGTAAAACATAGTAGTTATTATTGCAAAAACTCGCCGTGAGCACTCGTGATGATTAAATCCACCATTTCCGCAAGTTTTTTACTGTAACCAAGTGATGTCTATCGAATTTATACTTACCTACTAATCAAGACCTTGTTCAAAATTTATATGTCTGCTCGTTTTAATCTTATTGATTTTTAGGGTTCCATTCGGATCACTTTGTTGTCCATCCGTCTGCTTGTCTGTCCGTCTGTGTGTCTGTCAAAAACCTTTTGCCCAGAAACACGTGCAGGTATGAAGTTGACATTAATATCAAATATGTCTCCGGTCCTTTGCACCTGTAAAAAAACAAGCTTCTAAGTCAACACAATTAAAAGATATTTACGATACCCTTTTGCTAATCGATTGAAATGTCAGGCAAGGGGTATCTTATCTTATTTAAATATTACCGCGAATTAGTCTTGATTTATACTAATCACTCACTAAACTTATAATTAGAACAGCAATTCTCACAAAAGGAATCCGGTGGAAATCGTGTTCTAAGGATGTTTTACGTTACAAGATATTATCTGATTTGTTTAGAAGTAATGATATGTGTGTAAGATCCTGCCTTCCAGGAAGTATGTGCAATCGTCAACGAATGACTACTACATGTATTGCAACTACTTAGTCACAAGGTGCCTAATGGAAGTTACTAGAAACCCAATACTTGCCACATAATATGTGCATATATAAAAATCATTAAATGACTTACTTTGTTTTGTTGAATGATAGAGTAGATTTCTGTAAGCGAGCGAACCTTATTTAGTAAACCAGGCCTCACAGGTTCGCGCTGCGCGCTGTTTCAAAATATAAGAACATTGATGTGAGTTACTACGAATGTTATCTTTTTAATATTTACCATTTTATTTATGAGATTTATATCATAATGTGTGAAAACTAGTTCACATGAGATTTATTAATGTATAGCATAAACTGTTGTCCTTGCGTCTATTACAAACTTCTTTTTTTGTGAGCTCAACAGGAAAACCAACGCGAACTTAATGAATTCGTGACGAGTTTATGTTGCCTTCTCACCAGGACAAGGGAACATAAGGGATTCGTCTTCTGCGAATCGAATTCTAGAATTCTAATTGTAAGTAGGTTGTGAGGATCATCTTCTGCAATCGAATTCCAGAATTCCATTGAGATATCTATCAAGTTTTAAATAGAATCTATCAAATAAAATGTCCTACTGCTTTCCTAGCAATTCTAATTTGAATTATCCCATTCACATTTTTTCCTTAGCATTTTCCTCCTACATGACCTCGTGAATCACAAACGCCCACATTGCCTCTACGTGTTTTAAAACAGACGCCAGTCTGCAGGAAGGCTGTTCTGCTGCACCCGTTTACGCTATTAAAACAGTAGGGAATGTGGTGTCCTAACAACTCCATATAAGGCATTGGCATATTTCTTTTTAGCTTTTACAAATTCCTGTTAATAGTTACCATGACATTTTTCCAGTCCATAAACTCCCTGGTCTCGCTACAACACTTTAAAGCAAATGAACTCGCGTGGGCCCAAATTACTCGGTATTTGACTACATTTTTTCACTTTCTGCATACTGCATAAGCATGCAATCAACGGTTATTTTATCGCAAATGATCGTGGTCACTCGAGTGTAGCCATCTCATTCATGAGTGTTATGTAACGCATGTAATAGTCTCGTGAATGAATGATTCTATGCTTAGTAACTTCTGGTTTAGATTTAATATGTACCTGCACGTTACTATTGGTATATTATATCATGAAGTCTGGTTTAGAGTAGGTCCTATAATCAAGATTAATATGAAGTCTTATGAGTAAGTAGTCATGTGCCTTAGTCTCCGGTTTAAGAGTTAAGTTTTAGAGACATTATTTTGAAGACTATTGATAAATTCTCGTGTTGGGACGGACAAATATACAATTAACGGACAAAAATTACACCTAGAGTCGAAACAAGTATCTGTGGACAGTGTGGCCCACACAAATAATTGTTTTGACGATATACGTAGAGCATTGGGTTGTTACGTTGGATGTCGCGGATTTGTCTCGCTCAGAACATCTATTTGTATTCATGAATGTCTGTATGATTGGCCTGTTGGACTAGTCGTTAGTGATCCTGACTGCTCGACTGAGGTCGTGGGTTCGATTCCCATCGAGGACCAACAGTTCTGTAATGAGCCTGATCATTTGTTGTGTAATTTATCATAATATGTAGATATTTAGAACTATATAAGTGTCTTTATCAGCAGTTTGGTTAACATACTGCCTAGTTTAGGATCAGACGGCCGTCTGTGGGATGTGTCAAGTTTTTATTATTATTCTTAAACCTTTCCATAGTAACATAAAATGTTGATGCTGTACACATGTACGTACCTATATACTTAAAAGTATGCATATTTACAAAATAATAATAATAATCTAAATACATTTGTTTATCCGTGGTCTAGAATCCATAGTACTTACTACTTTTGTTTAGTTTGTACCTAAAAAGCGCTGTATACTGACCTGGAATATTTGAAATTATTGTGTAGGGATAGAACCTACAACACTCGAAGCGGTGGACCCCACCGACCAAGGAAATCACTGCTCCATATATCCACACAATGTTTTTTGTCTATATCTAACAGCCGTACACTTACATCTATAGACCATGATCATACCAAAGTGAAGCTGAGGCTTTACCTCCATTCAAAATATCTTTAAGTATTCCATTATCATAAAATAACACTCTCAGATTCTTGTGTCATACATCTTTTAAATTCGAAGTGGCTAGTTATTGTGTGGCGGCACTTTTGTGATAACGGTATACAAGTGGTGTCACCGCTATCCTGCTTCTACCGCGCAGTTAATTTGTTATGCGCCAGCGCATGTTGGAGTTTTGCGTTTCTTAAATATAAAAGACATTCTGTTTTTTATAGAAGTATAATTTCATTAACAACGTTTCATTTGATTTCAAAGTATACAAACTTTTAAACTTTCGCGTTCCATGTTATAATTATTATTTACACGGGAATTTACGAGATCAAGAGAAGGTATTACATACCTCTGAACTGCCTGACGTTTCGACCAGGTTGCACTGGCCGTGGTCACATGCTCGAATCAGCCTGTGACCACAAGGTACCTAGTAAATCCTTAATAAACTCGTGTTAGTGGATGTTATTGTTTAGATAAAGGAATAGTCTAGCCTCCCATGTGTTGTAGTTGCCCCGCCATGTCTTAAAAAGCTATTTTAATATTTACACGCCAATATGGTAGACCATAGAAGAACTCTTTAAACACCTAACACCACTGTAACGATGTCAACTTACCTATGTTTAGTAAAACAAAGATATAGAAATTGGAAAATAAAACAGAAAATCCTTGTTTATAGATACGAATATGATGTAGTTAAGAGATATCTTAATGTATTTAAACGGGAATTAACGCAATCACGAAAAGGTATTACATACCTCTGAATTGCCTGACGTTTCGACCAAGTTGCACTGGCCGTGGTCACAGGCTGTGACCACGACTCGGCTACGTGTTAATTCTCGTTTAAATACATAATTAAATTATGGAACGCGAAAGTTTAAAAGTTAGTAAGAGATATCTGTTGTTGTCGAGCGATGTCTTTGCAATCTCAAGAGTTTACTACTTTTGGTAATTTATTACTCTTTTAGTTCATAAAAATTTTATTAACATTAAAACAAAAATCTACTGTAGTACTTAATTAAACGACAGTTATATAAATGCAATACAATAAAGTTGCAATGATATTAATGGCGAGGTTAAGCAGTTAGTGTGAAAGGTGATCACGTCAAGATCGTGTTCCTTCTCACAGGAGCTCGCCTTGACATGAAGCGCTTTTGTCGCTACAACCGCTACATTTGTAAGACTGGTCAAGTTTTTGAGGTAAACTCCTATTAGCAGATGTAGGCAACAAATGTTTTATAAGTATGACATTATTTTATTCTAAGATACTAGGCTGTAATGTCAAGGGTTGAATAATTACAAGACATGATGGGATACAGTTCTTTTGATACGAAATAATCTCAGATTTTGGTAGCTTTCGGCAATTTTAGCTATAACAAGCAATTTGTCGCAGTTTCGCCGTGTTTACCATAAGGTTATTGCTCTACAATCTCTACAACCTTCCTCAAGCATCCATTCCATTCCGCAAGCTATCCTACTAATATTATAAACGTGAAAGTTTGTGAGGATGTATGGATGTATGTATGTATGGATGTTTGTTACTCTTTCACGCTAAAACTACTGAACCGTTTGATTGCGATGAAACTTGGTATGTAAATAGTTGGGGTCCTGGATTAACATATAGGCTACTTTTTATCCTGATATTCCCACGGGATCGGGACTTACGCGGATGAAACCGCGGGGCGCAGCTAGTTTTAAATAAGAAAGTTTGGATGGATGTTTGTTACTCTTAATCACGCTAGAACGGCTGGACGGATTTGGGTGAAACTTAGCACACACATAGATTATAGTCTGGAATAGCATATAGACACGGAAAAATGTACGGTTCCCACAGTAAAATTTCCACGCAGACGAAGTCGTTGGCAACAGTTCGTTGGGCTCTAAAATGAAAAAAAGAATTGCCCCAATTCGACTAAAATTTCTAGAGATTCGGATTATTTAAAAAACGGTTTGTTTATAATATTATTCAGCTTTATAATATTAGCGTAGGTATATTGGAACATACTTATCAATACTCATCATTCATCCTGTACCAATCCGTGTATTTCCGTAATTCGTGTTTTCCCCCAAATTTCTGTTGTCACAAAAGAGAAAGCAAATTGTGCGCAATCACTGTGTCCCCTCTTATTAGGGATGCGAATACAGCGTAATTTGATCACGACTCCCTTCAATCAAATTTGAACTTAAACACGTTTAA
Organism: Euplagia quadripunctaria; assembly: GCA_963859945.1. Classification (NCBI taxonomy): domain Eukaryota; kingdom Metazoa; phylum Arthropoda; class Insecta; order Lepidoptera; family Erebidae; genus Euplagia; species Euplagia quadripunctaria. Next base: position 1,842,269 of record OY982560.1, on the reverse strand, counting down.
ATTAACTCTGGTTTTTTTTTTTAAATGTCATTATTGGACGCGTACTGAAAAGTAGGGGCCCGTCGTACAGTCGCTAATCGTGGTAAAATAATGTTGCCAACAACTAATCTACTGATTGAAAACGAATTACGATGCACGCCGATTTGCCTCTAGGAGCTAATAGCCTTCTGTCTAGACTATATGTATTCAAATTGATAGAACGTCAATACACTCCAAATATCCTGATAAACTGGTCTAATTGTTGGATTGCATCTAGGGTTGCCAGTTCTTTCAGATCAAAAATTAGATTTGTCGACATTTGGCTGTAAGTGTAGCCTCATAAAAAGTTATTATTATGTTAAACAATAAAAAAATATTCAGGGTATAATTCAAATAACCATTTAAGAAAATAATATATGCCGATTGTAATATCTACCATCATCTTAGCTATAGAAGGTCTACTGCTGAATCACAGATCTCTCCTAGACATTTCTACAAAGGTCGTGCGTAGCCATCATCGCAGTTCACATCATGTAGGTCCATCCGTAGGGTACTTCCCAGCCCAGAAAAAGTGTATTTTTACGGCCAAAATACTAAGAATAAAATAAAATAAAGTGAACTTGGCAGCCCTAATATAATTACCACAGGCTGACTTCCGTTACAAACCTAACTAATTTCAAAAGGGGTCACCGACTTCAGATTTCTGCTCTTAATTATTATATCTCTTTCTATCTCTATATCACGAAAAAAAATCGTATGTGTGAGGTTTTAAAGAACATTATTAGTTGCATTTTGCGCCAAAAACTTAGCTGGGGGCGCAGACATGTGGCGAGCAGACACCGGCTCTACTTGTTGGTCAATCGAGCCCGTCCGGTGGAAGCTTGGGCTATTTGAACAGTGAACTTAAATGCTAAATCCTTACTTAATATTATAAATGCGAAAGTAACTCTGTCTGTCTGTCGCCCTTTCACGCCAAAAGTACTAAACCGATTTAAATGAAATTTGGTACACAGATAGTCTAGAGCCTGAGAAAGGACGTAGGCTACTTTTTAATGCGAAATAGGGGGTTAATAAATAAGGGGTTGAAAGGTGGGGATGAAAAGTTGTATCGAAGTATCATTATTTAGAGCTAGAAGCTTGAAACTAATTTTTTAGGCTGTTGATTCGATATAAATACACTATTCCACGCGGATGAAGTTGTGGGCACAACTAGTATTTAATAAGTTTTAAAACTAATTGTTTTAATAAACCTTAGATTGATACATCATTATAAACCTACGACGTGGTAAAAGCGTCTCACCTTTTTTATACGTATAAAGCAACGATCATACTTTTAGTTCTTGTGTCTATGGTCAAATTAAAAAAAAAGCTGTTTAAGCACATGGACGTATGATTTTTTTCCATGTTCAAGCATTACAAAACTATTTGTGCGTTATAGCATAGATCCAAACAAGAATGATTATATTCTATTTGCTTCTTGTTCTATGAAGCATATTCAGTCAATATAAATTCATACTATAACATACATAATATATCATTCAAACAGAATCTCATGTATGTTTAACCGTGAGACATGCTAGTATATTTATTCTGTGATCATGTCCTAACGGCCAGGTGACTAACCGCTTTATATAAGTAATGTTCAACGCGGTTGTATATTATCCTTATGTTTTTTTAAGGACTCATTCTTAGAAGCGTATATTGTTTACTAAACTGTGCGGTTTCGCGTAATACGCTTACTTCTTAAAATGCAGCTATAGAATTATGTACATACATTTACTAGTAGTTTTACACGCTCAAACAGTTCGCTTTGCGTAAGTGTCAAAAGTCGTGATTCCCTCTTTTGCGTTGTAAGCCGGCTCTCTACACTCGAGGCGCGAAAGCCGTGAAACGCGAGTGTGGTTTCGCGGCTTCGCGTTCGAGTTTGGCGGCGTTCACCGATCAGTATCGGTTTTTTTAGTCCCGTGACAAATAGTTGCGCTGGCTTTCGGCACGTGAGCGCGAATGCATCTACACCCGCAGTGTTTTCGTATTAGTAGCGTGGCAGACGCGATGACAAGCGTAAGTACCTAATAAAATCAGCGTTTCGTATCATTACTATCACTGCCTGAATGTGATACCATTCAAGCTGTGATATCTTATGATCGCGCAGAGCTCATTTTAGACAAAGCCAGACTGGAGCGTTTTTATTTTTAATATAGATAATATAGGGTAATATGTATATGCTGAAGCACAGATTGACACAGCAACTGAAGTAGCGAGATCAGCTTACAGGGAACGAGCCCGCGAACGTGACTGCGAAATGTGATTCGCGCCGAGCCCGCAGTAGTGTAACTTACAGCCTTCTTTATTGAGCGTTCTATCGTACGTTAACCTAAGATTTCAAATCGGACTAGACCATTCAAATTAGCAATGTTTTAACAAACTTTTCCATGTTCATTTTCGTTACTAACTTTTACCCACTTCACTCGCATTAAAGTTATTATATACTTACTATCCCTCGGTAACAGTATTTTTTTCTGGATGAAAGGTGCCCTATTTTTTTTTCTGTACCCCTTAACGAACTTGAAAACGTAACAGACAGACAGACTGACAGATATACTTTCGCATTTATAAATAAATGTTACTAGCAACCCGCCCCGTCTTCGCACGGCTAGTAGAGACATTCAACAATCATCATCATATTTCAACCAATTTACACAAAACGTTAACAAATTATACACCTAAACCTTCCTCATGAATCACTCTATCTATTGGTGAAAACCGCATGAAAATCCGTTCAGTAGTTTTTCAGTTTATCGCGAACAGACAGACAGACGCGACGGGGGCTTGGTTTAATAATATGTAGTGATTTAAAAAAAGAATATATACACTTATAACTCTGTATGGAGTAGCTTCAGAAATCAGCTGAGCCATATCATGATAAGCTGATATGGAGCAGTTTTATACATCTTATTCTGAAACAAGTCGCGAACATTTCAAAACGAATTCCATACCAAAAGTACTAACAAGAAAACAGGTCTTTATAAAATAATGTAATTTAACCCCTCAGTGGATACCAACCATTCTATTACATCAACAACTGACGAAAGAGTAATAGCAGTATTGCAAGCTTCCGTCACTGATTGACGGTTGTATGTATGTCAATGTAACAATGGACGCTAACTCGGTACCTGCTCCTCTGTTCACGGTGACTGTGATCATGCGAACACCATGGCGATTTAGTATTTGTTTGATCACGATAGTTACTGTTACTCTGGCATGGTATCTATTTTTTTTTTTAATAATTAATTATCATGTTATTTTCTGGGGTAGGACCAGGTAGATTTCCATTGAAATTGGTTCTGGCTAGACTAGGAAAGCATCTGCGATGCACACATAAGATACTAGCTTGTTATTGAATTTCTAAAGGTGAGTATTATCACCAGACCTCTAAGGTCGTCAAGTTGCTAGTAAAACTACTGGTGTTACGAAAGTTATTCTTTTTTTTTTTAATAAGAATACTAGTAGCGTGGGTCACACATTACTAGGATTCTTGTTAGCCCCTCCAGCTAAGCTAAATGATTGTGTTAGGAGTGGGTTCACGTCGGTAGTGCACTGGGTGGGGTTCGAACCCGCAACCACATTGATCGCAAGTCCGACGCCTTAGCCATTACGCTACCGCCGCTTGTTACTTTGTGCGGGCCGTGCGATTAGCCATATGACTCCAGGCAAGGAAGTATTGCTATAGAAATATAGCTGGAACGAAACTTGACGTCTCATGATAATGATGCAACTTGCACCACTTTTTCCTTGAATTCGCATCTCACGGTGTATGAAAATACAATTTGTCATGTGCAGTTCTGATCATATTTATCTGATCAAATAGGAACGAAACAATATTTAAAATAAGCTTTTCAGTCCTTTTTAATAATAATAGGTCTTATAACTTTTATTTTCATAAATCAATAAAAAAGAAACACGTCATGGCCCTTCACGACACAGAAAAAGCGCGCTGAATTAGCGACGTTTAAAAGCCACTGGTAGGTATGTTTTAATTGCAGGATAGTTAAGTCGCTATCGTCCGACGATCGTGATTCAAACTATCGCATATCGGCCGATAGTTCAGTCTTGTGGTGGTTGATTTGTTGGTAAAGAATCGCACGCGCGTAGGCCAGGCGCAGACAGTAAATCAGGTTTCCAAAATTGGTTGCAGTAACCCCCGATCATCTCCCGTACTAGAACTATCGACCGACTGTTTAGTTTCGTACTGATTGCCAGAACGATCAAACTATCGGTCGACTAAAAATCACCAGTTGCTCTAAATCACACGAAACTGGCTGTAGTTTTAATATAAAAATACTGTAGTAATTGATATTTTATATGTAACCTCTGACTCTGACAAGATTTAAAAAAAACTATAATTATGTACTTATACGGGAATTAACGCGATCACGAAAAGGTATTACATACCTCTGAATTGCCTGACGTTTCGACCAGATTGCACTGGCCGTGGTCACAGGCTGACTGGCTCAGCGGTGCACGCCCTCCGTCGTCGAGATCGTGAGGTAGAAGGTTCTTCATCCACCCGCACATTTTCGATATTTTTAATATTTTGATTTCGCCATGTACCGTCACATACTATACTAACAGCGTCCCAATTCTCTAAGCAAACCGATGTGCCCCTATTCTGGTGTTCACCCGACTGCGCATAAAAGCGAGGTGACATGTTTTTTATCACTGGATTCCACGCTGTTGATAATTTGAAACCATCTTCCCGATTGAAAGTTTTGTGTTTTTTAAATTCAATTAATTTAAAAAAATACTATCGACTCCCGGTTTTTGGCCTGGCCGGCCTGAACTTGGCAACATAGAAATCTTATATCCTGTTCAAAACCAACACACGCCTAATTAATACAGCATTCAATTAAAACCCCAACTACTATCAGTATTTCTATTATAGAACCACCGACAGACCTATTATTCGTCTTGCAACTGAACATAAAAACTAGGCAGGTGTGATCCTACGAGCATCTGTCGAACCAGCCCCTTGTAGTCGCCCTTGTGAATGTTGTGTGGGAAGGGGCAGAGGGACGATTGTTCATGAAGCGTTTTGTACGTGTCGTGTGATGCAATTTATTTTATAGTTGCGGAAGCTAATCTGTGATGGGATTGAAATTTAGATTATGGTGCTAGCAAATAATTCGCATGTTGATAATTTTTTTTACTCCACTAGCAGTGTCGTGGGAGACTTAAACAGGCAATAAACGGATAGAATGTAGACGCAGACGCAGACTCTTAAATTAAATGAAATAATTTATTAAATTCATTACATTTTGGGTAAAAAAAGTGTTCACAAAATATAATTTAATTTGTACCACCAAAATCTGCCTGAGAAGGCGTATGAATTATTTGCCAAAGAAACAATTACTATTATATAACTAAGAAATAATAAGAATTAGAAAAAACGCATGTAATTACGCACAGGTTTTAACATAGTTAAACTTGTTCGTTAGTATATCAGGAACATGGTCCTGAATTTCATCCCATTTTTGACGTTCGGAACATTGTCAAATTAACGTTTTAATGCGAAAAAATCGCCAAAAATTGTTTTTTTTTGTAATTTTCTTCTACTGTATTATAATTTCGCATATCGAACTTTTTTATCGTATAGGTTCTAGAAATCCAAAAAATTTAAGACCAGTTCGATTAAATTTGGTCCATTGTTTGTTTAAATAATGTCCAATTACGGTCGTAAATCGCAAGAAATTCAATTGGCTCTTCCGTCTCAAAAGGTTGCCTACCCCTGGTCTAGGCCTATATTTTATGATTCTGCAGTAGGCGTGTGCATTATTATTATTTAACACCCCAAAATGGCGTCCGAAAAATGTCCAGTTTTCGGAGATATGGTTCATGTTCATCCATTCATGTGACTGATATATTTTTTCAACTTAACGTCAACAATTTTTCATCTTCAAAAAAGTTTATATATTTCGTTAAAACAGAGCTCATTTTTTCCTATCTAATAAAATGGAAGCTAACTCACATTATGACATTACTTTTGCGCCACCCAGTACCTACATGCATATTCTCGAAAAACATTACTCTCCTTTTGTAGTCGGGTGAAAACACAAACACTTGTGTTCTTTTCACAATTAAAAAAATATTATTCTGCAAAAGAACAGGTCAGAAACACCGGAAACCGAGCTTCAATTAAACGGCAGAGGAAGCTCTTAGCGATATGGGGGGCTACTGGCCTCTGGAGGTGAATATATGTAAATTTTATATGCGTTTGGTTACGTGTTTCATATTTCTGTAGTTACTAACGCCTTATGCACTGATATGATAATGACGATGACGGTGTCTCGTCTCTAACATTAACTTATCAATATAAATAAATGGTTAAGTTGAGGTATGTTCAGATACACAGACAGTTACTGTTATAATAAATTATATGACTGTCTGTCTCTCTGAAGCTAGTTAGTGGAAAAAAATATATCAATGCATGACTAACCGACACCATGCTGGCTGGTCACGGACAAAACCTAGTTATAAATAAAAATAGGCAGTAAAGCTTTTTGCTTCTGCTGTAGTTTATGTATATTTCTATATTCAATCGATAGTCATAGCCATAGCTATTAAGCAGGACAGTAGAGGGAGACTAATACAAGAGAATGTCTCCGACAAAATGATGCAATCGTGATGTAAGCAATGAGACAGCCGAATCGTAAACTTTGATCGTAGTACTCAACAATGACGCCGTGATTAAAGTCCAAGCATAAATAAACGAGTACGAGTACTCGTTTATTTATGCTAAGACTTGTATGTGTATTACACACACGCAGAGGTGTAATTAACACCCGTATTTTGTTGCACGCGCGCTTTGCGAATTAAAGATGGGAATATTGGGAGTATATTTAAAGGGAAAATGTAGTTAAGAAGGCAAAACAATGGAAGGAAAGGGATATATATAAGGGACTTATACGGATGAATTGGGGTGTGTAAGCGGTCAAAGTCGCCTGTAACTTGAACTGGCTGTTGCCGGAAAATCCGAGCCGCTAATCTGCGAGCATTTGTTTGTATGTTTGGCAGCAACTTAAAATTATTAAGTTAATTAAGCGGCATTTTAAGCGGCGGTAGCGTAATGGCTAAGGCGTCGGACTTGCGATCAAGTGGTTGCGGGTTCGACCCCACCCAGTGCACTACCGTCGTGAACCCACTCCTGACACAAGCTTTAAACTTAGCTGAAGGGGTTAACGAGATTACCAGTAATGTGTGACCCACGTTACTATTAACAAAAATATTATGTATTTATTTATATAATAGCTGCGCCCCGCGGTTTTACCTTCGTAAGTCACTATCCCGTGGGAATATCGGGATAAAAATAGCCTATGTGTTAATCGACGTCTCCAGCTATCTACATACCAAGTTTCATAGCAATCGGTTCTGGATTTTTTGCGTGAAAGAGTAACAAACATCCATACATCCTCACAAACTTTCTCGTTTATAATATTAGTAGGCAGTTTAAGAGTTTAGTTAGGTTACGCTTAATTTTTTATATTATTTATCCACCACCAGACCACTGACATAAGCGCCACCTTGGCACAAGTTGAATATTTACGATTACCGTCATGTCCGTGAGCGCGTGCAAATCAATCTTTTGTTTCTCAAATATGCAAATCTTTCCAACTACATAATTATATCCATCGTCTTTGTAACTTTACTACTAAACTACTGACTACTGAAAGCGTTTTTACAATTCATTCGAAGGTTTATTAGACAAATATAATGTTTTTTTTTTTTTTTTTTTAAATTAAGATTACTAGTAACGTGGGTCACACATTACTAGTAATCTCGTTAACCCCTCCAGCTAAGCTTAACGCTTGTGTTAGGAGTGGGTTCACGACGGTAGTGCACTGGGTGGGGTTCGAACCCGCAACCATTTGATCGCAAGTCCGACGCCTTAGCCATTACGCTACCGCCGCTTAAATTATTTATACCATAGTTTAGTATTATGTGTCTTATCTGCTAAAAACACGAGCTTATTTTACTTCGAACGATCTAGGAAGGAGCAAGTGCTAATTTAATGCAAAGAAGATTAGAATACCACTTAAAAAAATCAAAACAAGGTTAAGTATGGCTAAGGCTATGATTTAATTAATTAATGTGGCTATAAAATATATATTTCGTCATTCTAAAGTAAGTTGTTAACCTATTTCTGGTGAGGCCAGGTCTATTTTTTTAACTTCTTGTTTGTATACGACTACTCATATTTATATGCAAAGATAAATCATTATCATTACATATTATAAAACAAAGTCCCACGCCGCGTCTGTCTGTCTGTCTAAACGGTATAAACTAAAAAACTACTGGTACCAATAGACAGAGTGATTCATGAGGAAGGTTTATGTATATAATTTGTTAAGGTTTTTAACCGACTTCAAAAAAGAAGGAGGTTCTCAATTCGACTTTTTTTTTAATGTTTGTTACCTCAGAACTTTCAACTGGGTAAACCGATTTTGATGATTCTTTTTTCATTTGAAAGCTGGTGCTTCCCGTGTGGTCCCATTTCAATTTGGTCCAGTTCTGACAATGGCATCCATGAGAAAACCATATAAAAGTCTTTTATGGAATAGTTTTTTTTGATGAACTTGGTTTTTTCTTGAAAGAATTATTTGTAAAATTTTTGAAGATGTCGGTAAAAATCAATATATGCTCTGCTACCCGTGCGAAACCGGGGCGGGTTGCTGGTAAACTATAATCCAGGTCTCGTGTTTAGATGGTGCAAAAATATTCATACTGGGCATTTGAAATTCTTTATTGTTATTACTTTACCTTAACCTTATATCAATCAATATAACTTTACCCTTTTAACTATTAATAAATACACAAAACCAATGTATGCAGAGAAAATAACGGTCTATATGACGGTAAAATGATCATTGAACTTAGTTCGACGAATTCAAGGGAACCTACCTCTCTACTCTGGTATAGTTTTTCTCTAGTTCATAAACAAAGCTTAGTTTAATAGTAGAGCTAGCCGATTCAGTAACGTGTGTATTCAAGTTTTATTTAAGTAGTTTATCTATTCAAAAATAATTATGTCATCGATTCTATCGAAAAAATAAGAAGTTATATATTTTTGAGAAGATACGCGCTTCGTAGAAATTCAGTGTATAAATATGTATTTAGGTCTATAACTCCTGTTTATCTATACTGCCCTCCTTATTGCAAACGCAGTACTTGCAAAATGGTGGTTTGGAGATAAACGCGGTAAACGTATTTTTTGAAATCTTAGCAACAAGTCTATGTTATATAACTTTTGAAGTGTACTTAAAAAATTAGAAAAAAATCAAGCTTTCTATTGACATATTTATTTCTTTACTTTAAAGTCTCCTTTGGCTAAAATGCACAGTACTGCATTTTATATTTCCCATCTGGGCTTGTGAGCTTTACAGTATCACTAATGCCAAATGCAGTATTTCTGTTTATTACTGCAAAATCACCTAGCACGTGTTCAATACTGCGTTTTTAGTTAGTGGTTCCGTCCGCGAATGACATCGACGCACTGATTTGCTAGCACGAAACGCGGCACTGTATACTAATACTGCATTTAGTTTTAGCAGCGCAAGAGTGGTTCTTTGTTATGCTCGCTAAACTCAAACGCATTATTGTAGAATACTGCGTTTATCTTTAGTTAGTATTCGTTTCAAAAGAAGTTATATGCTAAATTAAGCTACAGTAAAGGTATCAAGTACTGCACAACCTTCTAGCACATGCTGAATGCTGCAGATCTTGTTAACAAAAGCAATGTTTTTGTGCAAGTGCTGCGTTTCTCATTAAATAAAAAACATGTTTATAATAAAAAAAATCATGAGAATATTTTTTTTTATGCATAGATTAACCCCTTAAGATGTCATTTTTGCATAAAAGTGAAAATCACAAAAATGTCGATTACTGCAAGTACAATTAGCAGGGCAGTATACAAATAAATAAAATTGGAGTGTCTGTTTGTAATATTAAAATAACCGCTTTTTACTAAGTGCATTTAGATGTATACACGGTACGTATACCAAAACAATATTTTTTACAATTTTTGTCTGTCTGTCTGTTTGTTTCGGCTAATCTCCGGAACGTTTGGACTGATTTCCACGGGACTTTCACTGGCAGATAGCGGGTGTTATAAGGAGTAACTTAGGCTACTTTTATTTCGGAAAAAGAATTAGGGTTCCGCGCAAAATATAAAAATATGTGCACGCGAGCGAAGCCGCGCGGGAACTGCTAGTATTTATAATATAATTAAATAGTAAATATGTATATAGGTAGCAAGCGCCACTTCAAGGTGTCCTGACCCTCGGGCGGCGTTCATTAAGCGGTTATTCACTCAAGGAATTTTAATACAGACCACTCAGACATAACGTCTGTATGCTCTTAGATAATATTAAATATCGAAAGGAATTCTTTGAGATACTTTGTGCTTATTAAATTCTTTAGACATGTCTTAGTACTTATAAGTTACTTTGTGTTATCTTTGTATTTATGTTATTTGAATACAATCCTTAGTAAAAGCTAGTTACAGAATTTAAATTTAAATAACAATAATAACTTCACACATCTCCCGCCGTCTAATCCAAACTAGGTAGAGCCTGTACTATGGTAACCAGACTGCTGATAAACATACTTATATATTTCTAAATATAGATAAATTACACCCAGACACAGAACAAATGATCATGCTCATCACACAATTATTTGCCCTGGGTGGGAATCGAACCCACTACTTCTGGCTCAGCAATCAAGGTCACTAACCACTGGACAAACAGGACATAGACAAGATTTTTATCAGTACGAGTATCTCGACTATGGTTCGTCATGCTCACTAAAATGTCATTGCTTGCGGCGTCGTCATGGGGCGGGTCGTTTCTTTCCCTCTGATATGGCGAAGGAGACGATGGCTGGTCCATGCGTCATACTCGTGAACGGGTGCTGCTTGGGGTGACTGGTCGGCCTAGTCAGCGATGCTTTAGCCTATACTATTATTTTGGTTCGTTCAACTGCAACTCTAGCCTCTTAATCCAGTCATGAATTAGTTTTAACAGTAGACTTTGTAACTGATGTGCACCTTGAATGATTTCTATGTTTAATAGGTTCGAACCTTCAACGGTATCACTGAGTGATATTTTTTGTTTGTACGTTAGCTTTTGGAGCATTTCAATAAAATAAAATTCAGGTGGCAACAGATTGCATCATGCTTACCTTTTATGTAACACCAATACCATTGTATCTGAAGATCTGACTTTTAAAAAGAGTGGCCATGAGTTTCTTTGCCAGTATTCTGCTCATAAGGCTCTACGCATTTTGGAAACTGGAAGTTATAGATCGACACAAGCAGGCAGTAGATTTTGGTGTTTTCACCTAATTTACCTAGACAATCCAGTACATGCTGTGGCGTCTATTTGCGTCGATCTATGATTTTTAACAGTAGCTTCAATTTAACGTTCATAAATGTCACTTAGTGTCTTAATTGAATAAATGATTTTGAATTGAATTTGAATTAGTTGGACTATAATCCAAACTGTTACCAGTTGATACTTTTTCACCTTTATGTTGAAATGTAATACGATATTAGACTGTTAAATCAGATCCTTTTTATGAAACGTCAAAGTCCAGCTAGGAGACTTCTTGCTTTGAAGGAGATCGTACGGTATCCTTATGACCCTGACGGCTATAACCCGCTGCGGACGTAGCAAAATTGCAATATTGCGTGACGTCAGGGTCTCTGCCCATATTGGGACCCATAGAAAACAACCCTATTGCGGCGGTCGGGTAATGCCTAAGGTGCCCACGTTGGGCGCCGCTGTAAGCGAGTGGTTTTGGTGTTAGCCCGGCTTACAGAATTGTATTTAGTACTAGCAATCCGCTCCGGCTTCGCACGGGTAGCAGAGACATCTTCAACAATCATCATCATATTTGAACAAATTTGCACAAAACCTTCACAAATTATATACCTAAACCTTCCTCATGAATCGCTCTAGTTATTGGTGAAAACCGCATGAAAATTCAAAACAAATTTTGAGTTTATCGCGAACAGACAAACAGACAGACGCGGCGGGGGACTTTGTTTTATAATATCTAGTGATTTTGTTGTTATGAATCTGTGTACCACTTTACCCTGCTTAACTAATGGGGAATCACGCAAATCAAACCACTGGGTCCCTTTACAAGTTTTATTGAAGTTATATAATGGAATAAAAGGTAGAATACATGAGACTTAAAACTATTGTATTCCTCAGCGTACCACTACAATTTATACAATTTTCAGAGTCTATAAGGGGTTCGGGGTTCCAATTGATCCTTAATATTTTATAACGGAAAATCCAATAGCTCAATAACTTTAATGTAATAATAATGGAAATACTGGCTACCGGTCTCCCTTCACCAGCCTCTGGTACCAGCGACCATTGCTTGAGCAACGTTTTAAATACCATTTATTAAAAATGTTCTTATTTCCATTGTCTGTTGTTATACATTTAAAATACATCAGTACAGTTAAGATACACTTAAAAATACAGTTGAAATACATCAATGGTCAAAATACATCCATCTGAAACTGAGAAACAAGGGAATGTCTCAGGCAAAATCTAATCAAGCCACGTGCGCGGAAAATAAATAATGAAACCAAACTTACAAGGATAGAATAATTCCATAAACCCAAATTCACTCCCCACGGCTAGGCTGAAACACTACTGGATCTGAAAAGACATCTTGAAGACCCTTGGATAACTTTGAAATTCGGACTTTTACAACGACCCTACAACTAGGATAAGTAAATCGTAGATGCAGCGACCAAATTTGCTACGTTACGCACTACAACCCAGTACACCGACGTTCACCGAGCCCACTCCCAGCACAGCATTTAGCTTATTACGACGGGCTATCAGGAATACTAGTAAAATATGATCCATGTATTAACGAGGATCACATTTTACCAGTAATCTTGTTGAATTCTTAATTTTTTTATAGAACATGGATCTAGGTTAGGGCTGCCATCCGTCTGGGTTTCCCCGGATTTGTCCTAGTTTAGAGGGTGTCCGGGGAGCGTCCGGGCGGGGTTTTCAAAAAGTGTCCGGGTAAAACCCGGACACTGTGCTAAGGGACAATTATATTATTGTTAGATATTTCGTTAACAAGCTAAACTTATAAATGGAATCGGCGTTTTTTTTTAAGGTGTCCGGGTAAAAATCTTGATTTCACACATGTGTCCAGATTTTTTTAGTTTTTGTCCGGCGTCGGCAATTTAAGTGATGGTAGGCCTAATCTAGGTCCTTCCATATATACTTGCTCAACGGCGAAATGCTCAAACTGTACTCAATTATAAGACGACGGTATTTTTGGGCACGAACTTGATAATAAGTACTGGGTGGTATATCCGTATATTGCTCTAATTAATTACTTATGATTAGTACAATAAAGCTAACAAGATATAATGGTGATTGCAAAACTTGTCTCACCTAGCAACCTCTTGGTGAACTCCGGTTACGCAGAGGAAGTCACTCATATTTTGTTGCTAACGTAAAGCTGATACTTATACGTTTGAATGTGAAACCGTAACACCACATGAGTAAAAAAACTAATCGGTTCTTTTCTCATGTGGTGACACTAAACACAGGGTACTTAACCGTGGTTTATTGGTTCATTATACTTTGTAAGCGCTCTAAGGACTGGGATAGACTAGTTTTGGAAAGCGGAGAATCAGATGCTCACGTACATTTTGAACGTACATTTGACTGTATAAAACTAGATTATAATATTCGATTTTAAGGTCTTAGAAGAGGAGTACACGGAATCTATAACTCATGTACATTCTAGTACATTCTTGGGCTTAGACCCTGCTCTACCACACCTTTATAAATCTATGACCCACAGGCACTACCCACGAAGATAACCCGTGAATCAACAACAGATCTTTATGTATTTATCACAGAACGAAGTAACGCGAGCGGTATGAAAGAGGCATTCATTCACGGGTGGCCAGTTATGTTTGGGTTATCAAACTGCCATGTTTACAAACGACTACTGTTATAAGATCCGTTGTGATCGGTTTATAATCTTAATTATTGGAGATATCACATGAGATAATAATTGTATGAGTATTATTGTGAAGCACGCATTTGTGAAAATGAAACTTGTCAGATATGATGGTAGATAAAGATCATGAATAGTATAAAGTTGTGTTCTGTTGGTTTTGTGATGTTGAGACACACCCATTGTGGTAAAATTATGGCAATATATACAGATGCAGCAGACAATATGGTAACGGGACTCTGTTAAAGCTCTTACTATTATCTGATGAAACTGTTTCTTGACACAGAGCTAGCAAGATTTCCGCCCCGGCATTATAAGCCATTGCGGTATGTTGTTGTGTAGTCGCTTTGTTTTCACTGTCAGACTATCATTGAAATAGTATTTTACTTATAACAATACATCAGCCAGGCTGTATGAAATATTATACGTCGTCCAGCTACCATGCAACAAAATTATAATTCAAAAGTCGCTTGATCGAGTTTTCATTTACGCTTTAAACAATTGCCTTTTAACGCAAATTCTGCCGTTTCTTCTTTTATTTTGTGTAAGTTGGATCGGGCTTCCCGGCAACAGCGATTTTGTTACCGGTGTTTGACCCTGATCGGCTCGAGCTATTACTTCACCTCCCAATCCATCCGTATAAGCAATATACCTTTCCTTCAATTCCATTCCCTTCTTACCTACCCTCTTATTCAATACACTCCTAATCTTCCAATCTTTAATTCTTAAAAATTCCCAGTTGACGGCAATATGCTTGCCCGTTATGTGTAGGTAAATGTGTGTGTTTAATACACCTCGTGTATATGTATACGTGAGTGTACATGTATGTATATGTTTGTTAATTTTTTTCAAGTACCCTAACCTACATAGATTAATAAAATAAGTTATTCCAGATGTGATGCTATAGATGTTGCGTTCACAATTCAAATGGACTCTGTTTAATTATTAATAGGTATTTATATTAATAAATTACGTCCATGATTCCTAAATGTATATTTTCTTCATTGCAGACGCACAAACTCTACGCGATGCGGTACTGGGGCTGTGAACTGTTGTGTCTGGTGAACATCATACTGCAACTGTGGATGATGAACAGCTTTTTCAACGGAGAATTCTTTAGCTACGGAGTCAGAGTGCTTGGCTATAGCGATGTCCCTCAAGAAGAGAGGTAAATAAGACATGTATTATAAATTATTGTAAGTGACTGTTTCATGAAACACAATATCATAGTAAACTAATAATTGAAACAGAAATTATTCTCTATAGCCCCCGTACATCGTCAAAGAAAAATGGGGGCATAAAAACGTACTTTATAATAACTGGTTGTACTATACTTATATTATAACTTTGTGATTGGTATCACTACATATTATAAAACAAAGTCCCCCGCCGCGTCTGTCTGTTCGCGATAAACTGAAAAACTACTGAACAGATTTTCATGCGGTTTCCCCAATAGACAGAGTGATTCATGAGGAACGTTTAGGTGTATAATTTGTTAAAGTTTTGTGTAAATTGGTTGAATTATAATAATGATTGCTAAAGATGTCTCTACTACCCGTATGAAACCGGGGCGGGTTACTAGTAGATATTAATTAAATTTTTTAGTTAGGATATTCTCTTACTTTATGTGTGATGATATAACCCTTCATTATAGCATGCTGTGTTCACACCTAGTAGGATACAATTTATGCAGATCTATACAGATACTTTATGCTTTTGCGTGAAAATAAAGTATACGAAAATACTTTATTTTCTACCTAAGATCAAATATAGCATAGATAGACGTTCTCCTACAAAAATCGCGTCAAATAGTGGCAGTCGATAGTTCGACATTGCTTTACGTGCATGCATTTAATATGGCATCTTAATAATAAACCTGACCTTACAATGAATGTTCATGTGAATATATGTTGTAATTGTTGATACAAAAACTGCAATGTAAACCGCCTGTAGTTTATTACTTACCACAACGGAGCATATTAGACTCGTTGTACGTGTTCCATATCCACGCACACGCACACTCACGCCAATGAGAAGAAAGGCACGCAAGCTACGTATTACAAAAATAACATACTTTTTAAATTATCGTTTGTTACAATGCAATTATTACATTAAAAAAATTAAAGTTATAAAAAAATATCATTGTTATCGAACGTACGACATTTCATGCCTTCTTTGTTTTTCTAAAGCATAGTTTTAACATTTTTCGGCTACATCTAAAACATCACAGCGCTAGCGCGGGCTAGCGAAGCGTCTGATAGCGCAACTGTGCTTACAACTGCATCTAAGCACAGTTGAGTTTGAAATTTTAGTAAGAAAATAATGCTAATACAAACTCTATTTGATACAGTTAGTTGGAGATTTTTTATTTGTTTTTGAATCTATTTTCAATAGACATGGAAATAATTGATTAAAGTGCTCCACAAACAACGGATCTGTTGGTCTCGTGGTTAGTGAACCTGACTGCTTAAACCAGAGGTCGTGGGTTCGATTCCCACACATGACACATAACTGTGTAATCATTTGTTCTGTGTCTGGGTGGATTTTATCTAGAATATAAATGTATTTAATATAAGTATCTTTATCAGCTTAGTCTCAAGTTATTATTATTATTATTATAAACAGCAAAGATATCTCGTTATGAATTTAACACTTTGATTACACTACAATGCTTGTTCTGTACTGTTCTCATAACTATAAACTTTGAATACTCAGTAATCAACGCCTTCATCAAGCATTACATGTATGTATTATATACAAATGTAAAAAGAAAATCCACTGAATGAACGACCTGCACCTCATTGGAGCCAGTTATAAAAAAAAAACCTTTCTTTTTACAGATACGACCCAATGATCTATATCTTCCCTCGAGTTACAAAGTGCACATTCCACAAGTATGGTGCGTCAGGAAGTATACAGACCCACGACAGTCTGTGTATACTACCGCTGAACATCGTCAATGAGAAGACATACATTTTTCTGTGGTTCTGGTACATCATACTGGCTGTTGTGCTGGCGCTGCTCATTGTATACAGGTGAGTCGGACCTTCTTCGTTATGAAAAACTCTTTAGGCAAAGTGTCTACCACAAGGGAAGACATTAATGTATATGGAGCTCCACGTAAAGGCAGTTCCCCGGGTCTTTCATTTATAAAAATGTTTCACATTTAGGTTAGTACCTACAAATTTTAAGGCTCCGTACGTCTGAATGAATAATCGAACCCTTATAGGATCACTCGTTTGTATGTCCGTTTGCCACAGCCAATTTTGCTCCGCATCTAATGGATCATTAAATTTAAAATTGGTCCGGATATCAGTTCCTATGACGCAAACACAGATGTGCAATGTAAATAAATGAGTTTTGAATATGGGAGAGCTCCACACGAGTTTAACTTGCAATTGGCCGTTTATTTAATTCGTTTGCAAGGGTTGGTCTTCTAAAGATACTGTTGACGAAGGCAATGTTTTCAAGCTAACATTGACACTCGATCTTGACAAAGACGCAATATTTGTGCTCATTATAAAAATATAGCCACAAAAATATAAATATCTGAAATGACACACTCACATTTTACCAGCCTTATTCCTAAAGACGCTCAGTACTATTTTACTGAAAACCCTTTTACTTACTGAGGACCAACATTATAGATATGGATGATACTAAAATGATCGCCCTCAGCTTGACGGCCTCGAGAGATGCTTTTTCACGCCCCGCTTAAAGGACCCGGGATTATATGACGAAGGGAACACGTGTGCTGGTAATGCATTCCACATTTTAATGCTGCGGCAAAGAAAGAAGGTGCTGAACCGTTTGGTTCTAGTTCGGAATGTTTGCACTGTAAGGGAGTGACACCTCAGCCCGCCACATGTTGTTGGGATCAATTGGAAGAGCTCTTCGGAACACTCGCCATGGTAGAGGCGGTAGAATACTGAATATAGGACCTCGACGTGACAGACGGATATATACATACCTTACACACTTATACCAGCGTCATAAAAAGTACACATTTTTTAAGCGTAGCTATCAGCTAGCACAACCAAAATATCAGAATTAAAAAATATATTATTAGTTATTGTGAGTTTAGTACTGAGTTGTATATTATAGCTGCTTTTAATCGTTAACTCACAGTCTATGTCCTAAAATGAAAATTTTTGCTGTCGGCCTAGCGACATACAATCAGTTTATTATTGTTCGTCTAACAAACAATATTGTTGAATAAATAAAGAATAATCTATGCATAAACAGGCCAGCTTAAAGGGGTATACAGGTGTGCTTTATCTGTGTAAACAAGTTGACAGAACAATCACGCACATATTACCGTAATGAGCGCTGACTGATAGTGCGGCTCTCTTAAACTAATTATGATAAACTGACTGCGTTATTTACAACTTGTCCACATACTCACTCATTATGTACCTTGTATAGTCACTAGCGGCGAAACGAAAATACGCCCTCATCATCATCCTCCGAGCCTTTTTCCAACTAAGTTGGGGTCGGTTTTCAGTCTAACTACGATACGGCCGAACTTCGATATTTTACGTGAAGCGACTGCCATCAGACCTCCACAATCCAAGTACTAGGCGATATCGAAGTTCTTAAGTATTTGCTATTTTTATACTTTGTATAAATCCAATTTCTAGCCTTAAGCCAAATTTAAGTAAACTGAATAGAACTTTTGGTAAGTTACGGAAGGACTTCCTCTATGTCCTGTAAACGTCATTTTAATTTACAACCACTACTTCCCAATCAGTTTCTGAAATATATATATCTCCAAAATTTCTCTTGCAGATTGGTGATAATCTTCGTGCCATCGATTCGTCCGCGGCTGCTGCACGCTCGTTCACGAACTCTCTCCAGAGAAACTGCTGAGATTGTGTCCCGACGCACTGATCTTGGAGACTGGTGGTTACTGTATATGCTGGCCAGGAACATTGACCCTCTTATATTCAGGTGAGGTACAACCAGGTGTGTTAATTCAGATGCAAAAGTATTTAACAGGCTAAACCAGCTAAGTTATTAAGCGTAATTAAAAGGGTCTATTGTGGAGACAAAACACGCCAGTAGAAGACTGCGGTTAATGGCTTCGTAGATACTTTCCAGGCGGGGCTTATGGTTGTTTGCACTGCGATTACTTTAGGTTTTACCCTCAGTTCTACCTGTTGGATTTCGGTTGTCATGAAAATAGGAACCTCTATTGCTACAAGAATAGAGTTGATATTTTATTATGAATGTTAGCCTAAGTTAGTCTAATGTTCCATAATTATGATCCTTTCAAAGATTTAGTAATGAAAATTGATTGATGATGTAACTGACGATAAGCGGTTACTGGTCCCTATAATATTCTAACCGAATCATAAAATAAAAGGTACACCGAGGCCTGAATGGTCGGAAGGGGTAAGCAGAGGCGTATTAAACACCCACATTTTGTCACCTAAAATTGGGCCTCCCACACATGCAGTAGGGAGCATGCCTATTGTCGTCAACCAGGCTCTTTGGGAATTAAAAATGGGAAAATTGGGAGTATATTGAAAGGGGAAGGCAATGAAAGGAAAAGGCTATTGCTTATACGGGTAAATTGGGTATTGTAAGCAATGGGTCAGGCTCGAATACCTGTAACTCGAACTCAGCCCCCTTACGAATGTCGGTATGCCTCCTCAATTAATGTTTGACAATAGATTTTCACTTGTGATTTTGGCACGATTTGTAGGACCTAATTGACATTCTATCCCTGTTGTAGGGAGCTGATATGCGAATTTGCCAAGCGCACCGGGGAGAAGGAGGGAGCGCGCGCGTGACCCGCGCCCCCCGCGCCCTCCGCGCCGCCCCCCGCGCCCCCCCTCGCTCTCATCGGCGTCTGACGGCGGCCACTGACCACGCTTCCCAATAAACTTACTCAATTCTGACGTACATCCGCTTGCCGCTCGGTCAGTATGTACACGTATTCTCAAACATTCCTTTTCAACGTAAAGAAAAAATATGTCTTCGAAAATACTAATGTTAAGGTAGCCATCTTTGACATAGCTAGAGAGAGTAAAGACCGACTCCGTATATGAACTAACCGATTTATGGAAAGAAAATTACGATTCTGAATAGTTCAATATTTGAAATGCAGCTAACTTCACTTTATTTCACTGTTATTCGTCAGCGCCACTTGCGGTCAGTTATTGAATTTTTATTTTATACGTTTTGGTGGATACGTGAGGCGAGTTCCTACTCTCTATAGATCGTTCTATTAAGAAATAATTTAACTAAAATACAAACCTATTTATGAAAAAAATAGTGTGCATTTAAATAAATTCATAAAAATGTTTCAACATTCGGGTAATTAAAAACTGATTCAAATTTAGAACTCCTATAGGTATTGCTTAGGCATTTGGATACTAACTTTTTATTGTAATATTATGCAATTTCTTGAAGAAAAAAAGAAAATATATTGGAATTACCTTTTACTTGTAACGCCACTTAGCGATACTTATACGACTTTTATACCAGCGATTTCCATTCATGAAATTGATGTAGATAAACTTTACAACTCAGTGTTGTAGTCGTAGCAAGCTGAACAGATTTATATTATGATGACAATTTAATTTGGTAATTGATTGTCAAGTGAAATCAATATGACGTTATTTCTTATTTTTAAATTACTCATAACATTTGCTTATTGTGGCCCGAATCACTATTATCCACGAAGGCCTTGTTTTTAAGTTTTTAAGTGTTTTACATTCTTATTTCAAATCATAATTTGATATTTTTAATATGAACGTTCGAAATATAAATAAAATAAAAATAGACTGTTAAATAATCTTCCAAGCTATAAATGACAGCTGTATAGAATAAGCCTTTTATACACATTCTTATGAAATATCTTACAGGACTTTTCGAAATAAATTTTCCATTTACGTCCGTGCAAAATAAAAATTGGAAATAATTTTATGAATTTATATCTCTCTCGAATCTAAGTTTCGTACACTTTTTTTACATTTCCATTAATATTTTAAGATATAGATTTTAACATTTTATTGAACAATGAATTATTTCGCACACAATTTATTTATAGTCCGCGTGTGAGTATAATATAGAGTGAACCTTAAAAAAAACCCTCCACCTGTCTCTCACGGTTATCTGATTTTATTTGGTTCCCCTTCGTCGAAGGTCTTGTAAAGACTACACTACAAAATGGAGTTTGTATAAGGTTTTAATTGTTCTCTCTGCTTTCAACTCGCGCGCGGATTATAGATACGATGTCTTATTACATCTTTAGTATATTTTTAGTAATTATTCGTATGGAGTCGTATTATCACTGCCATTTATATTATAAACCCACTTAATAATAAAAACAATTGTGTTTTTCTAGCCACCGAACTTTTTGTCTCCTTTCTTGACATCTGTCAAACTGACACGTGTCAAGAAAGGACGGTAGTCACAGATGAAGACACAACATACTTTGATTTATCATTAGGGGGGATAAATATTTAAAATCTTATTTACTTACTCCAAACTCAGAGAAACAACAGATCTGTAATCTAGTTTTTCAAAATGACATGATAGAACTATATATAACAATTTCAGTTTTATATTTGATTATGATTAGTAGTTAGTTGCATCATGTACCTAAATATAAACACTGTCGGAAGAATTTCGACAGTCGCTGTGATGTGACATTATACTGTCAGATTCTTTTGCTCACAAACCCAACTCATTTGTTACATAATTGTAAAAAAAATTGTGGATATAGAAAAAAAATACTTAAGAAAAAATACAAAGGATAGTTATTTAAAATAAATCATTATTTAAATTTGAAATTGTATTATATTTGGTTCTATTTTTGAAACGCATAAGCTGCTAAAATGTTTATTTTATACTTTTGTACAAATTTAATATAAAATCTACTACATACAGACGAAAGTCTAAACATATTGTACATTGTCTTTTATGTTTAGGCTTTCATCATCTATACATGTACAAAATAAGTATTGTATGAGCGAAGGTAAGATCTGACTGTAGGAGTCTATGATACCGTATTTCTCAACTAATAACTCAAATCAACAATAAACAACATTCTCGATATAACTTAGATCTGATAAAATACATTTTTACTAAACTGTTTTTAATGCATATCAATTAGTTATTTTTTCTTTTTAATTTTTATCTTAAGTTTTGATTCTTCGAAAAGCTATGAGAACAATTTTTAATTAAATTAGTAAGAATAATATATTGTCATTTTATTGTATAGCACCAATGTTTTTTTTACATTTTATATGGCAACATATATTAGCTTTATTTTAAATGGCAACTTTATTAAACTGTACTGTAATCAATCTATTGACATAGATGTTTATTGAAATTAATAATGTAACAGTAGTAAGCCATATTATTATGTAAAATGGTAAGCAATGTGGACAAAAGGACTGGTAATGTATGGCCTTACTTTTAGCATTGTATGTAATGTGTGGACTTGAATAGTAAGATTTTTGAAAAGTTTTGGATCAATGTGGTAAGTTGGATCAAGTAGGGTATCTATTTAAGGTTGGGACACGACTATGTCAAACTAATACTAATGCCATGAGAGACTCGAACGAAATACCGTCTCCGTCACCCATTGTTGTGTCGTAAACCTTATTTAAGATATTATGGACTAGATTTGATAATTGTCCGTGATACACTTGGCGTGAATTTGTATCGTATTATACTAGATTTATATTATTGTTTCATACAAAAAACAAATACCAAGTATTATTGGTATATAAAACGAAAGTAGCGCCATCTCTTGGAGTTACGAGCGAGTGCCGTGACTAACGCCATCTGTTAGTCACTAAACTAAACTAGTGTTGTGAAGTATCTTCTGATTGGTGTTCATTTTTGTAACAAAATTGTACGTTCCGTATATTGGAACGCTTTTTTAAGATTTTTTACTGTTGCAAGTTGACTAGATGAATTGTTAAGTTTTAATGTAGTATCATTTATTCAGTGATGCTGTGGCTGGGTCATGTATTAGGGTTTAAATTTGCTGTCTTAGCTATAGTCTTGAAAGACGTCTTAATATTTAACGGTGAATGGTTAATTTTGGAATACACTTTTTATTTGTAGTAATTCAAGTTTCATGTGAACAGTTTCACACCTATCCCATTATACCTATCTTTTCGAAGTTATACTTCTTTTGAAAAATGATTAGAGTAAATTTTTACGACGCGCGCGCACACCGTCACAAAAAACTGACACCCTGAAGTTAGCTAGTTTTGAAATGAATGATGACTAGCTAACTTCAGGGTGTACTTTGAGTACGTTTGTAGATCTTGAGGTTAGTTGGCGGCATATATTATTTATTATGATATTTAAATAAATTTTATTTAACTAGCGCCAAAGAAGTATAACTTCTTACGTGCATACATAAGTACACACACACTTTTTTCTTATATATTTACTACAATTTCGAAAACTGCTGTTCCAAAACCGATTGGCATGAGTCGATCGGAACTTTCTAATAGGTGCAGTAGCTCTGCAGGTTATCCTTCCTCTCACAAATTTATAATAGGATTTCTTGTGCATGTATCTTACTATCTAAGATCGTTTTATAAGCATTTATATGGTGATCTATCAATAATAAAAAACTCCTTGGCCGCAGTATCATACTCATTTCATCTTCATATATCATATTGTTGAATTCATCATAACTCCACATTGAAGTTAAACATACGAACAAATTAATAATATCTGTGGATGTTTCAATGTACGTCACAAAAGTTTATCGCCCCAATGTAAAATATAGACTAATAAAAGTAAATCTTACATAGTTATAGTCTGTGCAGAAACAAATAATCCCCCTTAAACGTTAGCGATTCCTTGATAAAGACATTTTTCTATTAATATAAAAGTACTTGCGAAGTGTCACGAATCTTGAACACAAATTTTGATATGATAAAAAAAATGACTAACTCGTGAATTATTAAACTATCGTATCCCATGGTATATATATTTAATTTAAAATAAACATATCTCACACTAGGAATGATGCCATTGCCGTGGGGGTCTTTACAAAGATACAAACAACGGACACAAAAAATACCCAGACTCGGGGCAACTACTTAAAACGAGAATTACCTAATTAATTTGCGAAGGGGTATTAGTTTTTCTGAGTGTGGTTTTATTTGGTATGTGTTTATTTATTTATATATATATATATATATATATATATATATATATATATATATATATATACATATATATAAATAGTACAACCACATTATATACATATATTAACACATTGCCAAATTATATTATATAGTTTTATGTCTTATCTATATCTTTCTTACGGTCAAATGTAAAATAAAATAAAAAATACGTAAAATATCCGTGTGAAGTTGTGTCTCCCACATAAATAAATAAAAAAATAAATTGAATTCACATTTGTGTTAAAATTTCGTGACACTATGCCTCGTTGAAACGCGCTCAAATCAAATAAATAATTGCCATATAACAAAAAGATAACTTCACAATAATATATATAATATTTGTATATTTAGGATTGCGTAATTTTAAATTTAGAATTATATTCGTTTGACGACGTTTTCCATTTTACCGTTATGTCGGTATTCATATATTTGAAAGACAGTGTAAATAGTGAATTTAATAGTTTATACGTATGTTCCTAACAAATTCAGTTTTAGTTCAATTGTAGGCTGTATTTTATATGGTAACTAATTGGTTCTGCAACTCGGGGGGACGTTCTTCAACAGATTGCTTAAAATACACTATTATTATTATTTATTGGTCAATTAAGAATGCGTTCACATTTCTTTCACAAATTTCATTTATTAAAAAAAAGAAAAGGAAGCAATCAGTAAGTTAATGTGAATGCATCCTTAATTACTTTTTTTTAAATATTAATAATTTTTCCGATTTCGTAGACATCGGACAGCGCAATAAAATAAATAATTTATTTAGTTAAATAGTAACACAATCTCCACCCGAGTGAAGTTTCTACTTATAGAATAAGTGTCATCATATTAAATTGTATTGGCAACACTAAATATAATGTCTATTAGTTTTTAAATTAATTTAAAAAGAAATCAAGCATTTATTATAGTATAGTTATTTTTAATTTATATACTTTGTATCAAATGATTGTGACATGTTATTAAGACATTAAAGTAAGGTTATTTTTTGTTTACGAAATATTTGATAGTGATTTATTTGACAATAATTGTCAAATAAATCACTATCAAATATTTCGTAAACAAACACTTTTGACTAGAGTATAGAACATTTTTTTTTGTTTTTGGTTCATTTGCTAAACCTTAATTTATGTAAGGAATTTTATTATTAGAAGCTTTATAATAAAATCGAGTGCCATGTTTCATTGAAAATAGTGTCTTTAAAAATGCTATTAGTTAGATAATTCTTATTACAATTCCAACAGAAATATAATGGAGGGTCTTAATCAGACTGCGTGTTTTTGTGTATGATATTAGGTATTTTTATATTGAATAAATTATGTCTCCATAGACTTAGCATAAATTAAAAGTAAATCCGGCTGTGTCAAGTAGCATTATATAAACGCATTGAATTCTTTTGTAGTTTTTTTAATAGTGCTGCCATTTAAAAAAATCGAAAAAATTTCTAATTTCTTGTTACACTACTAAAGTGTTGAATAAGTAGACAGTCTTGTACAGTGTTGTACCCTTGTGTGAATATCTTGGAATTTCTGGTTCCAGGTACCTACTAATGTTTCTGACAAGCTCAAAACCTGACCTAGTTCAATAATAATACTACAGTAATCTTGTCTAAGCTGGGTTTTGAGATGACAAAGTTCTTAGTTTCTAAGTAACGAAAAATGTAAAGAAATTAATGCCGTAAGAAGCTACAAAATTAAACAACAAAAAACTTGTCGTTGTTCAAATGTGTCACTATTGAACTAGAGCAGCGAAATGAGGCTCAAATACACGTCTAAAATATACTTCCCATAGACCTTACAGCTTCTAATACTAAAGTTCCGAATATCGAATAAGAGTTTGCATCTCGAATGTACCTTCTATATAAAATGGTAATTTCTCTCGAATACTTACAGAGTAAATGCATGATGATGATGACAGATGTAATTGTTTATAATTAGGTGTTACAGTAAGTATGCGATGTTTCATTAAGATGAATTATACAAAAATTATTCTTGTAATACATTCGTTTTATTTACACCTGCTTTGGTAGACACGGAAAATAAGCTATGTATATATAAGCAAACTATCTGGTTTACATAGAATGGGGAAATATATTTTTTTAATAAAGTTAACAGATTAGGTAGTAATAATGATCACACAACTTTTTTTTTTATTTAATTTTATTTACCTACATGTGTGTGTTTAATCTTTGCTAATGTTTTGGTGGGTAAGCATAACTTTATATGACACTGTATGCTTGATACCGAGGTACCGTGGATGCGTCAGCACACTCTTCCACTGCGCGTCACTGCGCGTTATGGAGCGGACCTAGGCAGTGCCGGATTTAACCTTAGCACCGCCCCTGGGCACTGTAAAAATGCCGCCCCATTATCGAAATTTTCTAGAACATGAATGAAGTTTCGTTATACAATTTTCTGACTCATTTATACTGAGGCGGAAGTGCTCGCCGAAGTATATCGGCGGGCGCCTGAGTTCCGAGCGGGAAGTGACCCTTTCCTTCCGCCTGACGCAGGTTCTTTCCGGGCACGGCTACTTCGGTAAGTACATGCATTTGGTCGCTAGGAGGGAATTGAGTCCCGCCTGTCACCATTGCTACTGCAGTGGTGACTCGCCTCAGCACGGTTGGCAGTTTACTCCGCTTGGGCGACGCAGCGTCGGGCCCTCACTGCAGTCATCGCAGGGGATCTCTCGCTACCGGCCGTCATATGCTCCATGGCCGGTAATGACAGGAATTTTACCGCGGTCGCAATCTACTGTAAGGACGTCATCTCGCAGAAGGAGGCGGCGGAACGGGTCCGGGAGGACGATCTCCATTTGGACTTAAAGGTCATCACACACTATAACAGCACTGCAACGGCACAGCTGCATCACGGTACCGCCTGAAATTGAGGCTATCGCTAGCCGTCAGTGAACTGTACCACGCGTCGCCCGCGAGGTGGAAGTTCGCAGTCCGCGCGCCGCCCGCAATATGCAAGCTAATTTCATCGACCTCATGTGGGACACGATGCGAAGTTTTTTCGCTGGCGGCTCGCAGTCGGCGCGCTGTAAGCACGCAGATCGCTTGCTGTAAACAAGCTGTCCGCAAGCTTACAGCGCGCCGACTGCGAGTCGAGTTGTATGGTTGCAGCAAGCGCGCTTACTGCCCGCCGTTGGCTTTTTCATATTGACATTATGAAATATATTATACGACCACGTTTTAATGCTCAGATTTGAATGACAACTTAATTGCTGGGTTGGAGCCGTGTCGTCACCGTGACGGTATAGTGTGTGATGACCTTAATTCGCCACCGGGGGCGGAGGCGCGCTTTCCAGCGCCTCATGCCGCCCTAAGCGTCTGCCCGGATGTCGCCTAATTGAGAGGTTTTTGACCTGAAGGTGGCGCGCCCGCCCTTTTGCGGGCTGGCGCTAGGAGGGGTCCGAATGTCTTAATAAAAACTGTTCCCGGATCTTTTAGGCGCAGTACAGCACACCGTGTGGTTTGATTCCGACACCCCGCCCCACCGAAAACCCGGGGTGACGGCCCGAGAGGGTCCGGCCCGAGTCCCATGACTGCCATTTCTTTCATCAATGACAGTTGATTTATGCAAAATACATTGCTCGCAATGTGTTAGCCTACAAATAATGTCAACTAACCTAACTAAGCCTTTATTTACTTCAAAATAACTCAACCTCATCTTTTTTTTTGTGCTTGTGGAAACCCCTAAAGGTCATCAATCACCTCCCCAAGGCTATTGGCGTAGTGGTATGTCGGAATCGAACCGACTAAAACCACACGGTGTTCCGTCACAAGTGAGTATTGCAAGGGACTCGGGTATACCCTAGGAAGGAAGTCCCCGAGAACCCTGGCAGACTTTGGCCGCCCTCAATCAGAAGGCAGCCACACCATTGCTAGCGGAAGGCCTTGCCCTCCTTCCCGTTTAAAGAGGCGCACGCGGAACACGTCGCGCCAAACAGTGAATATCAGTACATATCTGCAAATAAATATTTTCTTTTTTCGTGACAAACACATCTAGCATGAGAGTTTTACACAAAGTTTATGATAACTTAATTTTTTTTTTAAATGCGAAAAACTAATTTATAAATGTTTCACGTTTTTTGAAAATTGTACTAGATAAATTTAGATAATTATTATTTTTTCGAAAATAAAAAAGCAAATTCGATAACGCGAAGAATTTCTTTTTCTCACCCTCCGAATCATGCCGCCCCTGATTATTTGCCGCCCTGGGCACTAGCCCCGAGTGCCCGTAGTGAAAATCCAGCACTGGACCTAGGTCTTCATATCTCGCTAAATTTGTGGCCGTGGACATACCACAAGGGTAATTCACCCTTTAAATATCAACTCAACCGTATTGAGAGCTAAACCGTTATTTGGAGCATCAAACACCTTGCATAGTGCCGGATAGTGGATTTTCCAACCTACACGCCGCGCGTGGTCTTCTGAGCTGATCTTCGCATGCGAAGGTGGATGGTTAAGGTTGGTGTCTTTTGCTTATCTACTATTGATTGTTAATAATAATAATAATACGTTTATTTGTTTAAAATGTAGATATATCAATGATAGACAAATGTGTAATAAACAGTGCCAGATACATTTTGTCGTTTAACGACATGCAAATATGAAAATAGTCAATATGTACATGGATTATTAATTTACAATTAAAGTTAAGTATATTAAATGTCAAAAAATATAATTCATTGATTGTCATGCAAGTTTACCATTTTATCACTTCTACTGTTTATTAACTCCGATACTGAGTAATAGCATTTCTCAACAAGCCACATTTTAAGTTTTTTTCGAAATAAATTTATAGGTAAGTCTTTTATAATATCTTACATCTTTTATCATACAAAAACTTTAAATACAGATTACAGACCACTTAATTTAACAACTATCATCGTATACCCAGCGACATCTATTGCTTGAAAAGTACACATTATGTTTTTGAGGGAATTTATATTTGGGTATTATATCTCCGGGTACACTCGGGCAAAGAAACTACACAATGCAGCATTTTGATATCTATAATATAAAAGTCGATCTGTAGGTATAGGTATGTACCCTATGGACTCCAAAACGACTGGATTGATTTTGATGAAATTTTTAGGCAATCTTCAGATTAGCCCAGCAGGTGATCTAGTGTTCCTGTGAAGTTTGGATCGGATCAATAGATATTTTTTTTGACAAATTTTGCTACCATTGCGAGCCGCGGCAGGTCGCTAGTAATAAATAAACCAGAAGAAAACGTCACCATTTATTTCTAGAATATTTCGTATTGCTGTACGGATTTTGTTTTGAAACATTTAAATACCGGACAGCACTTGGGGTATGGTTTGGTCTGGTCCGGGCTGGCCAGCAGGCTGCAGTCGGGAGCGCTCATTGTGATGTCACATCTGGAAACAAGCATGATTATATAAGTATATGCCGACCTATGTGGCGTGACTGTACAGCATTCATGGTAGCTGGTTCGATTCGCACTGTTGTCACCACATCAATAACTCTTATTTATTTTATTAAAAATAGGGACAAACTATAATCGATAATAACACAGTTCACTATTTAATAAAAATAAGTTAATAGACATTATTTTGACTGGTTATACCGGTAACGCAATGCTATTGGTCGGTTGATAAATATTAATGAAAAGTGGGGTTATAAAAGGGTAGGAATAAGTGGAGAACTATAACTTGAGTGCGGATAGAGGTACGAACAACTTGGCAGTTACTGTTAGTTGGTGATTTTCATAGTTTATATCAGTGGTTGTGTGAGACTGGTTCTTACAGCACATAGTGCAAATATTTATTTATTTATGTATTTAAAAAAATGTATCTAAGTATGTTATTCTAAACTATGCTTGGTTTGGATCTAGAAAACGTTGTGTAGTATGTCTCAAAATATTATTTTCATTATACGGTTAAAGTTATCAGTATTTTTAAATTAGCTGGCTAATGCGTCATGCTCGTGAACGATGCTACTTGTACGCCAAGTAGCATCGTTCACGAGCATGACGCATGTGGGTCTTTAAGTTGTTTTATCGTCGGTCGCACATAATGTTATGCAAGCTTATAGAGTCTTCTACACTAGAGGTGGTTGGCACGCCATGCCTACTATTTTTAAATCTTTGGATGCTTCTTTGAAAGAACCACAAACCGTACCTACTTTTTTGGTGAAACTAAGTTTTAAAATGCTTTCAACCCTTAAAAACACGTTCTGTCACAAGTGGTTCTTTTGCAAGGGACTCTGAGAAAAGGGCAGATGAACCCCTGTTGCTGAGTAGTGCGGTGCATTGTGAAGAGTACATAGGTACTTACGTGTTATACTCCAAACTCTTGTCGTTACATTTGTACAAGACACAATCCGGTGTAGTCTCCTCCTTCCCCAATGGTATCACTTTGTCAAATTCAGTTATGTAGCAACCAGGGACATCCTCTAGAACCATGGGTACCATAACTTACGAATAAAATTTGCATACAAGAAATAACAAAGAAAACAAATGTTTGCTGGTGAAATCTCTGCGTTATTCAATTCTTGCAGCAATACCGATCATTCGTCGTGGGTTACTACAATTATTTATCTAAAAACATTGTAGAATATTTTATGTCAACCACGTGAACAAATTACAAGGATTTAGATAGGAATTTCCAGTCTATATGAAAGATAAATAAAATTTCTTCTGTGTTTGCTAATAATAACCCAGAAAAAAATAGAACGAAGAATAAAAACTTCTTCGTTCATGAATTTTATTCTTATTCTATCTTCAAATAATTAAGAATAATTTAATTATAATAAGTGAAGGACTACACTTCCATTTAAAAGAAATGTGCATATTAAAAAAACTTTTATTTTATGGTATAGGGGGCAAACGAGCGGACGGGTCATCTGAGGGTAAATGACTACCGCCGCCCATGGGCACCAGCAACTTAAGAGTCACAAGTGCGTTACCGGCCTTTAAGGAGGGAGTAGCGGAAGGCTGGAAGAGGGGGAGGGAAGGATTAAGGCCTCCGGTAACGTCACTCATTCGGCGAAAAGCAATACAAGTATTGCTTTACTACCGGTTTTCTATGAGGCAGTGGTATCGCTCCGGTTGAGCCGGCCCATACGTGCCGAAGTATGGCTCTCCCACACTTAAGTTCGATTTGCTATTAAAGATGTTTCATATAAACTATTTTTTTTTCCTTTCAAGTTAGTGGTGTTACTTAACACACTATTCTGCCATCGATGAAAAACTTACGCACACTAACATTAATTCTTTACGACATTAATTCCTATGGTAACTAATTAGTAGACGATCCCCACTCCGCAGTTTCGCCCGTTATGGTTATGGCTCCGCTCTTCAAGGGCGTAGCGTATTTTAATTGTTTATAACCTTTCTTGAGAAAAGGGCTGTCAAATGCAAATAAAGTTTTTGAAACCCGCGCTAATCTTTAAAACTATCAGATAATAACTTGACACATCTCACAATCAGCCGTCTGATCCCGAACAAGGCAGAGCCTGTACTATGGTAACCAGACTGCTGTTGAACATACTTATATATTTCAAAATACATACATATTATAGATAAATTACACCCAGACACAGAACAAATGATCATGCTCATCACACAATTATTTGTCGTGGGTGGGAATCGAACCCCCGACCTCTGGCTCAGCAGTCAGGATCACGAACCACTAGATCAACAGGATAGTTCCAAAGAATTAGAGCATTGAAACAAACTATTTAGCTTTATAATATTACCTACTTATGTATTTATTTAACACCAACAAAAGCACTCTTTGCGACTCATGGGTATGATAAAATTAAACTTACTGTATTTATCCGGCTTTGGTTCAAGCGGACTGGTCCCCTTGTAGGCAGTGACTGCCGTTAATACTGCCCATAATATCACGACCACACCGTACAACATATCGACTCACTATGTCAATTGCATATGCTAACAGTATGTTCATGCATTCATTTATATCGTGCAGAAATACAAACAAGAAACGAGTAAATCATAATGTCTCTCAAAGATTTGCGAGGAAGTAGGAAAAAACAAGTGTGGGAACGTTATTGTTTACAGAATGATTTGATGCGGGGCGTAGCGTTTTTGTTTGTTTGGGTTCCATAAGCGAATATACACATACCTCCATTCGTTGTGTACAAATAATCCTCCCTTCCCACTTCTACAAAAAGAATGAATACCTCAGGTAAAGATTCGGGCAGAAGGCAAGGTAAAAGCAGCAGGGCAACATAAGAAGGCGATTTACACAGGCCTCTGTCCGGTCAAGCTGTACCACTAACCAGTAAGCGACAGGAACAATAGCTCTTTGGAGCTGTAAGGAAGATTTCTTAAACAGCAATGCAATCAATTCAGTCAAATGCTATACTCAAAGCTGACCTCAATGAAGGGACCAATCACAGTAAGAATTTCAACTTGTAAACAGTTCACCAAGTTTTATAAAATAAGTAAAAATAAATTAAGTTAAATTATTAATTATTGTAAGAAACAATAATGACACAGATCACACAGATAATGTTCTAAAAGTTACAAAATAATTAGGTAGGTATCCTAACTTGGTGACGGGACCCGTTTTGGGTGAGACGGGTCAATGCCTGTCGGGGGTTGCGGAAGAATGCAATGGCGATTCTCGCTCCCCCGATCATGGGCAAGCAGTGGAACACCGGGGTGGTTTTTAGTCGGTAAGAGTCCGACAGACCCCTTCAGCCCCCCCCCCCCCCCCCCCCAAGGGCGGAGGACATCCATGAGGATCTTCCACCTCGTTAAAAAAAAAAAAAAAAAAAGTATCCTAACTTGCGGCCCGTGATTGTTTTGTAAATACATCAAAATAAATTAATTAATTAAAGAGTAAGCGCGCCCTTTAAGAGCGCGAGCGAACGAGCCAATGAACAGGTGCGGGAGTGGCCCGGACGTGAAAATATAAAGTCTTTCTGCAAGAACGTACGAATCCGGCGCGGCGCACTGAAGACTTAGGCGATAATTTATCTCAGTAACTCCGGAAAAAACACAACAATTTGAATGGTGCTCTATAGCTGCTGATGAAAATAATGTCTCAGAAATGTCTAAACAATGCAATTACCAAAGGGAAAATTAGTAAGTGTAACAACAGTCGGACAGTTGGACATGAGTAAGTAGACAAAAATCAAAATAAGGGTTTGATAGGTAGAATTAAAACTAAACTGGTAAAAAAATAGCCTCCCAAATACAACCTCAAAACATCATACTGAATTTTGTATAAAATCACTTATCTATTTTCTTTGTAGTTTTCATTTTTGTTTTGTAATTCATTCTGATTTCAACTTATTATTAATAAAGAAAGTGTTTTTTCGGCCTATAACGCCCAAACTACGGCTATTAGGTATACGTATTAAATTGCCGTTATTTTAACAATTTTTAATATTTTCTTTTGTTTTTTTTATTATCACAAGTGCGGGGCCAGGATCTAGGGCATTGATCAGACTAAAATAAAATAGTGGAGGGTAGCGTAACCTCAGTAAATATGTAAATTTAAGTCATATCTAATTTCTTCCTTTCCATTAATTTCTAAGTACCGATTGTTATTTTTCATCAGTTTACTTTTTTAGAATTCCGTATGTCTGAATAAAAAAACGCAAACCTTATATGATCACGCGTGCGTCTATCTTTCCGTCTGTCACAACCAATTTGCTCTAAATCTATGGGACCGATTAAGTTGAAATTTGGTACAAATATCAAATCCTGTGACCCAAACACAGATGTATAACGTAAATAAATTAATTTAGGAAACTGTACCGTGTAATGTATCAAATAAAAGGGCTTGTTGTGAAGGTCTCAATTTTCTTTATAATTTAATGGTTTTATCTAGAAAAAAAAATCATATAAATTCACCAGGCCTCCTTCTCCATCCTCCTCCCACCAGTCCTCCTCCATTGTCTCCGACACTACTCAGCCTAAATTACTAGATTACCGAAAAACCTATAAGAAGTCTATGGCCTTAAAATAGCATGATAAATCTCTGAAGTGTGCGTACAAACTTACATTTCCAGTTGGAATGTACGGGAGAACATGCTCTTCAACAACAATGTTAAGTTGGTTCCTCGGATATATTATTGGTAAGTACTTAAAACAAATATGGTAGATACATATATATTCATTGTACAGAACCCTCTCCACACGAGTTTAACTCGCCATGGCCGGTTTTTTTATTTAATCTATATATTACCTTTCGCAGCAATACATAGACTTTAAACCAAATAACAAAAAATTGACTCGTTATAATACCTTATTATGAATTGTCGTGTAGGTTGTAGGTCACCAAGCTGCATTATTTTGTTTCTGCGTATGCCAAGGACAGGGAACCTGACTTAGTTAATAATTATCTTTTAAAAAAAGTATCACCGACTTCAATGCGCCTCAAAATACCCAAATCGCTTCAAGTGTACCTATAAAATTTGAAGAGTTCCCTCGATTTCTCCGGGATCCCATCATCAGATCCTGGCCTGATGACCATGGGACCACCTGTTAAGTATACCCTTTCAAACAATAGAAAAAAAATTCGAATCGGTCCAGGCGTCTTTGAGTAATCCGTGAACAAATTAAAAAAATACAAACAGCCGAACATAGAACCTCCTCCTTTTTGAAGTCGGTTAACAAACATTTTATTGACATTATATTGGACTTGAACGAGAACAGGCTGTGCAGTTTGTTGTTAAACGCAAATTAATGTAGGCGGTTGTTGGCTAAAAGCCGCAATAACTTCAATAATTGAAAAATAAAAAAGTTAATCAAATATTACAAAATCTAACGATTATCTACGTAAAATAACGACATAACTTTTACTCCCTTTCTTCTTATTTTGTACAGAAGCATAGTTCAAAATTTAGTACTTACAACAACTATGATCACAATCTATCAGTAAGCAATGCTGTAGAAAACGGCCCGGATTTTTGAGATCAGCTTCACGATTAAAATGCGTTTTGATAAAATTTTCAACTCGATTAAAAAAACACAGTTCCTGAATACTGAGTTTCATGAGGAACAGTTTAAAAATACGCCTCCTCGTTGATGAACGGACACACAGACAGTCGAAATTCGACGTTTCACTCGCTTCACTGACCAATCAACTGACCATCTATCTTTGTAACTGTTGTGTTGGTGTTAGGTACAATAAAGTACAAGCTTTCTATAGAATATATAAAGAAAAACATTTATCGTAAGTGTCTTAACTTACTTTTTTATATTATAGGGGGCAAACGAGCAGACGGGACACCTACAACTCAAGAGTCACAACTGCGTTACCGGCCTTTGAGATAGGAGTACGCTCTTTTCTTGAAGGTTTGAAGGTCGTATCGGTCCGGAAATACCGCAGGCGACAATTTGTTCCAGAGGTTGGTTGTGCGAGGTAAAAAAATTCTGGAGAACCGCACAGTGGTGAATTGCCAATTATCCAGGTGATGAGGATGAAGGTTTTGTTTAGTTTTTAACTTCATCAAACATACGAAATAACTCTCAAACAGGAATAAAAACGTACTTAGGTACGTACGGCAAGAAATTTTTGGACAGTGATTCGTTTCAAATGAAATTCATGTCAAAGAAGATGGTTAAAAATAAAAAAGTACAGTTCTTGAAACGCGTGATCAATTAAATTAGAAATCGTTTAGTCTTTACAAAGCATTTTGTTGGATTTATACGTATTAAAAGTTGCCTCATTAAAGTTAAATTCCCCTTTCCTGAGAGAGCTATATAGCATACAGAGAGCTACGCGTAGGTACTTAACACAATGGTTCTAAGTAGGTATGTGTTATTGCCATCTTCAGCTTGGAATTCTTAATTTCGACAGTATAGGGCTCTGTTTTAAGAACATTATCGTTTTATATTTGACTTTGCGACTCAGTGCACGTTTAACATTAATTCTATAAAAAGACTACCTGTGTCACCTGTGTGGTTACATGGCATAAATTAGCGTTGTTGTCTGGGTTCGATTTAGTCAATTGTTTTTATGATTTTGCCTAAACTATCAGCTGAATTCCTTAAAGAATGGTGTTCCATGCGCATCTTATATCAATTAGGCTGAATTACTTTTCGTTTGGCTATTGTACACTGCTTATTTTTCTTTTTTGTCTAATTCGCTAAAGGGGAATTGGATTTGTAATTGTTCCATGTTCTGCAATCTTTGCGGGATCTAGTTGATCCCAGTTCAACTTTTCGTGGTATTCGACGAGTGTCATGCTGGATGTTTTCGGGGGTCACTGCAAGTGATCGTAGCATACAAGTGTCACAGCAGTGAGAAGAAGGGTGGATTAGTTCAATGAAAAAATCTCCAAAGAGAACTGTATTCTGTGGTAAGAAAAATATTTGGTACTTTACTTACTAAGGATATCGATTTTCGCTGGTATATGTGAAGCCTGGGATAGACGGCTTTAGATAGTAGCAACAGTTTTTTTTTTAAGGTGAATGTATGGCACAGAACATTGTTCAATATTGTGTGTAATGTGTCCGAATAAGAAAATGGGAAATCACTTCTACTCCACACAAGACTGCGGTTAACTGGTACTACCTGCCTACCATTGTTTTTAGTACTTGAGGGTAGGAAACCTCAAAGGGCTGGTCCTTTTGTTGTACTAGAGTGGCCTATATATACGCAGGTCACGGTTTGATTCGGTTTTAAGAATTTCTATTAAATAGATTGCTGTACAAGTACAACACCTTTAATTTGTCGATAAACAAAATTTAAGAATGAATACGATAAATTCAAAAGGGATATTGTTAGATTAGGTTTAAAAATAATCCAGTCACGACGGTCTACAGATACAGGCCACAGTCCAGATCTTTCGTTCGTACGGTGGACCGTAATTAGAATAATTAGCATTCACTGTGGTAATGCTGAGATCTTTCTGAAGACATTGCTAACTGCTGATGGAGGCCAGAAATTTTGTTCAACCTATATAATAATTATATTCTACTTATTTAAAAATAATTTACTTGGCACTATTTTAGATTCGAGGCGTCAGTGCGTCCCATATACATCTTTTATTGAATAGACTTAGACCTGCAGACTTAACTATGTGACAAAAATTTACCCATAGACTGACGTAGTCACAGCAAGCAAACAGCTACTTTCACCTGCGCAAATTTTAGCAATTTATATTTTAAACATTTAATTTTATTTTTAGAGGATACTGGCAGTGTAGCTCACACTTTAATAGTATTCTTGTTAGCTCTTCCGGCTAAGCTAAATGCTTGTGTTAGGAGTAGGTTCAAGTCAGTAGGGTACTGGGTAGGATTCGAACCCGCAATCACTTAATCAAAATCAAAATTATTTATTTCAAGTAAACCCATTGTAGGTATTTTTGAATTGTCACATCACTCACATGTGAGACACCTTAGCCATTACACTACCGCTAAAGAAAAGTTTCAAAGTTTGTCGGTCCCAAGCTCGCAAGCGATACATAGAAATTTTTAGCTTTAGGAGCGATTTTTCCTTATGTATATTTATTATGCCTTCTGTATGTTATATTCTGAGGAATTCCTTTAATTGATTCGGCTACGGTCCATCACACCGCTCGCCACTGGCAGGGATCCTCGCTTTAAAATCTTTGACAATTTGACCTTCTTGCCATCGTTTCTCTCAATTCTGGTGTTGCAAAAGTCCATGGGCTACGGTAACCAGTTTCAGATCCATTCAGAATTGGATATCAAAAAATTAATGATCCACTTTGATTGAGAAGTCATTTGTGAGCGATGTCCAACGCTATAATGTAGCTTTGATGACTAGTGACAAACAGAGCCGAGTCTTTTTACAGCTTTTGAAGGTCGATTGAGCTCGACTATTGAGATTGACCATTGTTGCAAGTGCGACAAGCGTTCACAAAAAAGAATATGTGTAGAAGAAAGAAAAGACAAAAAGATTTTTAAAATTATTTATTTGATATCGCCCATGGTAACTGTTCTGTCGTACACCTCCGTTATAATTTATCTTTTGGCACAATATTTGGCATAAGTATTGTGTGTACCCGTGTTCGGTTGCAATTCACATGTTGCGCTACAAGTTGTGCAACATTACCCTCATAAAGAACTTTCATAGCTACGTTTTAGGCATTCTGTCTTTCAATGTCGGTTTATTTAAACATTGTTAACATTTACAGGAGCTTGCAAGTGTGTTTTCAAGGTTTAAATATACACAAATTTTAAATTAAAAACAAGAAGCGCTGGCAATGGTTAATTGGCGTTTGGCAATGTCATTGACGAATAAGTTTAGTTTGATTGCCGAACACGGGTTAAGAACATTTTAGGTTCAAGAATTTATAATAATTTAGCTGTATTAAAATGCATCAGTACATTATATTTTTTTTACATCAGATACCTACCCATCCTATACCTTTTCATTATAACAAAATTTATGTGCCCTAAAATACATGTGGTCTCTTTCATGTTTCTTTTGATAATGTTTTAATTATACATTTTAGATAAATCATTGTTACTTATATTTTCAAGTTTTTACTATTATTTACTTGGGATTGCAAGATATGAAAATTCAGAAACTTTAAAAATCTGGAAAACTGGAATTTGAATAGTTTGTATGGAGACCACTGTTTCAATTTTAACAAAACTGATACAATTTTACTAACATCCTCACGAACACCAACAAATGTTTGTAACAATAATCATTTTAGACTAATTTAAGGCAAATAATTTTCTCTACATAGCTCTGTACAGTTTACAGTTAATAGCTATTTTTCTCTTTAAATATGACTTTTATCATATAAAAACAGTTTTTGGAAATATGTGTATCAAGGATTAGGTTCTGAATGCAACTGTAAACGTACAGTAGGGACTTGGATTGACAAAACCTAATCAAAAGCAAACAGAATTCACTATTCTGTAGCAATTAAAATCTCTGATTTATTTTGCTTTCGATTAGATTCCGTCATCTCTAAAACCGAAAATATAAGAATTCAGTCGCTCCGTGTTTTATTAGTGAATAGTGAAATACAACAAATCTTAATAAAAATTCTTATGAATGTTATTCGTTTAATTATGTTCGTTTACGGCAGTGTTCTTATTTGTCATCGTTTTGAGCTTCAAGTAATTTATTGAAATGTTATTAGGACTATCAATATTAAGTTTAAATTTGATTCAGTTATTTTACTTATAAAAGAGATATTAGGACAAAATCTAAATTCTTCAAATTAATCAAATTAACTTTTAATAATTATTTGTTTCGTATATTATAGGAACACAATTATAGTCACATTAAAGGTTCTCAAATCATGCATGTACATGAAATGAATAGTCTAATAGTTCGTTCGTAAATTGCAATTAATGTCTTTTGACAAGCTAGGTCACTGCCAAGTTCGTGGTCACTAACATACGCGGGGATATGAACCTCGACTCTCCTAAGTATAACTTCATTCAACTAGTTAATATTATAACTACACTATAATTCTAAATTGCTTTAATAATTATTGCTTTAATTTTTTTTGGTCTGTCAAATCCTTGGCGAGTGAAACCGTGTGTAAAAAATGTATATTGTGTGCTCACCGTGTGCTTACAATCAGTACATTAAACAGCTAAAGTAGAAAAAAACGAAGCGTCGATTAACAGATTACTACAAGTTGAACTTTAAGTAAAAATAGATCTAAAATGTATACTAGTGCTAACGGGTCAGCCGTCGATGTTACTGTAGAAGGCTTTCGATAGGATTCGTCCTGAGATCACGTTCTTAAAGATTAAGTACAAACTATTATTGCATGTTTAGAATTGCACTGTTACGATTTCGATTTAAAAAGTATCGATAAAAGTAGTCTTTACACTCGTTAGTATTGTCCAGTATTTAGAACATACGTGGGATACTGCAGGGCGGTTTTCTGAGCCCGGTCTGAAACTGTCGACCCGACTTTAACGTTTACACGGCAGTCTTTAATGGTCGGGGCAGCTTAGACTGGCGGGTCCATGTCGCGCTGCAGTGACGTGAGTCACGTGTGGAACACCCACCCGGGCACCGGAGGTCACGCGTCCGGAACACCGTGAATATGGTGTTGATAGTTGTGGTTCAGCTTGTTCGCGAACTCGTGCATGATGTCCCGGAATATTACCGAGTCTAAGTTCTCTCCTAGAATGTAGAGAAGATACCAGTCGCCCATCTTGCTTCGTCTGACGATCGTGTCGATGTTGTCGCGGCGGACGAGTCTGAATCGCATGCGCATCATGTATACTCGCATGCGAGGTGAGAAGATGATGACGACTCGGTAAATAAGAGTGATTAAAGTGAGGACGCCGAGGATGACGAACCAGAACCAGAGAAATACGTAGATCTTTTCGTTGACTACGTTCAAAGGAAGTATGCAGAGAGCGTCGTGTCGCTCCACCTCGCCTGACGAACCGAACTTGTTGAATAGTGTACATTTCACCATCCTGGAACATTAATTATTGAAAACATTAACCGTGGTTAATTTTAAAACGAGGATGCTTTGGATCTACGTTAATTGATATAGAAAAATATCATGCATTCTAAAGTTTTGAAATATTGTGACTTTTGAAAGAAAGAAAGATTTCATTTAATTCTTCGAATACTACTTGTCTTTTAATGAGTTTTCTTCTTTAACATTTATGATATAAAATATGGTACGTCTCACCTTGGAAATATGTAGATCATAGGGTCGAAGCGGACCTCCTGGTCTGACTCCATGTATTTGATGACTTTTAGTCCAAACGTCATGAACTCGCCGTCGAAGAAGCGGTTCATCAGGAACATTTGCCCTGAAAAATAACAATATATATATTGATAGGACTTCAAGTATTTTTTTAATCCAGGTGATTAGTATTTG
This sequence comes from Euplagia quadripunctaria, assembly GCA_963859945.1. Lineage (NCBI taxonomy): Eukaryota > Metazoa > Arthropoda > Insecta > Lepidoptera > Erebidae > Euplagia > Euplagia quadripunctaria. The sequence goes on along the minus strand of OY982560.1, from coordinate 1,801,253 downwards.
GCATGGAAAGGTCCTGACCGATGTTCTATCTGGTTGAGTCTTCTTATAGTAAAAACATATTTAAAAAAATAACTTGTCACCCACGAAAAAAACGCTAGCTATTAACGAATAGCGTTAAGTCCGCGCAGCACACATGAGTACCTACAGCCTCCGAGCGTAGAATTGTGTTTATTGTATTAACAAAATTTGAATACGTTATCGGAATATTAAAGGTACGTTTTATGATCACCATGTAATATTTTAGATTGTGTTTATTTTACCATAATATATAATAAGCACATGTAGTATACCTACATCAAAACAAAATCATAGCCCGCTTCTCATCCTGTTTGAACAACTTTAGGCAGTCATGCCTAGAATAGCGAACGCATCATTTTTTTATTGCATAGCTGTGCAGGGCCTATCACATAAAATAGTATTGTGTTGTAAAAGCAACTTTATGTTTGTTTTAATTCAATATATTTTGATTTACAACCGGTGCGGGCCGACCGTTTGCAGTGTAGAAAGAAATAAGTAGGTTCATTTTGAAACGACATCCAAATTTTTAAGTATTTGTTATTAGGTTTCTTGATTTATATGTTTTATTGTATATATTAGTAAATTAAAAGCCAAGGGTACTGTGCCTGATAGTAACAGTGCCAGTAATGCGTCTTTTATTTGGTTTATTATGGTTTACAAAAGAAATGGGACACTACTTAGTAGCATTATTAAACATATGTAGTTCTAATGTACGGTGCACGTGCTTCTGAGGCAGGGAGGCTCCAACCAAATTGCAGAACCGTATTTTGATACGGGGACGGTTTCAGCGTTTTATACTGTTATACATGTTTACACGACGCCGACGGCCCAAAAAGGAGTGTAATGTTTTTAATTGACAACTTGCGAAATGAACAATACATCGTGAATTTATTTAGATACTTTCGCTGTCTTCTGTAACTAAAAAGTACTTCAATGTCTAATAAACCTGACGTTAATGGAACTTATAGATGCAATGTTAAGCCAAAAAAAAAGAGAAATAACAAGCTACTAACGAAAAAAAAACCAGTCTGCCTTAAAAACGAATTCAAGATTTTTTACATTTGAAAATGGAGCCATACAGCCGCCATATTTAATTTTTTTCACAAGTGCCACTCGAGTTCATGTATGGATACTAACAATACCCCACACATCCAAATCTGTTTAGGCATTTAAAAGTTATGGTGGAATAAAGAAACTCATGTACATACATACATGAAACCTGAAAACATTATACTCCTTTTTTGGGCAGTCGTGTAAAAGTAGCAAAGTTCATTAATGCATATATGTACCTATATGTTCAGTACCAAAACGGTAGCTTATATGTTAAATAAAACGGTCATATCTTTCTTCCGCACACTGCCTTTATTTAGTGTCGGAGGAATATACACCTTTTGCTGTACCTACTTTTTTAGTATCCATTCCCTAATCTCTAAATGAAACGTGAGGAATTGGTAACATATTATTCTCAAATATAAATAAACGCGCTAATAACTACTATACATATTTAAGTAATAGCAGCCCGGAGATGACCAGCCCTAAAACCAACGTCACCCATTCACGATCATGACGCACTCGCCAGCCATCGTGCAGATCAACCTTATTGAAGGCAGCCGAACGACCCGACACATATCCACAATCGGCAGGCTATTTCTCTTTATTTGATCTAAATCGTTGCTCTGTAGTTTATTTAATAAATTGATTTTGTAAAGGGTCACATCTCTAGTGTTGCCACCATCCATGAGCAGTATAGTTTCATGCAGGTTAAATGTTTTTCACCATCTCTTTCTTAATCTTTATTTATTTTTTGGGACATTTGTCTAATAACTCGTCAGCTAACTAATACAACATATATAATAAAATTAATGCTTGATATAGCATTGTTTTTTCTTATAAAATCATCAATTAGTAAAACGTTGAGTGAATCTTCTGTTGTGTCTTTGTTTATTGCGTAGGTACGTGCGTTAGTTCTCGATTCAGATCGTGGCGGCGGCAGATGTGTCCTGATATATCAGTTTAGGGCATGCTCAGCCGCGCGGGTTACGAAATAAGCGGGCATAACCCACTATGTGGGTACATAAATCTTTTATTTAGGTTTTTTGGTCAATATTACATGGAATAGTTTATACAATTATACAGACAAGATTTTGGAATCTTATAAATCAACAGCAAGATACGTGGTTTGAAGGAAACTAAACTGATTTCCAAACATTACAGCTAAGCTTTTTAACTTCCGACGCAAAAACAACGGGGTTATATATGTTATAAGTTTGTTTTTTTTTTTAAGAAGGTTACTAGTAACGTGGGTCACACATTACTAGTAATCTCGTTAACCCCTCCAGCTAAGCTTAACGCTTGTGTCAGGAGTGGATTCACGACGGTAGTGCACTGGGTGGGGTTCGAACCCGCAACCACTTGATCGCAAGTCCGACGCCTTAGCCATTACACTACCGCCGCTTCCATTTTGACGTCTTTCCAGTTTGACGTGTCTGTGTGTGTGTCTGTCTGTGTCATCGTAGCTCCCGAACGGATGAACCAATTTTGATTTTGTTTTTTTTGTTTGAAAGGTGAATTAGGTGTTCTTAGATATAATTCAAGAAAATCTGTTCAGCGCTTCGAAGATCATCAGCTCTTTTCTAATCGTTGAAGGGATTTTCGAGTCGGGGTTGTTTTAAATTGTAAATTTTTAGCTTCTAAAATGTGAGATAGTTATGACGGGTATTATATAACATAGGCAAGACCCATATAGGTAACCATATGTAGGTTGGCTGCATTTCAGTGATAGTATCGATATTATCATGCTAAATGCGTGTTAGTTAATTCGTGTTTTTTCTGAATTTTATTTAATTATCTCTCTTTTCATTGTACACTATTTGAGGCAAATGTAATACAGACATGTTATATACAGCGTGTAAGTATCACCGTCGCGAATAACTTACAAAAACGTCTTTCTTTGGATACTTATCGCAATGCAAAAGTCAGTTCATCATGAAAATGCGAGATTAAGGATTTACAGTCAATAGTTTGATTTTGAACTACGCAATCTAACGCAACACGCCTACTGTGTGGTACGGTGAATGACCTTCAGCGCACGGCGCAGTCGAAGCAGCTGATTGCATAAATATTTTACATTGCAGTTTTTGGCCGTATGGGGTATTTACTGATTTTTTTTTCAGTAAAATGTTCGCATCATCATTCTCATTGTGATATCACTTTTAAGCGAAAATATTAAAAAATATATTATATTATGAATTTTCCGGCAGAAATTTTCAATGATTTTCCGCTCAGAATGATGGTCTGAATACACTATTTCAGGATTCGGTACGGTGTCACTTACACCCAGTATAGGCATGACAATTGGCGGTCTTATCACTCACGGTGATTTCTTCCAGGTATTTTCTTTAATAAATTTATATCGAGCTGATCATCCCTTGTTGTACCTATGCAATATTGAAATAATCAAGTACACAAATTTGAGCATAACATGCTCATATTCATTAAACACAACCTACCAATTTTTTTGCAATTCTTCTGCGGCGTTAATGTTTCATACATTAAGTTGGTGATTTCACTACAAAAATTTGTCATTCAATCATTGTCTGTAAGGGCTTAATAGTTTACAATTATAACGGATATTTCAGGAAATACAAAAGGCTGAATATTATGAAAAAAGATGTCGGAACAGTAACTATATCGTTAAATCCTAAAATGTAAGTTAATATTATCTGTAAACAGGCCATTCTTTCTCAATAAGAGTATGGATATTATAACTCCCGACGCAAAACGGATAGGTGGTATAAGTTTAACATGTAACCTGTGTGTCTGTCTGTAGCATCATAGCTTCTCAACGGATGGACCGATTTTGGTTTGTTTTTTTTTTGATCGAAATTGTTCTTATCTATAATTCAAGAAAATATGGTCAGCGATTCGAAGATCATCAGATCTTTTCTAATTATTCAAGGGACGAGTCGGGGGTACTTCTTTTTTTTACACTTGTTTGTAAATAATTAAATTTTAATCACAATAAAATTAACAATTTCACTATCATTGGTCGAGCCAAAAAAATTTGTAAACGCGTTCTCGAAACCCAAACGCTTCATGGCCCCACACTGACGTCTGCGCGCACAGCGATTTTTCCCGTGGCCCACATAGTTTTTTGTTATAGGACGACAGGAAGTGAAAGTAAATAGCCGTTGCTAGTTTGACATTACACCGGAAGTGCGGCCATATTGTTGTGTATTTGTTGTCAGTTTTTTAGTGGGCAGATCATTACATATTATGAAACAAAGTCCCCCGCCGTGTCTGTCTGTCTGTCTGTTCGCGATAAACTGAAAAACTACTGAACGGATTTTCATGCGATTTTCACTAATAGACAGACTGATTCATGACGAAGGTTTAGGTGTAATTTGTTAGGATTTTGTGTAAATTGATTGAAATATGTTGATGATTGTTAAAGATGTCTCTGCTACCCGTGCGAATACTAAAATATATGTGATTTATTCTTATTTTTGGCAAAGACCAATAGCCTCACGTTAAGTTAACATAATAATGCTTTAGTATCAGAGTTTTTTTACTTTTGTTCATTAGTGTTAGCATTAATAGGTAATGTACAAAAAGACTGAACATGACTGCCTTTAAACCTGCCCCTAGTCACAACAATCTAAAACATTGAGTTTTATTTTTTAAACATTGAGTTCTTTTATTTATTTACAGAAAAATACATATTGTTTACAGACAAGAAAGAAAGAGACAAAGAAAGAAAGAAAGAAAGAAAGAGACAAGAAACATACAAAGAAAATTCATCAATATTTGGTAGTTTTTTAAACGACGAAGACAAAAATGAGGAAATTTGAGGCTTTGATTTTTTATCGACGACCACGTATAGCTTTCTACAGGTTTGTCTGATTCTGTCGATTATCTTTTATACCTAATTTATAACCTCGAAGTTAGTCGCATCAAAGTTGAACGAAAAATAAACCAAATTCTATTATGAATCAAATCGAGCTTGATACACAGACATTATGCACTTCGATACAATGTAGACACAAAAAAAACACAAAATAAAACATTATTTACCAAAAAAAAATTTACTGCGTTACATGATTTTACTTTTCCTAGGCGCCTAATTTTATAAGCCTTTAGTTTATTTAAAACAAAACACGTTAATGATAAAAAAAAAACAAAATCTCACCTATGACATTGATAAGGGCTAGAAACTCGCAGAGGTAGTACCGGTAGGCCCACCAGTTGTGGTACCTCAGGTTCTCCCACAAGTAGTCGAGTATCAACTTCTTCTTGGTCTTCTTCTCTATCTCCGTGCACACTCCTACATCCAAGTCCATCATTAGGGCTCGAATCTTGCCCCCCTCCCATGACTTCCAAAGCCATCGAGGAGCGTAAAACAGCATTGCCTGGAAAGATAAAAATGGCTGGATTAAGTTTCGTAGTTATGTCCCCATTTCTTATATTTTAAACAAATATAAAGCGACCTTTCTCTTAAGATTATAATTTAATGTATATTATAAATTGAACTACCTAAGAAGGAGTAATAATGCTGTATAATAGTATGTTAATGTTTTTCAATGAATGAAACCAGAACCTAAAAATATTTCTAGTTCGATTAATACGAACTACGCGACCAAATGTCGAATTCAAATCGTCTAACATTACTAACTTCTGACTTAGTGACTATTTACTGTTACGTGTCGATGCTCACATAAGCCGCGTTCCAATAAACAAGAAACGATTCGTTTTGCTTACGGACGGTAAAATTTCGTTGTATTTTCAACGAAAAATTTACCGTCCGTAAGCAAAACGAATCGTTTCTTGTATATTGGAACGCGACATTAGTCAGTCAGCCAGTCACAAGACATCATTGTTATTGGTACATTAATGCAGACGAGCACAAGTAAAACAAGTAGAAAGATATATTTTCTCGATATCCGTGGATCATCGGTGCACCCACGTATATAGACTTAATTATGCCGAATTTACATTATGAAACAAGTGCAGTGCTTGTGTAACTTGTTTCGTTAAAACAATACTGTAAAATCATCTGTATTACTGAGATTATGCCTCATAACATATTGTAATGTAAAATGTTATGGTACAGATGTTAATAAATGAATTAAAAAAATATTTTCTTGAAGGAAAAGTCGTTTGTAGATTTGAGGATGGGTTGCATGAAAACATTAAAGTGCAGCACAGTTAATTTCTGCATTTGCAGATTTAAGATCATGAGAGCTATAGAAACATGACTGAAGATTGTTTTAGAATAAAGTGTCCAACAAAATGTATAAACAGGAATCAACATTTTTAGCGCCAATATCCTGTACAGCGACAAAACACACGTCTATTCAGCACAGGCTTTCGCGACGCTGCCGGCACTGAAATTGGTTGCTTGGCATTGCTTCACTGCCGGTTTTCTGTGAGGCCGTGGTATCATTCCCGTCGAGCCGGCCCATACGTGCCGAAGCATGGCTCTCAAACTGTTAATGTCATTTTTTTTAAATGCAGCCTGTATATCACTAATTTTTTAATGTAAATTAGGCGTTAGAGAGTTAGAATTGCAAGTCAGTTGCAAATTAAAAAAACAACAGTTTAGTTATTTAGATGTTAAACAAAAAAATCAATAAAAGCTATATCTAAAGTGTTTCTCCGAAAAAATTGAAAACGTTAATTTTATAACGAATGTTAATTATTATAGATCAACACGGACAGATATGAAATATTATATTACCCATTTTTTTAAATAATTTTACATGTTGATCTATAATTTTGAATTTTTAGTTATAATAATTATTTTTTAAATTAACGATTTCGAATAATTGGTGATAAATTTTATGTAATAAAGATGTTGAATTTGAATTTAAATAGTTTACGAATTTAAATAAATATTTGCCTTATTTGGTGAAGTAGAACTTAGTCGATTGACACAAATATCTATTTGTATATTGCCAGTACAACAAGGAGAATAGTACCTATATCGAGTTTATATTAGTGTCTTCTGTGCCTTATTATTTAGTTAGTAGAAATATATATTAAAAAAAAAAATCTTTTTCTCCATTCGTCTAATGTTGACCAAACATTTTAAAGAAAATTTAAATTAAGAACACAACAAATACTTTTACGACTACATTTGATCATAATATGACAATACGCTTTCACAGACATCTCAATCGCTTCTCGTATTAGTTATACCAAACCTTATTTTCATCGCTTCAAAGTAAAAAATTCAAAATCTGACCGTTATAAAGCATGAGTCACAATAAGCCATATCTTAAATCAGAAGCAATAAAAATTCGTATCAAAAATTGAAAGTACCAGACGTTTTTAGTAGTGCAACCTGTAACGATTTTGTACTACAATAATAATATTGTATGTGGCAATAGTTTTATATTATTGCTTCTGTAAATGCACTCTCAAAAATAGATGTAGGAACTTAGAATGAGGGTTGTCGGTTAACATCCCGTTGTATAATAAATACCAGTAATCGCCTAGAGGTTGTACTTTGTACTTATAGCCCTAAAGCTCATCCCTCATTTCGAATATTGCTCTGTCGGGGACTTCACAAACAATTAAACAACGAACACAATGCAGAAAGGTCAGTTGGTCTAGACTGCTAAGCCAGAGGTCGTGGGTTCGATTCCCTAAGACAAATAATTGTGTGATGAGCAAGATCAGCAAACGAGCAGACGGGTCACCTGATGGTAAAAGACTACTGCCACCCATGGGCACTTGCAACTCAAGAGTTACAAGTGCATAACCGGCCTTTAAGGTAGGTAAGGCAAACGTGGAAGAGGGGGGGGGGGAAGGGAAGGACTAGGGCCTCCGGTAACCTCACTCACTCGGCGAAAAGCAATGCTTGCTTCACTGCCGGTTTTCTAGGAAGCCGTGGTATCACTCCGGTCGAGCCGGCCCACACGTGCCGAAACATGGCTCCCACGATGAAAAGAGAGTAGTGAAGAAAAATGAAATTTACATTAAATAAATATTTTCCTCGTGTTGGCAAACATACTTTTTACAAGTACCAACTAACTTAAATCAATACGTCATCGACAGCCCTGTCCATAAGCCAATAAATTCATCTGACTAGACAGTATCGTAAAATGGTTTATTGCCATCAGATATAATGGCTTTCATCGCAGCCCGACGGCCGACGCTACCGCGAATATACGCACACTGACAGATATCGTAGCCACTGATGTCTCTATATAAATAACCTCAAAGGTATTATTAACGCATGATACAGAAGCATATCCTAACGCATATTACAAAGGCGAATGTGAGTTGTTTGTTTATTTGTTACGCTTACACGCTTAACTACTTAACCAAACATCATGAAATTTTGCATAATATGTTGTCAGCGGTACTGAATTGGGCATAGGATACCTTTTTATCACTATCACTACATATTATCACTACATATTATAAAACAAAGTCCCCCGCCGCGTCTGTCTGACTGTCTCAATAGACAGAGTGATTCATGAGGAAGGTTTAGGTATATAATTTGTACCCGTGCGAAGCCGGGGCGGGTTGCTAGTATTATTATTACATTGTCATCGGTCTTTGACACGTGTGCAAAATTTGAATGAAATCTGGCCGTTTAAAGTGGGTCAAAATCGCTCCCAAAAGAGTCGGTTACAAGCATACAAACAAACAAATAAGTGAAGCTTTATAAAGCGTGTAAAAATGACGCGAATTGCAATGGAACGTTATACCATAATTAAAAGTCAATAAATTAACAACTTTCCGAGTTTTGCGATATAAAAACATACGGAGACATGTTTTTTGGGTGTAGGTATATATAGAATTATTCTGATCATGACCAATCGCTCTATGCTTTATCTTTCACAGGAGTAAGTACCAAACTGACATTTATGAAACAATCAACTAGATGGTAGCAGTGGGCGGACGGGCACTGAACTACGGAACTTTGAGCGCACATTGTGGGCACAGTAGTACATAAATTTAAAGTGTTTCAATGCAACCGCTTGAAATAGCGGCTTTATTATTTATGTAATACCTAACTTCAAAACAGGGCTGTTGTTTTAGAAGACAGTAAAACATTGATTACTTTACGATTTTCTGTTTTAAGTAATCAACCATCTTTTTGGAGATAGTATCTATAAGCGCAAACTGAATGTCGAAGAAATTAGACTTAGGTATTGACGATTTCTAATTCAATTACAATCAACTTATTAATCTATATTAATAGAATACGGGTGAAAACAGACCAGGTACCATTAATCAGTTTCAGTTCTTTAAAACTTTGAAAATTCCAGAAATATGTGGAAATTTTAGTAAAAATGAAGGTGCGTTTTCCTATGTAAGTAAATATACTGACAAATATATGTAGGATTAAGATATAGGCAACAGCAAAACGTCGGATAACCAAAAAAGGTATCGCCCACTACATGTCCACAAAATCAATGTTCAAAATCTATAATTAATATTTTTAATGATATTAACAAAGAGATGTATATTTTTGCGTTCCTATGTGAAGGTTAATCTCCGGAACCTCTGTCAGTTACAAAATTGCAGATCAATATAGATAATTGTGCAACTAGCGCGAACCCGTTGCGGGCTGGTACTATACAATAAAAGCTAACCGAATAAACCGCAAGAATGGCACATCTATCACCGCCATTTTTGCAGCATGCTAACTGCCAAGAAGCGAACTTCACAAAGAGCTGCAGCACTGCACCTAGCACGTAACACATAAATAAGGCCTGTTACGAAAGTTTCGGTTTATCGGTGCCTGCCTCGCGGTGTTAACTATTCAGAACCCCTAAAAATAAATTGAGGATATATTGACATGTTATTTATATACCCGAAGATGGATCGTTTGATTTCTTATTTAAATAGCTTGTTCGTTTTTCAAACTTTGTTGATTTGTACACATAGTTTATCTATAATAGAGCAAAGATATTCATATCCTCTCTTTACTGTATTATATCTTGTTTAACCTTATCACCCCTATCTATTTAAAAAAACGTTTCGCATTTATACACGACACACACAATAAATATTTGAGATCATCGGAAAATCTAACGTTGGAAATTCCAACTCATTCCACAACATTTTCTGACAAGTCATTTACAGTGCAAGCCGCACGCTTGTGGAACAGAAGCTTTCCGACGAGCACAGTCACAAGCTGTTTTTCAGAAACTCGTCAAGAATCATTAGCTTTCTTCGTGAGAACCATATATTATAATAATATGTATGTGTAGTGTATGAATATGTGTGTATGTATATCTTTCTGTTTAAGTATGTATGTGTATAATTTAGATAATAATAAAAAAGTTATAGACGCAAATAGACTGTTATTTATAAATTGTATATTTTTCTTATCTCTATATATTAATACGTGAAGCGAAAACTTTGGATCCCTTTTTACGAAAATATGGCGGACGGAGGAGTATGAAATTTCGCACACTTATAGTTTATACAGAGAAGAAGTGACAAATGCTAAAATTTTTGAACAATATTTGCTACAAAGTTAAAAAAAATGCAAAAACGGGTACATACAGCTATGAGTGTCCAGTATATATTTTGAGCTGTCATGGTACAAAAGTCTATACAATGACAGGTCAAATAATATTGGCCAATGAAATAAACCATGGTCGAAATTCGACCACCACGCGATCTCTAGTTATATTTAATTGTTGTGCACCGCGAGTTACCTACTTCCATACAGTCTGGTCCATCCTAAGCTTGTCTGTAAGAGATCGCAGACTGCGATAAGACCGCCTATTGTACTGTTACTTTACAGTAATTTTCTAGATTGTATAATTCTTTTTTGGTGTGCAATAAAGAGTACCTATCTATCTATCTATCAATCAAAGACAAAATAGTTCAGTACCTTTTCCTCATCTGTTTGTCAAAGATTTTTTTGGCGGGCCAGTGTTACCAATAAAAAACTGAAACTAGTATTGTTTCTGTACCTTCCAAGGAGTTTTATTGCTATCAATAGTTTAATAAGTAATTGTCGAACTTAAATCTTCTGGGCGACCCCTAGAAGATTATGGAGGGTAGAGGTAAGGAGGACGATCTCTGTGTATGAAACATATTCGCCAAAAGTGTGTATTTAGGTGGCGCTACCCTAGCTGGATGGTGTAGTGATTAGGAAGAAGAAAGTTTCGCTTTGCCATCGCGCACTTTTCAAAATAACTTTTAATATATTAGCAGATGTTCGACAAGTATTTATTTTTGAAGTTATACTTCTTTTGGCGCATTATGGAAAAATAATGAGAGTAAATTTTTACGATGCGCGCGCACACCGTCACGAAAAACCAACACCCTGAAGTTAGCTAGTTAACATTTTAGTTTTTCAAAAAAGTTACCATCATCACTATAGTGATAAAAATGGTTTTTACATATTACTTTGAGTCTGTTTTTAGAATTTGAGGTTAGTTGACGGTATGTATTATTTATTATGATATTTAAATAAACTTTATTTAACTAGATACAAGTATAACTTCTTACGTGCGTACATAAGTACACACACACTTTTTTTTTCATTATTGATCCCTTCATCGGCTACTCTGGTAGCTAAAACATTAAATATTTCAACTCAGCGCACTTCACTATGTCTACAACTGCTACCTTTGCCTACACTAGCGCCATTCCGGTTGGTTCTTGAACTATTGTTTACTGCTACCTGCTGGACTCTTTTAAGTTTGCGTCCACTACAAGATCGTACTCCTTACCTCTCCCCTCTATATAGTAAATGTAAATTGCCTGCACGCCATTGCTTTAAAGTGGTCGCCTCGCCACTACGCCGCGCCAGGACACGCATTAGAGTGATCCACAAATCCAAGTCTGGGTGTTTTTTGTGTCCGTTGTTCATATGTTTGTGTACCCCGCGACACAGGAATCATTCCGAATACCGGAGTTGTCTTTAAAAAAAATGGGGACCATGACATAAATTAACAAAATGTGACATTTTATCTGTCAGTCTTGCTCTTATGGTGAAAGGAACGTGTGTGTGGATTGTATGTAAAAGAGTGTCGTATCACAGATTAAAAACTTAATAAGCGTCGAAAGTGTTGTGCCTAAATATTTCTACAAAAACATAAAGATATTTATTTTGTGCAAGAGTTACATTAATACTCCTGGCGGACAGCGGTCAAATTGTCTTTATTAGAAAAGCGTGCAAAGAAAAGTGAGAACTGTGCACGATTCAGGATCATTAGTCACTACGTAGTTCCGTTTATCTTCGCTAGGTGTCGCTGAAGCATATAGTGATGCATGTTGCATAGTAATGATGCATGCAACGCTTACAAAAGGCGTAGATGTATAAATTTGCATATACCTACATATTCATAATCGTTCTAAAGTTAAAAAGTACAATGAGATTTTTACGGTTGGCATTGGAACAGTGCCTAATGTTTGCATATTGGATAAGATCTTAATGCCCGTCTCAATGAGTTATAAGGTGCGGTGTGATGGTGTGATTGCAGCCACATCTCACACCGTAAAGATGATTTATGTTGTGTATCACAGATAGACGGTTTAATTCTATTTACACATCTGCGCGTTTTACAACTAATAAATGATATTGAAATTGTAGGTCACTTACTGAAACTGATTTGCAAATCGAACTTGCTTATGCCTTATAATTTTTTTTATTCTAAACGAATATTAAAAATGTTTACGTGGGAAGTATGCTTCGGCACGTATGGGCCGGCTCGACCGGAGTGATACCACGGCCTCACAGAAAACCGGCAGTGAAGCACTGCTTGCATTACTTTTCGCCGAGTGAGTGAGGTTACCGGAGGCCATAACCATTCCCTCCCCCCCCCTGTCCCACTCTTCCCCTACTCCCACCTTAAAGGCCGGCAACGTGACTCTTGAATTGCAGGTGCCCATTGGCGACGGTAGTCATTTACCACCAGGTGACCCGTCTGCTCGTTTGCCACCTATACTATAAAAAAATGTAAAAGAATCTGTGTATTTATTTGTATGTTATTTTTTATGGCTAAACTGCTGAACAATCATAATGATATTTTGCCGAAAGTAACTATTACTTACTTCGGTTTTTTACTTTTTTATATAACGGGACCGATTAATTATGCTTTCCGGAATTAACAGGATCACGTAATAAGTATTATAACATAATGAATGAAAAATGACTTGCACCATTTTAGTTAAAAAACTTTTTATCGATATATTAAATGTTTTATTATTTTATTTATCTTATCGTTAAAATATTTATAAATTGTTAAAAAGTTACAAAATCATTTAACAATCTTTATAAATTCGCGGTATAAGAACCAGATGAACGTATCTACATTTTCTTAATTGTACAGGACAGCAAAAAATACTCCAAGAATTTACCTAGTTCCTTGTGGTTCCTTAGCTATTACTTTGGAATTTGTGAAATATTGCATTCACAATTACGTCGTTTTGGCATTTCATAAAGGAGCACTTTATAACCCGTATTATGAAAAAAAAAACAATTTTTGACTTTTTTGTAGATACGATCATCTGGTTCTTATACCGCGAATTATGCTCGAGTGATAGCGCAAAAAAAATTAGGTACCTATACACGGAGCGAACTAACAATATTATCGCTGGACTGATAAATAAACTACCGCAGGATTTTGTGAAGCAACTACAGAAAAGACATAAAGTATAAATTAAAAACCTTTCTTCTTTCACATATATAAAAATATATATAAGTAGATTTGATAGGCAAAAAATTATATCTATTGTTTAGTGGTGAAATAAATTGTCAAAGAGAGGTGTTAAATCTGAATCGTCTATGTTAGGTATTATTTTAATTGTAGCATTGTAAAAACCTTAGTGGTTTATTTTGCTATGTTATTACACAATTCTAAATAATAATAATACTTAATAACCTCACACATCTCCCACACGGCCTCTGATCCCAAACTAGGCAGAGCCTGTACTATGGTAACCAGACTCCTGATAAACATACTTATATGTTTCTAAATACATACATATTATAGATAAATTGCTTATTTTTATAAGATAATAAATGAACGCGAAAGTCCAAAAGCCAGAATAACGGGGATGAGCTTGGTTTGAAAGTAACTGTGATCTAATACGTAGAACTTTTTGGTTTTCAAGCCTTCACGGTTTAGTTTGAGATAAAATATGATTTATGTCGGAAAAATGCATGTTTCCTGTGGAAAAGGTGTTAATCAATTACAGTTATCTTTTAAAAAAGAATCACCGACTTCAATGAGCCTAAATCAAAATGATGCAAAATTGTAATCCCACTAATATTATAAATGTGAAAGTTTGGATATATGGATGTTTGTTACTCTTTCACGCAAAAACCACTGAACCGATTGCGATGAAACTTGGTATTTAGATACCTGGAGGCCTGGATTAACGCATATTTTTTATCCCGATATTCCCACGGGATCGGGACTTACGCTGGTGAAACCGCGGGGCACTGCTAGTAATATATAAATTAATATGTAAATTGTAATGTTATGTGTAATTAATAGATAAATTGTAATACTGTATTCTTCATCTCTTCTTCATCTGTAGAGGTAGAATATTGGCGTCAAATTTAAAAGAGACCAACTTTGTACCAATTAAAAAAATATAGGCAGTCTTGGGAACTGCGAACAGAAATCAGAACATGTGACGTATTAGCATGTCGGCAATACGTCACATGCAGTCCGCATGTCCGTGACGCGTATAAGTATAAGTTTTGTCCCTACAAAAAAATAAAGAAAGAAGTTTTCCCTTCGAAAAGAGTTGAAAATCGGACATTTTTCTGAATTCGGGAATTCTGTGTCGTGTGATGTGACTATAAGTGAAATTCCAAGTTACTATATATAACAGCATCTGAATAAAATTAGTGGAATTCCATTTTCAGATAAGATGCACTGTATCTATTCTATAGCACTAAAACATAGTCACAAAATCATCTAGCATAAATGAAATCCGTAGACGTAATATGCAAAAACGTATGTAGAATCGCAGACGATCCCATAAAATTTAAAAACCATATCAATAAATTCTACGACACATCCGAGCATTCACTCTATGAACTCGAGGTTATTCATGACTCAAATACTTGTCACTTGATGTCTATGGCATACTGTGACTATTATTCGTCAACTATACCGATTTTTGAACTTTCAACATTCGCTATTTTGATCGCAGTGTCATAAATATTAATAGTATTCTAACAGTTGGTGTCGCACGTCGACGTCGCAATGCTTGGAGTTTCTGACTAGAGCATTTTATATTCTAGAAACTTACGATAGTGTTGCACTATGCTTACGTTGGGTCCAGTTACGGTTGTATAATATGCCCCACAATATCACTACATATTATAAAACAAAGCCCCCGCCGCGTCTGCCTGTCTGTCTGTTCGCGATAAACTGAAAAACTACTGAACGGATTTTCATGCGGTTTTCAATAATAGACAGAGTGGTTCATGAGGAAGGTTTAGCTGTTTAATTTGTTAAGATTTTGTGTATTGATTGAAATATGATAATGATTGTTGAAGATGTTTCTGCTACCCGTGCGAAGCCGGGTTGCTAGTATTTAATATGATAATAAACATCTCTCCCTAAAACTTAATGTGTTTGTGTTGTTGTCCTTATCGCACGTTACACGTTACAGACGCAAAAAAGTTAGCGCAACGAAAAATACTGACGGCGAGTTGATTTATTTTATTTTCGTCATATGTGGATTCTGATATTACTGTACTTGATGTTCTATATTAATTGTCCATATATTAGTTCGGGCAACTTTCACAGATGGCGTAATTTTAATTTCGAGTTTTTTAAATATTTACTATATTTCGATAAATGTATTTAACCCATTAAATATATTATATATAGCGAACGTATTTTTAATATTTCTTCGTGGCAGGATAAATTGGTGTATTACATTTCCAGAAATTCCTGAGCAACATATCTGTTCTTTGTTCTACTGTCGTTGGGCATAAAAAGACAAGAAATCACTGTTTTTGACATTGCAGAATCATATTTTGTAGTACCTATAACGCAGAATGTGATCGTTTTAGAGTATTAATGGTGCCAAGTCCACCAGCTGTCCGAAGTTAGCGGTTAACTACACCAGCTGTCTTCTGACCACTCATGTGTGTTTTATATTAAACTAGCTACTGTCCACGGCTTCGCGTGAATATACATTTTGACAATCAATTCACTATCCCTCGGAAACAGTAGGTATGGATACTTTTATCAGGATACAAGGTACTTTTTTTTTTTTTTGTTGACGGGGTGGAAAATCCCTTCGGATCTCCGGCTCCTCGGGGACGCAGGAACCAGGAGTACGTGGTGTTCGGCGCCCTGCTCGGGGCAGGACCCGGACCATGTTCCCCCCGGATCGACGCCGCGCTTATCCAAGCCCTATCCCGGGGAAAGCAGGCTTCCCCACGCCTATCGGCCTAATCAATGTGTGTTGCCATCCTATCGCCTACCGCAGCAAATAATCTGCCACCAGGTATCCTACCGTATATCCTTTTCTGACAAACAAACTTATATTCGCATTTTTTTGTGATACGCGTCACCTGATGGTAAATGACTACCGCCGCCGATGGGCACCTCCAACTCAAGAGTCACAAGTGCGTTGCCGGCCTTTAAAGTGGGAGTAGGTGAAGGGTGGAAGAAGGGGAGAGGGGCGGGAAGGAAGGGTTAGGGCCTCCGGTAACCTCACTCACTCAGCGAAAAGTAATGCAAATATTGCTTCAGTGCCGGTTTTCTGTGAGGCCGTGGTCGTGGCCGAGGTGGAGGTCGAGCCAGCCCATACGTGCCGAAGCATGGCTCTCCCACGATAAAGCTATTCTACAATTAAAAAAGCGTATTAACCAATTCAAAAAAAGTTTTTTAAGAAAGAAGCACATAGGTACACGTGTACGTTAGATACATAAAATCTCGTTCAAAATTTTTTTTTAAATAATTTTCGAAGATTATTTTTGTGGACTGAAAAATTAAGCAAACAACCAAAGAAGCCGAATGAAGGATAATCAGATTTTTACCGCAATCGCCTTGCCTGGGAATGCACCTTCATGTCTAATTAATAATTAATTATGTCTACTAAAGTAGTGGTGTCATCCGCGCGATACCAACTCTTTCTCTTATATTGGGACTCTGGCGATCCTACTGCGATTTACTGAGCTGAATTTTAAATTTCTGCTACCGAGAAGGACAAACTAATGCTTAAAATTAGGCCGATTGTGAGCTTGTTTGTCAATTTTGTAAAAAAAAGAACAAAAAAAAAGAACCGTGCGGTTCAAATTCAAAACCGTACTTCCATTTAGTGTACGTCACAGAAAGTTCCATAACCAAAAAGGATTGCAATTTGACCGTCAATTTGTCGCCTTGTCCCTTTCCCGTCTCTATTATCTATGATTCAGACCATAGAGTCCCAGAATAGTAGCTACATTATATTATTATACTTCAGATAGCTTCCTAAGATGCCGGAGAAAGCGGTGCTCAGCACATTTTGCTCGGTGTTATCTTAACACGCGAGTGCCCGCTTCGATCAGCTGTAAATTGATTGTCCTACTTGTTGCTTATGCGGTGAAACTTAGATAATGAACTTAGGTTAGGAAAATTTTATTCATTGGTTGTTTTATACATTGTGGGATAGTGTAATGTAGACACGGTTCGTAGTAATGTGTCAAGTAATCCTGTCAGGCAGTCCTGTGCAAAATGTTTTAGATTGTTCGAGAGTGACCACTGAAAGTGCTAATAAGTGCGGGTCATTATGAGAGTGAAATAATATTAATATTATAATTATATCCTAGAACATATTACACAACGTTATCTAGACAAAAACTAAGTAGAGCTTGTACTATCTTTTTTACACGGAAATTCATATATGTCATACTTGCTGCGCCCCGTGTTTTCACCCACGTAAGTCCCGGTGCCATGGGAATATCGGGATAAAACGTAGCCTATGTCTTAATCCAGGTCTCCAGCTATCTACGTACCAAGCTTCATCGCAATTGGTTCAGTAGTTTTTACGTGAAAGATTAACAAACATCCATACATCCATACATCTTCACAAACTTTCACGTTATAATATTACTAGGAAGTAGGATATGGACATACCTAGACCTATACAAATAGATATACATAAATTCATGCATACGGATATTTGCACTGAACGGAAATCGAAACCGCGCCCCCGGCATGGCAGTCGAATACACTACCGCCGCGCCACACAAGTTATCAAATAATTGCCTCGGTGTGTTATAAGTACTTTTATCTATACAGGGTGTTACAGAAAGTCAATAGGGTCATGTTTTAGGGTCGTATAGTAGTTCCCATAAATAACGCAAAGCGCTAACAATTTTAAGAAAATTTGTGATATTTAATACAGAATTATACTTTTATCTAGTTAAATAAAGTTTATTTAAATATCATAATAAATAATACATACCGTTAACTAACCTCAAATTCTACAAACGTACTCAAAGTCATATGTAAAAACCATTTTTATCACTATCGTGAAGTTGGTAACTTTTTGAAAAACTAAAATGTTGACTAGCTAACTTTGGGGTGTCGGTTTTTCGTGACGGTGTGCGCGCGCATCGTAAAAATTTACTCTCATCAGTTTTCCATAACGCGCCAAAAGAAGTAAAACTTCAATAAAAATGCAACAACAACGATGAAATAGTCTAAGAAAGTTAAAAAAATACTAAAGCAACTGCGATGTTATGTTGTTGTGCCTCGAATGTCACATCTTGCCTGTCAAATATTGCCAAATATCGAAGAGAAATGTGACCAAAATGATCCATCACTACAATTATAATATAGATTGCTGCCCATAGTTAAGAGATAGAATACACGGAATAGTGTGACTCACTTGGCACTGTCTTGTTACCGGTCAACGTCTCTGCTACCAAGTCAAAAGAAGTAGCGATTATGCGAGCGAGCGATCACGTGGTTCTTTTGTTAACCTTCTCTTGCCTTGGAAGTTGTTCATAATTAGAACATTTGATTTGAACCAGATTTGATGACCTATTATCAAATTCAGAGCAAACAATTTGATATAATTTACATGTTTAAGGTTCTATACCCGAAGGGTAACCAACGGGAATCTATTTGTAAGCCTGCGCTGTTTGTCCTTCCGTCCTTCCGGCTGTCCGTCCGTTTGTCTGTCAGCGAGATGTATCTCATGAACCGTAATAGGTAGACAGTCGCAATTTTCACAGAATGTGTATTTCTATTGCCACCGTGTGTATTTCTATTGACCGAGTGACGACGACGCGAGTCGGACTCGCATCGTCGTCACTCGGTCTTCTTTATTCGCGAGTCTGACTCGCACTTGACCGGTCTTTTAAGTTCATAAATTTTAATACTCCACATAAAGGCCTATTTCACAAAAAAAATCGTCTCATTAGGACTTTTACTACACTCTTATGCGTACGACAAAGTAGTAAAGCCATTACACGAAACGGACTACAAAACAATGTTAAGAATCATGCCAAATGATTGCCGCGGCAATTTCCTGCCTTGTACCGCAATCGCTCCGTTATCGAGCGTGACTCTTTCACGGTCAAACCAAATGACTTATGAAATATAGCACCATTAATTAGTACAATGCTATGATTTAATTTCAGAATGTGTTATTTTTGTTTTGAGTGCAAAAATCAATTGTTTGTGGCATTATGAGTGAAACGAAACGTTATTTCAACCTTTTAGTGCAATTTATTTTGACTGTTATAATTTCTTGGCATTAATTCATTTGTATTAGGTAGAAATGTGTTGTTTATTTTAGACTGCTCGTTAATAATTATTAAATAAAACTTTGTAAGGCAACAACATTACTAAGTCTGATAGTTCTACAATTCACGACGGTATTATGAACAAGAATATTTTTATGTGTATTAAGAGATTCTCATAAATTCACGCCGACCGTCTCGCTTGTCTAGTAAAGGTTTCACAGTCAGTACTAGAACTCTAGAGTAGGTAAAAAGTGGTAAAGCAAGCAGAAGTGTCCAGTGAGCTATAAAATTATATAATTGTTACATATGTTGTAAATTCAGAGTACACAGTGAAGCGCGTCTATTAAATACATTTCGGATGCATCGATCATCACGCGTCATTCCATTACACGCTGCAGGCTGCACATCCTATCGCCGCCGACATGCGTGATTTATGCCGCGCTGGCCGAATATCGTTCGGTTGTCTTTCCCTTCCATACTGATATTCGCGAAAAAAAATATTGGTTGAAAGTGTACGTACTGTTTTAATTTTTTTCATGTTTTATTGCTCTTTTACCTATTTACTTTTTATTATTTTCATTTTTCATTACGCGTAAAGGAAAGTGAAGTGAATATCCATATCAGGTTCTTTTACATAAGTATTGTAATAAATTCTTATACTACATTTACTCCATAAAATAATTGACTGGCTTGTTGGTCTAGTGGTTAGCGACCCTGACTGCTAAGCCAGAGGTCGTGGGTTCGATTCCCACCCAGAATGGATGAATGTTCTGTGTCTGGGTGTAATTTATCTATAATATGTATGTATTTATAATATATAAGTACGTTTATCAGCAGACTGGTTACCGTAGTACAGGCTCTGCCTAGTTTGGGATCAGACGGCCGTGTGTGAGATGTGTGAAGTTATTATTATTATTTAGAAGGTGTAGCGTAATAGCTAAGGCTTCGTTAGAATTGAGGATTGTAATTTTACGTGTTCGAACAATAACAAGAGGTTTCTATACCTCATATACTTAGAGAACCATTTTATGAAGTGTTCTAATCTCGTAATTGTTCAACGTAAAGATTGTTGTATGAGTAAAAGATTAAGGACACTTATATTTTTATGACACAATAAAAATAAATTATACTACACGTTTAAAAACCTACTTTTATGGCACAAAGAATTTCTCAATAATGGTTAAAAATATAAATATATTTCTGTTAGCTGCTAGATTCTCAACGCAAATGTAGGCTAGTCCACACCAAAATAACCTGGCCATAAGAACACGTACCCATTATTTTCAAATACCATTAATTATAATTTTCATAAAAACGATATGTCAAATCAAAACATTTATCATACCACCTATGTTTGTTCAATGTAAAGTAAAATGCAACACAATCAAAATTACGGTACGAGAATAGCAGTCAATTAGATTAAATTCTAATATTAGTCTTTAGCAATATAGACTCCTTTATTGGACCTAGGTACTAGTCGCAAGATATTTTGGCGCGTAAATTACATATATTTTTTTTTCTATGTACTTTGACAGGTGGGCAAGTGTTACCAGTTAAAAAAAAATCCTTACCATCAGCGCATAGCTTCATGCACTACGCGAATGTTTATATTTCACTGTACAATTATAATCATTTATCTTAATATCATTATTTAAATTATTTGTAATCCTAGTAATATACCTTTTGCGTCCATTGTTGAAATGTATAATGAAAAAGTAAGGTGTGAAACAACTTAAGAAACTGAAAAAAAAAATGAAACATGATTAGTCGTACCTACTATAATCTATAGTATGATTGTAACAGTAGCATCTATTTACCTATACTTAAAATAAGACCAAAAATATTGCAAATGATTATATACAAGTTACAAGACGCAGTACTAACACTGTAACATTGATAACACTGATACATTAAAGCAAATCAGTCACCACAAGTAGCACCTACCCACAACGAGACAACGTCTACGCGTCATGCCTGTGGGTTGTGGGCAAAGAGTATACAAACATGGCCACAACCTACAAGCATGACGCGTAGACGGTGTCGCGTACAACCTACTTGATTTCGACGTAAGTGAACTTACCAAAACTTAACAGAATGCTTTTCATAAAAGAATTTCAATTCGAATAGTGCTCATGAACGGACGTTAATAAATAAATATTATTTATGACTCTATTTGATTTTAACGTCAAACATTGAATTACTATGTTTACACGAGGCACATACAATAGGTAGTAATACCAATGATTTATTGTACAAAGTAAATATGTAGTAACAAGTTTTGTTACAGCACGTGTAGTTTGGTATTTAAATGTATTTTTATTAGTGTATAATTAACAATTCTTGGCTGCTTTGGTTTGTGATTAATTAATTGTTGCTAATTTATGATTTTGTCGTTTTATTGTGGTATGTACTAATGGGTACGATTTTAAAATAGTTTTGTGGTTCTTAATTCAAATATGGCGTAATACGGGGGCTACACTGAAAATTTCGGGAATCAAGGAAGTGACACAACATTATTATTTAAAAATGTATTTATTGCTTTTCGAAGTATTCTCCGCGACATTTGACACATTTTTTCCATACGATGGAACCAATCATTGAAGCAACCATTCCATTCGGAAGTTGGGGTCTCCAAAATGGCCGTTTTGTAGGCGTCCACAGCTTCTTCAGGTGATGAAAATCTCTGACCACGCAATTTATTCTTTATTTTAGGGAAAGTATAGAAATCATTAGGGCTTAGGTCGGGACTGTACGGCGGATGGTCTAATAATTCTATGTTTTCTTGCTCTAAAAACTCTTTGGTCTGTGCGCGGTGTGAGAACTCGCATTGTCGTGATGCAGGATGATGCGGCGGTTGCAGTTCTCTTTACGGAGTTCGGAAACGACCTGTGGCAAACAAATGCTAGCATACCATTCTGCATTAACCGTTCTTTGTCCCTCTAGTCAAACGTGGCCACCATTTTTTTTGCAACACTCACACGCACACGTGAACGAACAATTTTAGTAGGCTTTAACTCATTTTCGAACACCCAAACTCGTGACTGGTTTTTTGTTTCGGGTTCGTACGCGTATATCCAGGATTCGTCATCTGATACAATGTTGTATACAGCATTTGAGGATCCTGCGTGGAATCTTTCGAGAGTTCAGACGCACCAAGTAACGCGAGCCGCTTTTTGCTCTTCACAGAGCAAATGCGGTATCGATCGGGAAAACAACTTTTTTACACCTAATTGTTCATGCAAGATTATTTGTATTTGACTCATGCCCATGTCTAAATTTGCCTGAATTTCGCGGTATGTCACATGTCGATCTTCCTCAATCAGCTTAAGCACAGCATCAACGTTTTCTTGGGTGACTGCAGTTTTTGGACGACCTTGACGGGGATCATCACTGAGCTTGACACGTCCACGTTGAAATTCAGCAAACCAGCGATAAATTGTGGTTTTGTATGGGGCTTCATCACCAAATGCAGAAAGCATCCGGTCAACACACTGTTTTTGTGTTAAACCGCTTCGAAAGTCATAATAAATCATCGCCCTTGAATTTTCTCGAGTCAATTCCATTTTCTCAACGACTAAACAAGTTTGAGAAGACCTTGTGAGAAGACCGAGAATCTTTTTTTAAATAAATAAATGGTATTCGATTTTTAAAACCAAGGAGTTTTCAATTAAAAAGATTTTAATATGATAGGAATAGTGGAAATATTCCATTCCCGATACTTTTAGTGCAGCCTATGTATACAAGATGCACTTTTTGGAAAGGGTAAAAAATGTTAAACTCGCGTCCTGACGCGTTTAACATTTTTTTTTGTGACAAATGTGGACAAGTCAAATGTCGAGCGGTAGTGTCCCACGAAGTCGCAGTCATACCACGTGGAAGTCGGGCGATGTGTCTTTGCGACATGTCCTCTAGTCTATGGCTTACAGCGACGTATAAAAGTAAACAAATCATCCAAGTAAAACAACACAGAGGTTTACTGTTATAATCAAAATATCACATTTTATTCTTTTAAATACTACATCAGGACACCCACATGGCTGTTTAATCATCCATATTTAAGTAAAACAATGTTTGAAAATACTGACCAACAGACAAACGTATTTTTGTCGTAATTACAAACAAACTGACAATAATATAATCAAAAACAATAAATCTGACGGCATCGTGTAAACATGGCCGACGTATGCACCTCGCGTGCACGAAATATTTATGTATTTCGTAATACGCCCAAGTAATAATGCAGGGTTTCTTACAGCATGTGTCGAATAAAAAAGTTTGCAGAAAACACCCCACGCGCTGTTTTCGCGGGAATTTTGACAATAACACCTAAACAATGACTGGTTTGAAGATTATCTGTCCAATAGATCACAACGTGTCCGACTGGCAGATTATGAAAGTGAGGAGTACACTTGCAAATATGGCATTCCTCAAGGTAGTACACTTGGCCCATCCCTTTTCCTTCTTTATGTGAATGACCTATGCAACGTTTCCTTGCCAGGGTTGGATCTCATAATGTTTGCTGATGACACAGTGCTGATATGCCATGCATACGCCTGGAATAAGGTATTTGAGCTGGCTGAGAGTGCCTTAGCAGAAATAACTACTTGGCTGGAAAACAGTCTCCTGTCCCTAAATACCAGTAAGACCAAGTATGTTTGTTTCAGCATAACAGCTGTAAGTAAACCTCCTGCTGAATACTGCCTCAAAATACATACCTTCCCATGTAATCGGAGTGCAGAGCGAGACAACTGTGACTGTGGAGTACTGATGCGAGTAGCCTCCATAAAATACCTAGGTGTCACATTAGATGACCAACTGAAATGGAACAGCCACCTAGCCTCTACAATAGCGAGAATTAGAAGATTAATTTATATCTTCAAGGGCTTGCGCTCAGTGGCTGACGCCGCACTTCTCGTACAGACCTATAGAGCATTATGCGAATGCCTTATACGATATTGCATCTGCGCCTGGGGAGGTGCTGCAAAAACCTGTATGATAGATGTAGAACGGGCCCAGCGGGCAGTATTAAAAGTACTTCTATACCTACCATATAGATATCCCACAACTGCCCTCTACGAACGTGCAGAAGTATTATCTGTCAGGAAAATATATGTGTACGAAATACTTCGTAGGTACCATAGAAAAACAGTTCCAAACTTACCTGTACCTAATAAGAGAGTCGAACGCTTTCCGGTTCCTCGTACTAAAACAAGTTTTGCACAAAGACACTATAATTTTTTAGCTCCACATATCTATAACAAATACAATAAAATCTATAAAATGAGAAAAATCAATAACAATGCAGCGAGAAGGGCTATCTTTATATGGTTAAAGTCATTAAATTATGACACTACAGAAGACCTTGTAACAATCAAACATACATGAAATACACACAGACACACACACGCACACACAAACACACACACACACACACACACACACACACACACACATACACATACACACACACACACGCATACAGACGTCACGCACTGGTAAAACTAGGTTTAACTTTTTATTTTTAAGATCGTTGTACCTATGTATACTGACATTGTATTGTGACCATATATTAAGAGGGGAAGACACTGTCTCCTGCAACACAGTTTTAACTAGCGCAGGAGTCAGGGAATTCTCAATCACAAGTGTACCAACTTTAATGTCAAATAAATTATTATTATTATTATTATTATTACGGCCATCTTGAATCTTGAATCTGGAAAATAACCGGAAGTACGAGTACTCATAATAATAATAATAATAACTTTATTTGTTTCTTTAAACATGCACATGTTATCACATGATTAATGCACTTAAAAACAGTACGTACACAAGAATGATTGACCAATGACCCCCATGCTAGGAATATCCTGTGTTATGGAGATCATAAATCCGTCCGTAATATGTTCATGTATGTTTGTAAAAGTGGTTGTTGTTTAGCAATGTTTGATCCCATGAAAATAAAGTAAGAGAAAAGAATGTGTATATATATATATGTATATATGTGTGTGTGTTTGAGGGTGGATAAGTAAGAGTGGATGTGTGATAAGTAATGTGAGTGTGTGAGGGTGCATGTGTGAGTTTATAAACTTATAATTCCGTTAGTATAATAGAATATGCATTGTATTATATTGGACTGTAAGTAAATGAGGATATTAATTGAAATAAGTGTAGATGTTCGTGTGGATTGGTGGTTAAGTCGTGGGTTTAAAAGTCAAATGGGTGGTAATTTAATTAGATCTTCTGTTTCATCATAATTTAGTGTTAGGAGGTATTGTTTGATTTGATCTTTGCAGTGGTGTGTATTTAAAGAGTGTATGTGAAGTTTAATGTTTAGCTGATTTTATATGAGCGTGCTTAGGTATGGGTAATGTCTACGTGCAAATGTTGTATATGTGTAAATTTTGGGAAATGCCAGATTTGGTCTCCTTCTTCTACTTGGGCTATTAGTGTTTAGGGGGAGGGTTGCGTGCTTGCGCAAGGTGGTACGATGAATATAAAGCTGTCTGACCGTGAGCACTCCATAGTCCATGTACAGCTGCTAGGTAGGGTAACGGAATGGCTTGTTAAGGAGTACTTTTATTACAGCTCGTTGTGCTCTTTCAGCCTCAATGATGTCAGTTTTTGCTGCTCCTCCCCATGCAGTTATACAGTAGCTTATAATAGATTCACATAGGGCACTATACACCATGTTCATTATCTTAACATTAGCCGATGTTCTTAGCTTTTTAAAGATGAAGATAAGTTTCCTAATGCGTGAGGACAACGACTGTATGTGGAATTTCCAGGACAGGCAGGAGTCCAGTTGAAGTGCTAAATACTTCACCACCGAAGCTCTGGCCACGGTGGGACATGAACAATTGTGAGTTTGAGTATTCCATTCATGGCCTTTAATAATAAAAGAAGACTCTGGTGGTAGAATAGAGAGACGCAGTCCGAAAGTGGCGAATTTCGTTTTCTCCGCATTTAACGTCAAACTATTTCTGGCCAACCAAACTCCCACCTGCCTTAGTGCAGATTCTGCGAGATTCTTTGTCATGTGCCAATCATGTCCATATGTTATCAATGCTGTGTCATCAGCGTAAGCTATTAGTTATTATAAAAGTTCAATAGTTTTTGTCGAATCGATGATTACCATATGAGGTTAAAATATTAGTAATAGAAAGAGATAGTGCTTACTGAGGTTCATTATTATTTAGGTATATATTAGTTCCTTATCGCACGTTACACTTCAGACGCTCGGGGCCGCGGCGGCTAGACGAAAAAAATGCTGACCGGGAGTTGATTTATTTTATTTACGACATCAGTGGATTCTGCGCGATACTACTGCAATTTGATGTTGGTTGTATACTAATAATCCATATATTAGTTCGGAAACTTTCACAGATGGCGCAATTTTAATTTCGAGTTTTACAATATTTACTATGTTTTGATATAATTTATTCAATCCATTAAATATAAATATTTATATATTAAAGCGAAAGGAAATTGGTCCCAACCGTGTGTCCCAAAGATACCTCAAGCGTTTTTTTTCTTGTACATAAATATGTCTAATGTGTAAATATTACAATGTTAATGTAAAAAAAAAAAATGGTGGGTATTAAAATAATACCACACACAATAGCTCACAATATAACAGAACAAGATGTTTTGATTTGGCAAGGATCTTTCCATTAACATTCATATGAATATTGAGGTCTAAAGGAAAAAGTTTTATTAAATATTTATTGTATTACACTCACTGAAGACAGGCTTTAATTCAATTATTTATAAAATTTATTATTACTAAAAATAGCTTTGATCACGTAGGTATATACAAAATTAGAAATGTATTTGCGTTGTCATATTTGAAAATACATTAACATGAATTACTTGTCAAACTAAAAGGTTAAAAGACACATCACGTTAGGGATGATTGATACTAAAAAAACATACATGTTGACATCGAATGTAAAATATCGATGGTGCGAAAAAAAAACGATTAATCATTCAAAGTAAAGTATCCCTCTGTTTCTTCAAAACATTATTGTATTCAGTAACAAGTTTATAATTATCATTCCATATCATAGTAGTGTTCATTTTATTTCATATTATTGATTCCACATATCATTTAAGTATTGTCAAAATCTAGTCAGGGACATCTAATATACATAAACTGAGTGAGTTCGTTTTTTTTTTTTTTTTAAAGACAACTCCCGCATTAGGAATGACACCTCTGTCGCGGGCGACTTTACAAACATACAAACAACGGACACAAAAAACACCCAGACTCGGGTGGGAATCGAACCCACGACCTATGGCATAGCAGTCAGGGCACTAACCACTGATCCAATAGGTCAGCCAAATTTATTTAATAGAATATTTAGAGGAAATATACCTATGTTATACTTACACCAACGATGTATCGATGTTTTAGAGGACTCAACATCAATGTCAAAACATCGAGATTTCGCAGCTAAACATCGATCATCCCTAAATCACGAACATATGTTCGGTGTATATTGGAATTTTTAGCAAATAAGTGAGTTTGGCGACACAGATTCCCGTACAAATTATACATAAGTGCATTTTTTCTTGTTTTCATTATTTCGTAGAAAAAACGGAGGTACAGCAATATGAGGCGGAAGAGTTAAAAGAAACTGCAAATTGCCAGAACTACTAGGATATTGATTTGTTGTGGGTTAGACCTCCTTGGGTCGCTCAAAATCAGTTAGAGAAGGTTAGGAGATATGGTTTGTAGCGCAGAGTACTAAGAAAGGACCGTCGCCGATTGGAAAGACCTCGCTGTAGCGAGGCAACCCGCTGGTGACACCGTGTTCATCTTTGCCCTGGCCTGAGATACCAATTCAGAAGACCAGAACACAGGACTTACTATAACATCTATGTGGATCCCTAACATTAAGAATGTTTATGTGTTCGAGAAACTGTATCGTATCGATGAAATACCGATTTATGCATCTAATATTAAGAATTTGTAGTTTTGTCTATTAAAGAGTAAACGATTTTACTCACGTTTGTATTTCGGGGATGCCCGACTAGTTTCGGACCCTACGGGGGCCCTTTTTCAAGGAGTGAAGCGTCCTGCCGCGACGGTGTCAGGCATCACACTGTGGAGGAGTGTGACGTCTGACACCGTAAACATGAATACCACTCACGAATGGTTTTTAGTGTAACATTTGTAGCTTTTTTTTAATAAGCGCATGCAATTATGTTAATGCCTAACTAACATTGGTAAAGTAACATTTGGCCTTTTTAGGGTTCCGTACCTCGAAAGGAAAAACGGAACCCGTATAGGATCACTTTGTTGTCCGTCCGTCCGAACGTCTGTCTGTCTGTTAAGACCCTTTTTCTCAGGAACGCGTGGGGGTATCAAGCTGGAATTTATATCAAATACTCAGGTCTACTGTCCCTTAGAGCTGTAAAAAAATCAAACTTCTGAGCCAACGCAATCAAAAGATACAGCCGTTTATGCCGCAAATTTTCGACACTCGCAAGGGAATCAAAACCTACAGGGTACTTCCTGTGAACTCAGAATCTTGAAATTTGGTACGAAGCAACGCCTTATAGCACAGATAATGGAAAAATTGCGAAAACCGTAAATTTTTAGTTACATCACATAATAAAAATATTTTACGGAACCCGAGTCCGACTCGCACTTGGCCGGTTTTTTAACATAAGTTTAGATTGATTACATTAATAGATAAAAATGTAGTTCACAGGTCAACTTATTAACGCTGTTTGTGCCAAAACACAACGACCATGTTCCTTAATTTAACTTTTAATCTTAATAACTATTACATCTGGTGATAAAAAATTACTTTAGTGAAATTCAGGGCCCTGTTTGAGGAGGTCCTCAAGCTTATCAACCTCTGTTGGACATATTATGTGAAGTCACGTCCCCGCAGGCTAGTGCAGCGAGCCATAATTTTAATTAAAATACGTGTTGTGTGCGTCTTCAGTTTCTAGGGTGGCTGTTATTATAAACTGATTGAATTAACAGGATATTCGAACACGTTTTGTTATTTCGAATTGAGCAAGTTAAGAAACAGACTTTCAAAGAGTTTCAGTCACACTAGAAAAATTTACAGTTACGTCGATGGCAGTAATCTATGCAAGGAACGAATGAGATGAGTGTCACGCACTTTACCTATATTGTACGCGAGGCCCTGTGGCGTACACCGCGCCGTCGTGTTGGAGACATATTCTCGCAGCACCAACAGACCACTCATTTTAGGCCCAGCATGGCACACCGTGTGGTTTTAGTCGGTTCAATTCCAACATACGGTCGCACTGATAACCCCAGTGAGGAATATAAAAGGAGTTTCACCACGATAAAAGAAGGAAAATGTTATATATTATAGTAATTCCTAAACACAACAAAGGAAACTCTGGCGTGTTTAGGTACATGGCCATGTTACTACTAAGACCTCATAGAATTAAAAAAAACAGTTATATAGATTAATTACACTATGTGCACTCGACGTAGTATTATCTCAAAACATCACCCTTATTATATATATATATATATATATATATATATATATATAAGATACACATATTAAGATAGTGTTTTTAGGGTTCCGTACCGCAAAAGGAAAAACGGAACCCTTATTTCATCACTTCGTTGACATCAATTCGCTAACATCAATAATTATAATAATTCGTTAAATATAGTCTGCAGTCCCTTGAAGCTGTAAAAAATAAGCTTTTAAGTAAACGTAATCAAAAGATACGGTATTTAAGTCTTATACCTTAACCAGTTTTAATACTTCGTATATGAATCAAAACCTATAGGGTACTTCCCATTGATCTAGAAACATGATTGGGCGAGAAGCAAGGTCTGACAGCACAAGTAAAGGAAAAAATTACGTATAAGGGAGTATTTTTAAAGCTGCATAGTTAAGTTTGTCTTTCAATCCGACTTGAAAGATACCATTGTTATAATTATACGTTTCGGGGACTAGTTTTGTAGGGATTTCAAAGATGGACGACTTATCTACATACAAGTTTGTACGGAACCTACGGTGTGCGAGTCAGACTCGCCCTTGTCTGCTTATCTTTGAAACTATGCATCGGATTTATAAATTCTTTTTGAATCTGATAGCCAGGTTTAAGAGGTAGCTTCAGACCGTAAATGCTGATAAAACTACAAGGAACTGCTAATCTTCGAATAAAATCAGTATATTAGGATTTTTTAAAGGATTGCAATTCAAAAGAACAAAACGCAGTAGCTCGCACACCGTTGATCAAAGTAGTAACATAAAATTTGTTGTTTTGATGACGAAACTATTGAGCCGTGTAACAGGGGCAAATTATACAACATACTTAAAGTTAATGGAGCGAGCATTGCATTGTGTTGGACGAAGGTGGGGTCCATTGCAACTTGTATAATTCTATTGTGACGAAATATACACAAGTACACGTGTAATTAGGGCTGCCATCTGTCCGGGTTTCCCCGGATTTGTTCTAGTTTAGTGGGCGTCCGGGGAGCGTCCGGACGGGGTTTTCAAAAGGTGTCCAGGTAAAACCCGGACACTATGTCAGGGGACAATTATAATTATAAAATGAATCGTTACGAAGTTGTTTAAATTAATAAAAAAAAAGTAATGGAAACTGCGTTTTTATAAAAAAATTAGGGTGTCCGGGAAAAATTGCGTTTTCACACGTGTGTCCGGGGTTTTAGAAGTTTTTGTCCAGCGTCGGTAATTTAAGTGATGACAGGCCTACGTGTAATGCATATGTACACTATTTAGTTTCATGAGCTTTCATCCTAGGTTTTGTTTATTAATATTCTGTAACATATTACGAAGTGACATCTGAATCCAAACTAAGCGTAGTTTGTATCGGCATTTCTAGAATATTATAGTATAATATTTCTTTTTAGAAACATTCAGACGTGTGCATACGTAGATGAGCTGTAAGTTACTTACACCTGTTTTCTGAAAGGCAGATCAAAATATTGTTCGACTAACAGAGCTGTCAAGTTAACAGTGATGTCAAATCAAGTTTCTGAAACGTTGATCAAAGAAAAATTAACTAGTCTCTGATTAATTTCATTGAACATTCGAACGGCATTTGACATAAGATTTTGCAGTACCTAACATTTGACATAATCTCTATTAATTGAACCGATGATTAAATCAAAGTGCTTGACAGTGGCGTAGCTACCGGAGGGCTAGACGGGGCAGTGCCCCGGGGCCCCCAAGCTCAGGGGGCCCCTCGGACTCTGACTTACAAAGTATAAATTGAAGTAGTGAAAATTTCGCCCACATTCTGAATATAAATAAACCAGATTTTTAGAACCAGAAGTTATCAGGTTTGTTAGAGTTGTGACTAAACCACTATTTATATTAAATTGCCTACTATATGGAGTACGACGAGTCTAGATTACGACAAATCTGGAGTACGTCGAATTCGGAACACGACGAATACGGAACAAACGTTTTTAAATAATTTAGTTGGGGCCCTAGTTTATTTTTTGCCCCAGGGCCTTTGGTTACCTAGCTACGCCACTGGTGCTTGATCATACTTTCAGCAATTTAACATATACTGGTCAAGATAATTAAATTGTAAATTTAACATAGACATAGTATGTAATAAAGAAGCCACTCAGAACAAAATACATGTTCCGTTTTTATTTGAATTAAAACTAAAAATCGCTGCAGCGCTAAAACAATAACAATAGTTTAAGCGGTGGTAGCGTAATGGCTAAGGCGTCAGAACCCCACCCAGTGCACTACCGACGTGAACCCACTCCAAACACAAGCGTTTAGCTTAGCTGGAGGGATTAACAAGAATACTAGTAATGTGTGACCCATGTTGCTAGTATTCTTTTATTAAAAATATATATATATTTATATTTTGTAGTCAAATCCTACAGTATTAAGTGTATTAACAAGCAGCGCTCGATCGTTTTTGAGTTGTAGTTTTCTCGCGAGCGTAAGGTCCTAAGCGCCGAGATTTTCGTGGCATTTACGCGTGTTGCCCAACGAACTGCTACAAAGATTTGTTTTCACTGCGGTGCAGGGACCGCAGTTCGCGTTACAAACTGTTTCTTCGCGGTGTCTACTCACGCTACGTTTACGCTAGTAATAATAACTCAGTGACATAGTAGGATGTATGATCCAAACTTCAACGTATGTATACAGTGTGTTACAAACCCAGTTGTAGACACAGTTAATAACGTAAAAATTGGGATGTTAATAATAGATGTTTTGTTTTGAATCTGACAAATTACACTTGAAAATTGACTGATAAAGCTAATATTTCGTTTGAGAGAGGACTGACATGAATGAAACTATAGGTATCTAATATTTAGAATGTTGATGGCTTTTTCTGTCTGCATAAAGAAACCATGAAATTGACATAAAAATTCATATGAGTTTAAAAATATTTATAATGTAATTTATAATATTATAAACGTGCAAGTTTGTGAGGATGTATGGATGTTTGTTCCTCTTTAATGCTAAAGCTACTGAACTGATTGCGATGAAACTAGGTATGTAGATAGCTGGAGACCTGGATTAACACATAGGCTACTTTTTATCCCGATATTCCTACGGCACGCTGCTGAAATTTAACCACACCTTTTTGTAACAGCCTGTATATTAAGTTTTGACTTTCGTAATATAACTAAAGTAAAATTGATATAAAAACCTAACAATATCACAAAAGGATTAAGTTTAGTTCGAGGATTTATAGTAAATTTTTATTTTTAAATATTATGTTCGCAGACATGGCACACGACAAGTCTTTTGGTAAAAAGTAACCGTTGCCATAATCAGTAAATAATACCACAACGCGTTTTCCACCCTGACCTGTCCATGAACTTTTTGCGATCCTAATTACCAGCACAAATATAATATGTGGTAATAGTGACGAACGGGTCTGTTGGTCTATTAGTTTGTGATTCTTGACTGCTGAGCCAGGGGTAGACTCCCACCCAGGACAAATAATTTTATGATGAGTAAGATCATTTGTTCTGTGTCTGGGTGTAATTTATCTATAATATGTATGTATTTAATAAGATTTGAGTATGTTTATCGGCAGTCTCGTTACCATAGTACAGGCTCTGCCTAGTTTAGGATCAGACAGCCGTAAGTGAGGTGTCTCAAGTTATTATTATTTCTCTTTATTAAACTTAAAACTTATAAATTACATTTTTAAATATGTTTAAAACAAAATATATATTTAAAAATATAAAAAATAGTAGACCACCGACATCGGGTACAGGGACCAAGACACCGGTGGTTAGGGCTCCAAAGACAGGAACCACCTCACCATACGGGCCGTGTCGAGGAGAACTGCTTTCTGCATCAGTCCCTTGATCCAGCCGTCTAACGCGAGTCTCTTAAGGTGTTGATCGAGGCTTTTTATCCCGATTATTATTATTCTCTTTATTAACATCTATAAAACATATAAATTACATTTTTAAATACATTATTATAAAAAAAAATATATTTAAAAATATAAAAGATTATTATTATTATTACTAATAGCTTCTCAAGGCGTAAACTCGTATTCTTTACGTGCTCCTATCAGGAAAACAAAACATGTTTTTGTTATATTTAAAAATAAACCATGCGTCGAAATATGGAAGCATAATACAGCTCTGCGTAAAGTTAACCGAATATTTCTATCATAAATAATAATCCCAAAAAACTGTTCCACATCAGCTATATCACTATTTGGCAAGGCAACTGCGTAATTTTAATACATAATCCAAGTACGCAAGCGTTAGATACCAATTATTTAGCTACAAAATACTACGGCCAAACCTACCCGCATTGGCAACAATACGGACCATATTTTACCCAGCATCATAACCTATAGATTCCCAACCACAGTGCCCGCGGGACGTCGCTTCTAATCCGGGTACTGCTACGATGTTACATTAAGCTTTTATCTCTTATAGTAAACAGACTTCGATTGGTTTCTCGAGATTGGTGTAAGTAGCTAGATTACGCGGAATGATTGGTTAATGTTCTCGGTATTGGTTGAACTGGAAAAAAGACACCATCCATACATTACCTCACACGTTAAGAGGGGAGGGATGACGACAATGATGTGTGACATTATGTGATAAGGGGTGGAGATCACAAGCTACATGTCAAAATCTAAAGTATTTAACAAAAGACTATACACACTACTACACTTTTATTTAATTAATGTTTTCATTTATTCAGTTATGGGTGTAAAATTGCAAAATATGTGACGTCACACTGGGGACCGGAGGGGTCCCAAAAATATGACCGCCTATGACAAGAAGGGGGTCGAAAGTCGAAATGCATGAAATACGCGTGTAATTAACGGGTTATTTTTTAAGGTAAGATAGGCGCAAGTGGCGTCGGAAGCTGACGTGATAAGTCGCTTTCTCATTTGATAAAGGGGCCAAGTCGACTAGTCTAAAAACTAGTGAAGTTTCCTCTCAACATACACACAAACAGAGCTCGCCCGGTTGCAAGTTTTTATCAGGGATGAAGGGTGAAATTTCGGATCTGGATACGGATATATGAATAATGTTATACCGGTTTCGGATACGGTTACGAATATCAAATTATTTCGGGTTATCGGACAGTTTCGGTTACGGATATTAGATCTTTAAAGAATGAAACAGGAAAATACAGATAGGTAATGACTTCTAGGTTATTATTTGGTAGTAGAATCACAATAAAAAATAAGCAATGGTCGGAATATGTACAATTATTATAAAATATGTAATTGCATCTTGATGCATTATGATAAAATAAATTATTAAGAGTCCACCTCTATCCCAAAATTATGCGAAACTTTCATATCGGTTACGGTTTCGGATAGATTTTTATTTCGGATATCCGATAGTTTCGGTTACGGTTACGGAGTTCTATAACATCCCTGGTTTTTATCAGCACCTTTACTTAAAAGTTTTCAATACTAGTGCATTTTCGTCTTCAGGGCGTCCAATCATTACTGACACAATTGATAAGTATGTGATCGTTTAAACAATCATGACAACCTCTGTGGCGCGGCGGTAGTGCCACTGCAGCGGGTTTGATTCCCGTTCAGTGCAAATATTTGTATGCAATGAAATGTCAGTGAATATATATCTGCATTCTTCTGAGTGTTTCTATGTATAATATGTGTGTATTTACATAAAAAAAACTATGAATCTCTGTAGATGCTGTAGATGTGATGTAGATGAACCCATAGTCCAAGCTGTGCTTGGTTTGAGGCTATGTAGCACTGTGTTATAGGTCCCAGGGTATTATCACTATATTAACACGTGAAGAGAATTCTTTGTACCCCTTTTTAAGACAATTTCGCGAACGTAGTAAAGTGAATTTAGGAATATTTACAGTTTATAGAAGAAGTTTAGTACAGAAAGCTAAAATTTTTAAACAAAAAAAATTACGTGCCGGCTTAAGAAATTACAAATTACACGCGTCCGGTATATGTGATTAAATGTCATAGTAAGTAAGACTATAGAATGACGGCTAAAGTTATACTGGCAAATGAAAATATTCGTGGGAGAGCCATGATTCGGCACGTATGGGCCGGCTCGACTCCGCTCGATACCACGGCTTCATAGAAAACCGGCCGTGAAGCAATGCTTGCACTGCTTTTCGCCGCGTGAGTGAGGTTACCGGAGGCCCTAACCCTTCCCTATTCCCGTCCTTCCCCTCTCCCTCCTCTCCTCCCCTCTAATCCCCCTCTTCCCCAACTTTAAAATTAGTAAAGATTTCTAAAACAATACAAATAATATAATTTGACCTAAAAACAACGCAATAATCCTCTAAAAAACTTCAAAACATTCCAAAACAAACTCCGAATAGCGTAAAGTGCGTTCCATTCGGATAAACACTGCTACTTAGCTTAATACAGTGGGAATCAGGTCACTGGGTATAAGTAGGGGTATTATAGGGAGGGCAGGGGGATCATAATCAACCGATATTAACGGCCGCTCAAGATACTCGCGCATTTTTATTCTGATGATCTGTTTAAGGGGCGATCTCGAGACAACGATATTAAGTTGCGACTATTTCGACATGTGACGTTTTACTTAGTGAAACGACCATTACGGCATTTTTGTGATGTTCTGAACAAAGGACAGGTCAGAAGTACCTGAAACCAGCGGGCTTTTAAGGTCTAATGATGTTATGTCTATGTTGTTAGAATAGAAGCAATTCACAGGCAGTGGATTTAAGCTTTAAATGACGTTTAGCACTGAAGCCCTTTTTTATAAGTAAATTTACAAACAAGCACATGACCTACCTGATTGCAAGTAACAGTTACAAATGCCTATAAACAATCGCAACACAAGGTTTGTCACTCGCTCGCGCACTCATAGAACTTTTACTTTTACTGATATCACTACCTTAGTAGCTGAGACTAACCACGTCCCTTTGTAAAGTGTAGTTACTCTAATCAGGCACTTCTAATTGGATAAAAAATCTACAGCGCTTTAGCCATTCTTAAATTAAATACAGAACAATGTTACTTCCTTAGACTTTCGGATATACATCATGACTTAACATCGGCAATATTTATAAGTTATGATCTGTTGATTATTTTAGACGTCAGCGGGCGGTACGCTTTTGTGGCATTCAAATTGAATAACAAATAATCATTATTTTATTTGATGAAAGAACTTAGGTGACTTCTGTCACACACAATATATTTTTTAATTTCATGAAGGACTTTTATTTCCCGGGGAACTTTTTCAATTTTTCTTTCCCCAATATCCTTATTCTTATTATACTCAAGTGACGCGCTTAACAACGATCAGAATTTCATTTTTATTTATGCAGATTTACGACCAAACAATAAACGACCTATTATTTTTTTTGTAAGTACGTACGTAGTAAAGTAGGTAAGGGCTATATTAACTTTGGTTCGTGAAAACACCCCTTAGTTGCAGAGTTTTTAGGTAAAATAGTAAATGTGGGTGTGATCCATATTTACATTAAAATTTAACAAAGGTGCGACTAATCTTATACAAAGGATATTAACTAAGAGTTAAAACATTACTGTTAGCTTCATTTCCTTCACAGTGCTTTTAATTCCATAAACTTTTTATAGAAAGTCGCATCAGCGGAACGCAAGAGTATGGCGGACAAAAATTGACAACATTATCCAGCTACTATTTGCATACATTAGCCGACTGCTCGGCTAATAAAAACATTGTCAGTTGCCAAAGTTGTGGAACTAACCCCACCTCCTTCGGTGCTGTAATTTATTTAAGGTTGAAAACTGTTAGAGATGTTTATTAAATTTTATAATATAATATTAAGAGACCGCTAGTCCTCATTTTTTTTAAATAAACTTGAATCATTACTTCTCTGTTTGAGATTATACGTCCGAAGTTTAACTTGTTTAGAAACAGAATTTAAAAAAATTGTAAACCTATAAAAGGATTTTTACCCGAAAAATCTATAAAATTAAAAGACCAACTATATTAACTATTCATCAGTTTAAAAACCTTTACTTTTCACCTCAAACAAAGACAGACTCATTGTCATTTTTCACTCTCTCGTTTTACTACAATGGTAATAATTGCTAAACAGAATATTACTATGATATAATGTAAATATTTAATATGACTGCTTTGTCCCAAATTATAATGCATTTGATTGCAATGTGGGTGGAACTAAGATCATTTACATACAGGGTGTATATAACAATGGAACACATACTTAAATCACTGAAAGGGCATGACTAGTATGTACAAAAAGTTGCAAGTTAAAAAAATAATAAAAAAAGAAACCTTTCGGTTAAAAGTTTTGACCGTTTGAATTTCCAAATAGTATATTTGGAATAATATTTTTTTAAATTTAAATAAGGGGTGGGTAACACATTATTAGTATTCTTGTTAAGTTCCAGCTAAGTGCTTGTGTTAGGAGTGGGTTCACGTCGGTCTTTCTTTCTTTCTTCTTTCAACCACTTGACCGTAAGTCCGATGCCTTAGCCATTATGCTACTGCCGCTTCAGGTTAATTCAAACGGTCGTAACTTGTAAACGGATACTTTTGTTTTTAAATTATTTTTGTAACTGCATGATAGAGTCATGCCCTTTTAATGATTTAAGTAAGTTGTCTATTGTAATATACACCCTGTATATTAAGCCAGTTACAGACAAGACTTGGGGTCGTCAGCTATGACGCGGGAAGTAAAAACTCGAAAAAATGGAAGGTTTAGTTGAAACTTGTATGGAATAACTATTTCTGACATCATACCCTGCTGTTGTTAATGTTCACTTGAAAGGTGCAAGTCCAAGACACTACTGGTTTCCATGAAAATGATTTCGAGCAGAACGGCATGGCTGCTGCGGCCGCAACGCGCAGCGACGGCAGACCGAAGCACCAGTGATAACAAGGACTGCATAAGTGCATGGTTTCGCGCAAAGGTATGGAAATTACTTAGGCTTACAGCCGCGTCTGCAGGCCCCAATGCTGCCTGCGACTGCAGTCTGCAGCTCGTCTCGGACTTGTACCTTAAGTGTTTGGTTTGATAATCAAAAAATAATATTGAACTTAACTGATTTGCCGAAGTATTGGAAAATAATTTATAAAGTAAAATATATTATAAGTAGAATATGAAATGATCCTAATAAATGGAGACATTAATAAACACGCTTTTTTAAAGTAGGGCTGGGAATAAATCACAAGAATACTATAAAGAACTTGTCATAAGCAGCGTACGCGCACACGATCTATGCACTCTATAAATTACACGAACATATTTTGATTACCCCGAATTCCGGATTCCTGATTAACGACCCAGTTTGACTGATCGTTAAAGCGGCAAAAATAATAAAAAAAAAATTTATATTGTGAAACGTTGGCAACATTAACACTGGCTGGACTAAATACTGTGATTATTTTACTTAGACTTTGTTTATGCCCACCTTTATGTTGCGACATGTTGATTTTATATTTCAAGAAGGATAGATCTAGATTTTGTGTTTATAATTCTAAAACTACCAAACAAACTTTTTGTTTTCAAAATCCTATAAATATACTTTTTAATGCCATAGACAATTTTAGAAGGAGAAACAAACATGTCAAGATGGAATACAGAATATGGGATTCATCACTCGCCAAAGAGTTTTTGCGTGCTCTGGAAGCTGGAAAGAAAATCAATAGTAGGTACCTAGTGCACGTTTTAATAGTTTTCTGAATACGGCTTTTATTGCTGTTTTTATACGTTTCATGTAATGTTACCGATGACCGGTGTAATGATTGCAACACCAATCGAAATATTTGAGACTTTGGTCCAACTGATTTTCATTTTCTTTGGAATTTGGACACGTTTTACAGGGGAGAATGTAAAAAATGCCTTTAGTAATGGTAATAGTTTTTCGCATTAAGTTCCTAAAATTTCTACCTCAGAGGTATCAATGAACTTCCATTAAAAAACTTGATAAACTTTGAAAACGATTAGATTAATTAAATATATCATAATTATTAGGTAATATGCGTATATCTTTAAAAACTAAATGTTTGATTTGCAATTTCCTAAACCAATATCACGCAAAGAAAGGTCTTTGTATGATTTTGGTTTAGGAAATGAGTAAAAAGTAAACTATTCCTGAATACTTTGTTTAATACCTAAAAAAAATATAAAGAAACTTTTATCATAATCTAGCTCAGAACAATAAATGCTACACGAATAAAAAAAACAATGATTTAATTTTAAAATAGTCTATGCGTGTAACTTTGAACAAAAACCGGCTGTCATCAAAACGTCAAAAGCTTTCCAGCAAAGTGTTAATTTTAAAAATAACATATCGCTTGTGATGTTTCAACAGACGTCGACGAATAGACACAATAATGTCAAAACGGATAATGTCATTGTTGAGTTAAATACTGGAGTCTACTGTAAATACTGGAAATATAATCTAAGTAAATTTTTGCGTATATTGATTTGCATTTTTGAATCAATTCATTAATTTATTTCAGGTATATATAGGGACCCGGCAATAGCATGGTTTATCACCATTTTTTGTATGTCTGATGATTTTTAAATAACAAGGATTCTTGAACTCAAGACAAAGGTACAAACAAAAGCCAAAACCTACAATATAAAATCTTTTGTTGTGAATGTTAAATTAGGAAATACTTTTAAACAGTTTGATGCTAATTTTATTTGTGGTTACACACAAATTGCTACTGTACTGACAGATTACTATCTTGGAATATCTATACTACCAATAAACAAAATAATAATACTATAGGCCAATAAAGCCCGTCAATATTTTGAAGTGAAACTTCTTTAGAATCGCGATTTGAAATTCGATGAAACGAAAAAGTGACAGTAAAAAGAGACAAACATTTTCATAAATAGGATTTAGCCTGCGAGAGAATGAGATAGAATACAAGTTTACAGTGTTTCCTATAATCTTTGAAAAGAGACAAACATATTCATAAATAGGATTGAGCCTCCAAGAGAATGAGATAGAATACAAGTATCAGTGTTTTCTAAAATCTTTGTCTTTGCGCCTGCGTACTCTTGGTAGTCCTTTCGATGCGTCAATGTCAACGTGGTGTTATTTTTGTGCATTTGCTTATTAAAATTCGTGGGTTAATTAATTTATTTTAATTATTTAACACATCTGTGTTAATTTGACCAATAACTTTTATATAAATTATCTTAAATTAAATTTATTAACATTAGTAAATTATTTGTGTTGTTTTTATATTTTATTTCTCATTCTCTCGTAGGCTACTTTTCTGAAGTTTCACTTCTGCCGTGTGTAATTTACATACACTGTTTTTTTTTTCAAAGGCACATTAACTTACTGTCTTGAGTTTTATTTAATTAAATACAAAATCATAAACATAATAAAAATGAAAATTAAAGTTATTCGCAATATCCACCTAACTGCCATTAACTTACACGTCTTTTACGTAAAAATAATTATATTGTATGTAAAATATTAAATCCTATCAAATATTTTATTCCAGAACTGGTTGCATCATTTTTACAAAAATATTTAAAAGTCATACGTATTACTTTGATTCATGTCTTTTAAGCTTAGTTGTAGTTAATATGGTTTTAAAAACTAAGACTCACCTGAAAAAATAGGCAAAAACACACCCATTGGTAATATTTGTACGTTTTTCTGTCGCTCATATCTTCTTCCCCTTTCTCCCTGCTGTTGCCGATGCCTGGGTACGGCACCTCGACGCCCACCTTCTTGTAGAAGAAACTTTTGAGCGTGTACGTTGAGTGGATCCAGCAGTATGTATTGAGGACGTCCTCAGGGATGTCCTTGGTATGTATGCAGTCTATAGGGTTCCCTACGTACTGCCTCGTGGTCACGATCAGGCTGAACGAGATCAGCAGAATAACAGTGATTGAGTAGTGTAACCTGAATACCGGTGAATCGATATGTACATAGTTCACTTTAATAAGATTCTTCAATCCGCGAAAAACGTCTAACATCTTAAACGTTTGACCTTATCGTCCGTGTGTATGTGTCCACTAACATTATTTATTGTTTCGAAGCACCAATATTCACTATTTATAATGTAAGGCACTATTTTGTTTGGCAGTGTTATCGTTCGAGGAAGTCCGCGGCATCACGCTTATTTTTTTTTCACTATTTTCTTATTTCAAGTTGGTGTAACTTTTTTGGTATTTTTATGAACTTGAGCAGTGACAGCGCTTGGCTCATGATTTCTTCGTTTCATGGTATGTTGGATCAGTGTCCGCGCGCAGTGTCCATGCTTATGCCCGCGCCAGTCATGTAGTCTGGTCAGTAATGACGCTGGGCTGCGTAATCGTTGGAAAATTAATCTTTGGAGGAATTAACGTAAACTAGATTAGCAGGTCAGCTGCTCTCGTATAGATTTATGAGATCACACGTCGTCGTTCGAAACGGAGCACCCGTACGCTTTGTATACCGTACACTAATAGCTGGGGAACTGATGAAAAATGATTAAATTATGTGCTTAAATAGAAGCGGAGTAATCCCTATAGTTTATGTTACAATATGACTCAATTTGTGGGTTAAGTATAGAAGAAGTGTTCGCAGGAATGAGTAATGGCAATATTGTTTAATAGTTCAATATATGCCAGCATTTAGACGTTTATCTGCGTTGGTAATAGCCCAAGGAAATCGCGTATTATACTCGTTTAGTTCACGAAACTTGTTTTCTATATCAAAGAAGGTTTTCTACTTCCGATACTTTTTGAACTGGAATGACAATCTGTTGGACTACTTACATTGTGCGTTTCTTAAATGGATTTTTTTTTGGGAGACGGTTTACGAGCGAAGCACGCTCCAAGGCCTGGTTTGTCACAAAGTGTTTCGGCAGATATGTTTGTGTTAAATGATAATATTTACACGTAAATTTTTAAGAGTTCCTTTGAAATATTATATTTAGTAGCCATTGTGATGATTCAACTCACAGGAAAGACAAATATTTCCCGTGTGTAATGGATTTGTAATTTGTTATTTTGTGTTAGAACTTTAAAGCTAACATTTTGTAGGTTGTCTATATGATTAACGTTTCAATTTATCTGCCTACTTGTTTAATAGAAAGAATTATAATGTTATTGATAATAAAGTCTGAAATCTTTTGTTTTGCCGCTTTATATACGAGCTGACATAAATATAAACAGTTACGTTTAAAAGTAGGTTATCAAAATTGCTGACAGCAAAATGCGCGAAACTTTTCGTGGCAGACAGTTTTTTTTTACTTTTTTCTCAGATAGTTTATTTAAATATTTATTCATTATCTGTTTGTCTTTATAATATGTATGTTTAGCGATGGCTGTATTCAATATCCATTACAGAGAATAGATTTCGTTGAGAGAACAAAGCGGTTCTCAATATGCTTAAAAGCTTTACAAGAACACATCAAAGCATTAGATAGCTCTACTGTTGGAAGTGTTATTTATTGATTTCTTAGTAACATTGATGGTGTAGTTATTTTAATATATACATTTATATGAAATGAATTTTATTTTATTACGAACATCAATGATTCGGTCATTGAAGTGCGATTTTAGTTTTAATAACGATTTCATTGAAGAGAAATAATCGTAAAACTATTTTTAATTCACTAAGCAGTATTGGCAGAGGTCAGTTACTGAAGCCTATTTTGATCATCAAAGTCTAAGTTTAAACGAATAAAAAAATATGGTATAAATAACTTTGTTTTTGATTTTATGTGATTGTAACAGTTTAAAATAATGGTTTTAACCTTTATTTTTAGTCATTTTCACGTAATTGTATTTGTCTGGTTTAGTATCTCTACTAATTATCCCACTAATATTATAAATGTGAAAGTTTTGATGGATGTTTTCTAGTGTACTTTTTCACGCAATAACCACTGAACCGATTGCGATGAAACTTGGTATGTAGATAGCTGGAGACCTGGGTTAACGCATAGGCTACTTTTTATCCCGATATTCCCACGGGATCGGGACTTACGCGGGTGATACCGCGGGACGCTGCTACTATAAAATAATATCAAGATCATCATATTATTCCTTCCACTCACACGTTCAACGTTGATAATGT
Organism: Euplagia quadripunctaria; assembly: GCA_963859945.1. NCBI lineage: Eukaryota > Metazoa > Arthropoda > Insecta > Lepidoptera > Erebidae > Euplagia > Euplagia quadripunctaria. The sequence continues at coordinate 1,757,041 of OY982560.1, read as the reverse complement.
CTTCACGGTTGCGGTTGACAATTAGTTATTTCCTTGACTGTACCTAGTATTTACCAAAAATGTTTGATGATGCTCAAGTATCTACAACTAATGTAAATTAATATAATTAATACAATTTAGAATTAAGATTGATAACACGATAACAATTAAAAATTTGTTGTGTTTTAGTGTGATTAAATTGTATGAAACATTTGCACACCCAAAAGTATACAGCGGCCAAAATTAGTTTTTAAGATCTTTGTATAACCTGTATTACGCAAATAAACAGTTTGAGTTTGAGTTTGAGTTCAATCGGAACGAATATACTTTAAATTATTTCTAAAAGTTTTGTAGTTTGTAAGAAATCAATTAAAATATTTAAAATATTGATGTTGTGTTGTTTTTGTGGTATTATTAGCTGACATAATTACCTATTATTACCATACCATTGGTACCTCTGGATTATTTGTTACAAATCGTGCTATTTTACAGAAGTCGTAAAATAATTTGCAACTAAAATTAATACTGTACAGATGGCTTTCAATCGTTCTAAAGCGAATTAATCACCAGCTCATTAAAATAATTTAACGGTTAACAGGCGGAAATAATTAAATATGATTTATTGATTGCTAATCAGTATAACATAAAATAATATTGCCATGATAAATAATGATGCTCTTCTCCACCAGGGACATCTATTTGTCAAAATTAAGTGGTAGGAATCGTGGAATTTTATAGGGTTGCCAGACTTTTTGGCGGAAATCGTAAATTATGCATCTCACGCGGCCTTAGCAGGTTGGCAAAGAGAATTTCGTGCCAAGTGGTACGAATGTGCTGGCTTAAATATTTCTCATTTCTCTAGTGTTACTGTGTTAGACCTTTTTGTTTGTACTGAATTGCGAAAACTGCTAAATGACATATCGCTTTCTGGGAATATTGTGTTTCCGTTATGTTGTATACCTACTGGTGAAATTTCAACATTGTAAACGCTTCAAATGACTTGAGTGGCTTTTGATTTAGTGGAAAAATTACTGATGGTTTGTCATATTTTTATTTTTTATATGCATGATTAGTAAAATGAAAGTACCATAAGCGTGGGAGAGCCATGCTTCGGCACGTATGGGCGGGCTAAACCGGAGTGATACCACGGCCTCACAGTAAACCAGCAGTGAAGCAATGTTTGTATTGTTTTTCGCCGAGCGAGTGAGGTTACCGGAGGCCCTAACCCTTCTCTCTCCCTCTTCCCCCTCTCCCTCCCTCACTCCCTATACCCTCTTCCCTCCTTACACCCACCTTAAAGGCTGGCAACGCACTTGTGACTCTTGAGTTGCAGGTGCCCATGGGTGGCGGTAGTCACTTACCATCAGGTGAGCCGTTTGCCCCCTATGTCATAAAAAAACCAAAGGTTGGGACAATTATAATAACTTGAGAAACCGCGACACCGACACACACACGGCCGTCTGATCCCAATTTAGCCAGATCCTGTACTGTGGTAACCAGACTGCTGATAAACATACTTATATATTAATACCTACATATTGTTATGCCGGACTGCACGCGCCGACTTGCAACCTCTGTGGACTGATGATAAACCTCTTTGGCGCGTGAAGTCTTACTGGCGACACCGTTCTCAGATTCGAAATAATTCGTATTTGAAATAGTTCAGAGAATGGAACCATGAAAAAGATGACTCTCGTCTGTGCAGCCTTGGAATACAGACGCCCGTGTTGATGCACGGAACCGCAAGATATATTTATTGTGATCATTTGTCAATGTGAATGTAATACTTTAAAGGTTTTCAGTAAAAACCTAAGTTTCACCCGCGTAATCTTTTATTTCTCTCCCTTGAAATTAGATCCATCTTTCCTGATACTGCCTACCATCTGAGTTGCGGCAATATTATAGAAAATTACACCCAGACTGGGAATCGAAACCACGACCTCTGGCTTAATAGTCAGGATCACTAATCACTAGACCACCAGATCAGGGCAATTTAAAAACTACATTGTGGTAGCTGATCGAATTAATTGTTCTCTTAGTTTTTTGATTATTTTTGCTTGCGTTTGGTAGTCACTAAATATATAGGAGACTCCCATGCACGGGTGCGCTTATACGATTTTTGCCATATCAGCAACAGATCTCTTAGATGAGATAGAAGGATTCACATGAATCCTAATTCTTTCTGTATATACTCGTGTTTTATATACCTACTACTTAAGTTTACTTTTGACAAAGTAACCTGTTTATCTTGATTAATTTTTTATTGGCAATTTCAAATTATTATTTAGCAATTTCTTGAAATAGAAATATTGAACTTGAATTTGAAAAAGAAATAATGGTCTAAAAAATTTCTTACGAGAATATCATCTAGTGAGTTTTAATTAGCCAAGAGCTTCGAAGAGATCGAACCCAGCCGAACATTGGATGACTTGTCCAAGAACGTAATATAGACATCACGTTTGGGAGTCCTGGTTATAGGTGAGTATAAATGTTATATCACTACATAACTACATATTATAAAACAAAGTCCCCTGCCGCGTTTGTCTGCCTGTCTGTTCGCGATAATCTGAAAAACTACTGAACGGATTTTCATGCGGTTTTCATTAATAGACAGAGTGTTTCATGAGGAAGGTTTAGGTGTATAATTTGTTAAGATTTTGTATAAATTGATTGAAATATGTTGATGATTGTTGAAAATGTCTCTGCTACCCGTGCGAAGCTAGTTTTTAATAAGTTGAAAAAAAAACTCGTCACGTAGGTCACACTAAACGATGTTTGTGAAAGGAGTGAATGAAATATAATTATAAATAGTCATAATAGATATAATTTATTAGAATAAAAAAGAGTTAACTTTAAATATTTTGGACTAACTTTTGCCCACAATTCCTGTTACCTGTTTGTATAATTACATATTTGTACATTCTAGTTTTCTTTGTCATTATGGGAACAAAAAGATGCCCATCTGTCCGTGAATATCATTTTCTGTGTGAATATAATACTGGTAATAATAACAAAAAAACTATCAGTCGTAAGACTGGACGTTAGAAGTGAAAAAACGCGCATCTGTAAACATGTATCTGAGTGTGACGGTCACGCGAGTTCATTGCTTTTTCCCCATACCAAAAGTGCCCAACGTGATTAAAGAAGTTTTTACTTCAAAAATAATAATATCAGCACTGGTGCTAATAATAACGAACATTTTTGACTCATGCAGAGGTTTTTATAATATAAATATGCGAAACTGTACACACCGCGTCAGCGATTTCGTTCATATTCATAATACATTTTATTGGGAATACATTACATTTATAAATTAATTCATAACCGCTCATCGAACGCGCCGCGGGTACCACTACTACAATCATCATCAATATATCAATATCATCAGTGTGACTTAGTTTTAATAAATCTTTAGGTCTTCTAAGTTTCCTATCATTTAGCAGCATAGGTAGCATGCATAAATATCTTAAAACATTTGTTAAACAACACAAACATGCTTAATCCTTTAAAAAAAACACTTTTATTATAACCCTATTGTTTTAGGTAACTTATTCAGTTTATGTTTTCCTTAAAATCTTACTCAGCCTACTATGAATAATTTACAAAATAGCCAAGTCGGTGTAATCATTCTCAAGACAAGTGACGCGATTGCTAACGGACACCATTTAATTTAAAAAATATTGAAATAGTAGCTTTAGACGGCTTGCTGATGAAAGTCTAACAGCTTTGTGTAACAAAAAGAAATTTATAGAACTATTAGAACAGACAAATTGGACTTGAAATATGTAATATTTTACCAGCGTTTTCATATATTTTAAATATAATTTTTTTGATGTACGTAATTGACCACAATATATTGGCGCATAACCGAGAATTTTAAACGAATGCTTTTAAGTGGGCAACCCTAACCACGTCTGCGCATTAACGACTGTCCTAATTTATGGTCAGCTCTTCAAAGGGATCGCCTGTCTGTGCCATATTAATTTTTTTTTAAATTTTCGTTTGTTATATTAAATCGGTGTTTTGTATAATGATCGACAGTGGACCAAGTACGTTTGTATTAAAACACCGTAAAGGAATAATTACCATTTTTATATTGTTTTATGGTTTTTTAATAAGAGAAAGCTGCTGAAAAGAACTGTCTCTTAGCTGTGCCGTCTGAGATTGAGTCACTGTTTCTCAACAAAATTTACGTCCATGATAGGTCTCTGTGCTCGTGAAACTGGCAGAATTAGTACCCATTAGTTAGCTCGGTTGCCATAAAGAAAATAGAAGAAAATATATTGTACAAATGTACGTCATGTCAATTAGTACACGTTCAAATTATTTTTTATTTTAGGATTAGGATTAGGATAACCTACTAATATTATAAACGTGGAAGTTTGTGAGGATGTATGGATGTATGTTTGTTTGGATGTTTGTTACTCTTTTACGCCAAACTACTGAACCGATTGCGATAAAACTTGATATGTAGATAGCTGGAGACCTGGATTAACATATAGGCTACTTTATATCCCGATATTCAGACAGGATCGGGTCTTACGCGGGTGAAACCGCAGGGCGCTGCTAGTATTACTATATTTTCGAGCGTGTCCTTGCAAATATAACACTGGCAGTATGAACGTTAATAGCATTTTTTAGATTAATGTACATATTTTTGTAATAAATACATAATACAAAGGTCCTCAGGCCTCATGCAGTTCCGGAGTAAGCATGACTCTCTTGATGTCCGTTGGTATTATTTCTAACAATTTTGAAAGTATCATCTTGAGAATGAAGTGTCTCGATAACCATGTTCTCGAATTCATTAACAAATCTTTCTGTATATGTCTACTAGCGTCTCTAAACCCAATATGTTAGGCAAGCTTGTATTGTATGATGCTACACCATCGTCTAAATGCATGTATTATAAACAATATCTGAAATTATTAGCGGTGTAGTGCTAGGTAATACGCAGCATCTGAGCGTTCTAACATAGTCGGGCATCATACAATAGTGTAGGCACATTCGCGTATATTTCTCATTAAAGCGTGTCTGAGACGGACAGGCTGTGTCTGGAAACGGATGCGGCAAAGGAAAAATGTTAAAAGATCAGCTAATTAGTGAGTTTATATTTTTGCATGTATTTTAACGAATGTTCTACTTTATTGTTTAGGGATGTACTAAATGTGATGAAGAGAGTTTTATGGGAAGTTTATGGGAGAAGTTGACGGGTACAAGAGTAGGGGACAAACAAACAAGACAAGCCAGTTGGTCTAGTGGTTAGTGATCCTGACTGCTAAGCCAGAGGTCGTGGGTTCGATTCCCACCCAGGACAAATAATTGTGTGATGGGCACGATCATTTATTCTGTGTGTGGGTGTAATTTATCTGTAATATTACTAAATACGTATATATTTAGTAATATATAAGTATGTTTATATGTCAGTATAGTTACCACAGTACGGCAAAAAAAAAAAAAAATCTAGTAAAAAAAAACGATGTCTTGTATTTAATGTTAAGTAAGTTCGTGGTTGTAATTAATTTTCTATCGATATAGTCAGAAGTCCAGAGAAAAATCCCTCCCGTAGAAGAACCACCAGGCGCCGGAGAGCGCTGAATAATCTCCATCCTCCATGAGCTCTGGCCTGGAGTAGCGGGTTGGGCTGACCGTTACCCCAGCAGAAGCAGGCCTGAGACGGTGGCGCTAGGGGTTCCGCGCGCGGCTCTCTCATCTGGAGGGGTGGTAGGGCCCCCCCTATTGCAGAGTGTGGTCGCCTGCTGATCAGGAGGCCAAAGTGCAGGGGTTCTCGGAAGTTTCCTTCGTAGGGTATCCCAGGTCCCCTGCAATAGACTCACTTGTGACGGAACACCGTGTGGTTTTAGTCGGTTCGATTCCGACATACCACTTCACCCTCGGTGAAGTGATGACCCGTGGGGGTGTCCACACGATAAAAAAAAGAGAAAAATCCCTAGTGCCATGGAACCACGGGTGTACCTGTGGGCTCGGTAAGGGGACAAACCACCGGGACCACGGGTAAACAGTGGAATTCAGAGGTATGTACCTATATATATCATACCAATACCTACCAATACCTACCAATACCTACCAATACCTACCAATACCTACCAATACCTACCAATACCTACCAATACCTACCAATACCTATTTCGTGATCGCGTAAATTTCCGTATATGTACATAATTACACTAACCAGTAGACCAACTCAGGCTAGTCAGTCAGCTCAGTAAGGGTAGCCCCAGCCTAGCATAAAGAAATCTGTGATTGAAATCAAACAACGTGAATGTGAAACAAATCAAAGCGACGGTAGCGCAATGGCTAATGTGTAAGGCGTGCTATCGAGCGGTTACGGATTTGCCCCCCGCGTGAAACACTGTTATATTCTCCATCTGGTGCATGCTATTCTTGTCTTACGACAAGAAAAACAGTACTCCAGGTTTCAAAAGACGTATAGCGTATACAATTACGTATGTCATAGTCATAGGTACGACCGAGGTATAGATCCGAACTTGCTATTATGTATAGTGCGTCAGCTATACTCTACGATCTAATCTGATTGAAATGATATTTTGAGCTTATAACTACTACGAGTTATAAAATTGTACTTTCTACGTATTTTTTTCGAAATATATATATGTAGCAACCCGCCCCGGCTTCGCACTGGTAGGAGATACATCTTCAACAATCATCATCATATTTCAACCAATTTACACAAAACCTTAACAAATTATATACATAAACCTTCCTCATGAATCGCTCTATCTATTGGTGAAAACCGCATGAAAATCCATACAGCAGTTTTTGAGTTTATCGCGAACGGACAGATAGACGCGGCGGGAGACTTTGTTTTATAATATGTAGTGATGGTTTGTTATTAAAAAAAAATTAAAGATTTATGATATTATTATTTTTGTAATAATAGTTATTATTACAAACACATAAATATGTCTAATTATAGTTATATCCTAATAAATTGTACCTACTATATTAGTTGTAAAACACTTTTCCGAGATATTATACGTCATTAAGTTACAGACGTTTGTACATTACGCGTCAATTTATTCCTTCAATTTTCTCGCCAATGTGATTTGTGAAAAATTGTAAATGTTTTATAAGCATTTTATCACATAAATTAAAGTCAATTTAGGAAAGCTTGTCTAGTTTCTTATAAAAAGAAATGAAATTATTTATGTTGTTATTTTTTTTTTTTAAATATCTTGCGCTTGCAACCGACGCGGTAGGACGCCTCACCCCTCGATAAAGGGCCCCATCGGGTCCGAAACCTGTTGAAATATATGAGTATAACTGTATATCCTGAACTAATAAAAAATATTATTGTTACGGAAAAAAATTGGCGCGTAATGTACACACGTCTAATTTACTGACATATAATATCTCGGAAAAGTCTTTTTTCACTGATATAGTACACTTTATTACGATACAATTATAATTTACTGTGCTGCATAAAAGATGAGCGAGAGCGAGTTAGAAATGACAAGGAAATGAAAAGTGAAATGAAATGTACCGAACTGTGTGAGGAAATTTAGAAAAACCTTTAAAAAATCTTAAGATTTAAGTTGATAAGGATCGATTGACAGTTAATATATAATCTAAAGAGTATACCTAAAGTCAAAAGTATTTTGTAAAAGAAAACAAAGTATTTTTTTTTTAGAAAAGCTTTGAATCTTGTGTGACTGATTTGTAAATCAGTCAACCTCATGGATTGTCGTGTCGATCTCAATAAGTTAGTTTTTTAATGAACCTCATAAATCCAAATATACCATTTTCTTCAGTATTTATTATCTATAATGTCATTAATGTCACATGTCTCTCTTACTGAAATTATTATATTTTGTCTAATTTAGGATGATAATTTTGACAGCTCACGCCTATGAAGTTTTGTATTTGTTTTTGGTAAAATTTACAACAGATAATATCATACTTCATTGATGAATTGATGATCACTTAGTGAAGTGCCACGCGTAACAAACAACCAGAATATCGAAAATCATCGTATTTATAGTGAGTATTAAATTTCGTAAAACAATATAAGTAAAACATACGTAGGTGTAATCTTTAGAATGTCTCCGTATCATTGTCATTACTCTGCCATCAAACGGCTTTTTTTTTGGGCTCATGTCAAAGGTTTGTTTGTTTTTTTTTTATAATTATACCATGTACCTACGTTTATTAAATAGGTTCTTAAGTTTTATTATTATTTGTTAGACCATGTAGCCAAACATAACATATCTCCACCATTTACGACTAAGAAAATGCCCATGAAAATGTAACCGCGGATGACTAAAGAAAATTTTTATTTCTCGTTTCATTTCATTTCTGTGAGCGTTTATAGTGATATTATAATTTTTTATTAAATAGAAAAAAACTGTTTGTTTTGTATTATAAATTTATAATCGACCACACAGCATAATCATGCATTTATCGATTCTAAGGTATATGAAAATAAAAATCGAAAATCGAATAGGTTTAATAACGATTAAACACTACCCTCATCCCTACCGTGAGCTGTCAAAATTATCATCCTAAATTAGACAAAATATAGTTAGATATAACGCCATCTTTTTTAAATTCTGTGTTAAGACGAATCCTCAGATTACAACACGTTAAGGGGTGAATATTCGTTCTTTTAAATCTTTAATTTTTCTACATCATTTTTCTCCTGCAAAAATATATTTCATCGTTAGTAATTGTCCTAAAATACTATATTATTTCAATCAAGCACATGACGTAATGGCAAGTATTTGAATATTTACAGTTTATTTTAAGAGATTAGATATAAATTTATAGATTTTTGTGTTGCTAACAATGACCCTGAAGTAAAAAGAACGAAGAATCATCCTAAGACTTTTAAACATCTTAATTTCATCATACTTACAGAAATACATTACTTAACTAAAAAAAAGACTCGTCGACTATTGTACAACACAAAAAGAGATGTATCATTAGCGCGCATGGCGATTGACAATGCGCGCGTTGGCAGCGCACGCGCCTCCATTTATACACGTTATTCATTCATACCGTGTATTTAGCCACGCGTGGGTGTATCTAGTGTGGGTGATTTGTCAAATGAGTTTACAGTAATATTAATAAGTATTATCGTAGGCATATAATTTTCTTAAGTCTGCTTTTCAATTGTTTCTTGCGGTCTCATTGCGAATTAATAAGCATGGAGTAATGGTCATTTTAGTTTTACTAAGACCAACAAAATAACAATCTAAATTAATATAACAGGGATCACTCAAAAACTGTTGAGGTAATTTTATTCGCGGCCACGTACGGTATCTTTAACACACCTCACCGAGTCCACCAATACAACACTGCTAGCAGAATAGTGTGGGAATACAACATTATACCATATTGTTGTGCTCCTGGGGAATAGGAGCCGCAATGAAAGTAATACTACTTGTATTGCCACTGTCTGTTCCTCTGTTGTTGAATTTAAATAAATACTTTTTTTATTCAAAATAAAACAGCCAAAATAAACTTATCTCACAAATTTGAGTACGATAGAAGGTTTTAATTATGAAAACAATACCAGCAATTTTTACACCTATTTATATATGGGAAAGATTAAAAAAAAGAGGCACAGATAAAACAAAATTATAATCTTACATCTAGACCACAAATTCGCTCAAAAGTTTAGGTGTACCTCACGTACTCATCGAATAGGACAACCAATTTAGTTGAAATATTATGCATTTGGAAGTTAACTAATAACTTCATACAATAATGCAGAAAAGTTTAAAATTCCTCCTCCATTGAAATAACCCCCGGACGAAGTTTGAACCAATAAAATCAAATCTCCTTTTAAATAACAGACATCAATAAACATTATATTATCGAACTTCGCAGACGTTTATTCATCACGAAACAAAGGATATAAAGCTTGCCGTTCGAAATTCAAATTTAAAACGCTGTTATATATTACATTAAAGTAACCATAAAGTATAACCATACGTTTTTCTTACGTCCGGTGTCAACGATCTCGAACAAAACCGTTTTAGGCTCCCTCTGCATTTGATATTTGACAAAGGAAACAATTGACTAAGGCGTAATGAATGTTTTAATGGATATGTTCATACATTCACACCCCGAATCTGTGGCCTGGATGTCAATTAGTGATAATTTGACAAAGCTGTTATTTAAGTATTGTGTAATTTTTTTATTAATACAAAAACTGAGTATTACTTTGTACCTACATATATCGAACGGCGATCTTGGAATGGGACGTCTTCTTATTACTTAGTAGGACATTTTGTCAAAGTTGTAAGGAGCTGTTAATGAATGAAATAAATATACCAGAAAAAAATCACTTAATTTAAGATATTGTCACGATCACTAGATACTGTACTAACTTTTAAACTTTCGCGTTCCATGATATAATTATGTACTTATACGGGAATTAACGCGATCACGAAATCCGTGGCCGTAGTCACAGTCAGCCTGTGACCACGGCCAGTGCAACCTGGTCGAAACCTCAGGCAATTCAGAGGTATGTAATACCTTTTCGTGATCGCGTTAATTCCCGTATAAGTACATAATTACACTAGATACTGTTTCTACATAAAAAGAATAAAACTTAATCTAATAAATTTTGCATAACTATTTACAAATTATACTACAATCTTACCAATCAATTTCAAATTATAATCTAATCAGTGTTTATTACAAAAAAAAAGAAAACAAACAATTGTTAAATGTAAAAAATAAATAAATTATCAACAAACAAACAGACACGCCTACGTTTCAAAGTATTTTCTAGCAATATTTTTATCGTTATTGTGTGTTAATTTTACAAGATAAGCATATAGCGTTGCTAAATTTAAATAGATCTTTTTGAAAGGAATATTTCCGAAATACCTACATTGTTTTCATATAACTCTATTGGTTTACGCGGCGCACTCTAGTAAAACTCACAGTCAGCATGTTTTTTTCCGACATCTTTAAAAAATGTCGTCATAATTTAACAAAATTATGCAAAACCTTACTAAATTATACACCTAAACCTTCCTCATAAATCACTCTATCTATTAGTGAAAACCGTATAAAAATCCGTTCAGTACTTTTGGAGTTTATCGCGTTCAAACAGACAGAAATACAGAGACACGCGGCAGGGGACTTTTTAATAATTATGTAGTGACTTGTTATTGCACTGTATTATCGTGAAGCGAATGGGTCAGTAGCCTTTTATTTATTTATTTATATCTTTGTCCGTAACATATTAGAATGTACTCTGTACTGGCACTATTTTGATGCGACTGGTATATTCAATATAGCAGTTTTCGTTGCAAGTTCATAGGAGATAAGTGGAGTTACGACCGGTTACTAAATGAAAATTTTAATTGTTGGTGTTCTTTCTACTTTCATCTTTATTTTGGCTTTTTCTGTTTTTTTTTATCTTTTTTATTTTATATAAAGCCCGGCTCTAGACCTTGGTTTTGTCTAAATTTGAATTTAGAATTGCATCATATTAAAAAAGGAAAATAATCATCTAGTAACCGATTGAAGAAAAGTCATATTTAAAGTTAATCTAAATCTTTGATTACATACTAGATAATCATAGATCCTAATCTAGGTAAACATAAATATTCTTTGATTGATATGATTGATTGACGCGTGTGCTATGTGACGTTCATGTCAGCGGAGGTATGTGAGTGATGTGAAATTGTACAAGTTTGTTTCGGTCCAAAAATAAATTTAAGAACTAATTGTAATTGAATATATCTACAATATAACTAAAGTATCGTTAAAGAAAATATTCCAAATACTTCTAAATCGTATTATTTATCAAATCTTACAAATGGCAGAAGACCTCCGTATCACGATACACACAATGATATCTTCAATGTATCGTTACAGTTATAAATTATGAGGTGTGATAAGCTTACTTATATATTAAAATAGTTTACAACATATTTATTAGCTACACATAAATAAAGATAATGTATGCCATAAATTATCGCCTACTTAAAAGAACTATAACGATAATATCATCGGATTTAGTCAACCTCATTCATTTTCGAATTTTGACTCACTCGCGTTCTCTTTTCAAATTTAAAAAGTAATAACCAGAGACTAAAGCTTATTTCGATGGGGCCATTAACGTCAATAAAACACTTTTATTTTACAACGCATCCGGAAATCTTTATAGTAATATTCATCAGAATTCGACACTTAGTATTTTTTACATGTTACAACTTCCTTCTTGGGCGCAATTAAAGTTTTTATTATCTAGATACGTGTGTAAGTGTTACAAAAGTAATGATTTGTTAAGAATACTGTTCGTGTCCGATCAAAACACTTCATAATAAAATTATTTTCTATGTCTGCATTACTAGGTGAATATATAATTTGAATTATGTGTTAACAGTTAACAACATACCAATGTGATTTAAGTTGTCGTATATTTATTTATCTCTAATGTCTCTATGAAGTTTTCATCTTAGACATTTTGTTAATATTTTATTTTTTTATAGTCACGATAACAAACTTAAAGACTTCAGTGTATTTCATTCTTACGTCTATATCAATATATTAGAGACACTGGCCCGTATACCGTTGCTATTTATTGGAACAGAGTTTGCTAAACTTTTAAAGACACTCATCAATTCCCTATAATTGAAGTGAAAACTTCTTTAGGCACGTTGTGTACTTTTGCTATGGGGAAAAAGCACTGACTCGCACCGTCACGCTAATAATAGTTAAATATATAGATCCACTAGAGGGCGCTAATCTAAACATTGAGTTCTGTCAGCTCCTTATTAATTAATCTTTAAAAATATAATTAGTTCAATAAAGTAATTATTGTGTGCACAATTATATATTACAACATAATTGTAATTAAGGTGAAAATTTATAACGCCTATAGTGCTCAATAGCGAAAACCTTTATCCAAAATTTCGTCCGAACGTACGTCAGTTTGATGGATGTCACTAGTAGATGGCATCACTTTCTTCAAAGACGAACACTTTTGATCGGTAACTCACAATTATTCATTAACAATTTTTGAAGTGAAAACTTCTTTAGGCACTTTTGGTATGGGGAGAAAGCACTGAACTCGCATGACCGTCACGCTCAGATGACAGATGTGTCAGTAATGTTTTCACTTCTGACGTGCAGTCCTACGACTTACAGTTTTTTTTTAACGAATCCCACATTCATGAGCATTCCCAGCTTTTGGTCCAGGAGGGGGAGGGGGTTTGATTCCCACTTTAGGAATCGCTGTATTAGATTACATTTTGCAACTATTGCGAAATTACTAACTACAGTTGTAATGTTTAACTATCAAAATATAACATTCTTCAGTCATGGCCTGTTGGTCCAGTGGTTAGTGAACCTGACTGCTAAGCCAGAGGTCGTGGGTTCGATTCCCACCCAGGACAAATTATTGTGTGATGAGCACGATCATTTGTTCTGTGTCTGGGTGTACTTTATCTATAAAATGTATGTATTTAGAAATATATAAGTATGTTTATTAGCAGTCTGGTTTCCATAGGCTCTGCCTGGTTTGGGATCAGACGGCCGTGTGTGAGGTATGTGCAGTTATTATTATTTTCAAGAATATCTTGAAAAATACTTCGTTTATTAAATTGTCCTCTTTATAAATATAAATTTCAAAGTTGATGTAAATGCCATATTAGACGTATTTGATTCTCATTGGCTTTTCCAGTTACCAGTGTTTATTTGTTATATATGTAAATTTGTCAATGATAAAAGTCATATTTTACGTTATACATACATACATTTTATATTGTTGTAATACATATTATTCACGGTTGTTAATTATAAAAGGCAAAACTCTACTTCTATTTAACTTGTGACATTGGTATGTCTCAATTAAATTACTATAATAATATAGTAATAATAGGGAATTGATTCCATTTTACAGATGGCGGTTGTATGTTGAAACTTCGTAACGTGACGCGAGTGCATCTGTTTTCTTCATACATAACATATACACATATATATAACATTTACATTTATAATACGAAAAAAAATATTAAATGGGATTAATTTTAATAATATTTTTAACAAGTAGACATACAATTACTTTTAATCACTTACATATTATGTCTTAGAAATTTAACTTTCCAATTACACTGAAACGATTATATGAAGTGCTAAAAAAATCAGTAACAAGATTTGACCGCAGATTAACAAAGTTAAAAGTTTTTACAGGATCATTATGAGATATTATTTTTATTGTTCTATTAATTCATATGGTTTTTACCATAGAGTCTTAATAAAGCAGTGTTCTTCGTTTCCATTTAATGGTGCATTTATTGAGTTTCGCTTTACGACAGTTCTGTCGACGAACAATATACAAGATTAGATGTAACATAATTAGATCATATAATAATGGATTGTTAACAAAGCTATGTATGTATTATGTCGTGAATCGTAAAACTGGTTTGTAAATTACATATTCAAACAAACATGTCGTGTCATTCCTAAAGTAATATTATTTTCAGAGATATTTGTAAGAGGTAACTTTGTAAGTATGGATGTGGGATAATCTCTGAAACTACTGATCTAATTCTGAAAACTATTTCACTAAGAGAAAACTACGTTACCGCCGAGTAGTTATCTATTGCATCGCTTGTAAAGTGCACCCATGGGAAGTCGGGCGGATCACTAGTTGTTGATAAAAAGAATAATATTACAGTTCATAAATCTTACGATAAAAAGATTTAAGAAATTTTCTGCAGAGAGAGACAGTATATATAGAGAGATAAGAAGAATTAAGAACATTGAGCAATTTTATAGAGAACATAGCATCATACGATGTTTAGAAGCGACGCTGTATTTGTTAACAGTGAATTTAACGTTAAGCCATCTGACAAGTTGTGGGCAACTAGGAAGCGTAAGAAACGGCTTCATAATATCATGCTTATTTGATGGCTATGTGAACGACAGTACCGCATACTGCATGCGCAACTATACGGGATTATGTCGAATAATGAGACACAAATGTTTCATTGTTTTCTAATAAATAAGAAATTTAAAATACACACAGAAAGACGTAGTAGATGCTAGAGATGCGTAGCAGTGGATGTAGTATTATTAAAGGTATTTGTTAAAACAGTACTTAGAAAAAACCGGTTCTGAATGTAGGAAACAGTATAAGTTACGAACCTCAAACTGTGATGAAAAGAAATAAATTATTTTTACCGCAACATAAATAATATACATATAAAACAAAAGATAGCGCAAATAAAATTGATTTATTTGCGCTATTTTTATTATTATTTATCAATTTGCATTACTTACTTTTTCCTTCTTACAGGAGCTATCCATTTTTTTATCTACATTCCAAGCCACTATAGGAAAATTACAGAATTTTCACCGACTATTTGTGCCGTTATTTTTGCAGTTTTCAACACAAAAATAATTTTAAGATATGTTGATCGGGACTTAATCGGGCAAAAAATGCAGTGAGTTTGACACTATAAAGAAGATTACAAGCATTTCTATTATTGCCTGCTGCTCTTGGACAAGTTGAAGACAGGGTGGTCAGCTCCTCTACCAAGACGGGCACGATAAAAGAGAAAGAAAAAATAATATAACAGTAGTGTGTTAATTACAGTGTTAACCGACTTTAGTTGGTGACTGTGGCTCAAAAAATTAAACAAGATAACTAGGTCAGTATTCGTGCGTAATACAAAACGTTTTAGATATTTTATTATGAAATCATCTGAAAACATATTCACTCACACACCTAATATTTATTTACTAAAATTATGAACACTAACACGAAATCTGAGATAGAAACTGTTTATATAATAAATATCTGAGGAGCCAACGTTGAACGTCATTCGTTCAAAAGACTTAGTCTCAAAACCTAGATTACTTATGACTCACCACAGATTAAAATAAATTAGGTAGTTTATGATCCTTAATACACGTCAGCGTTACAAAAAGTTTACTGCAAATAACTTTTTAGTATTAATATCTATGTTTAAACACATACGAGAGTGCGAGTCACATGAAAAGCTTTTTAGGACAAGTCGGTATCTAAGAGAAATGGGTATTTTAAAAATGCGTGTCCTGCGTCTAAACAAATTTGATCTTTTCATGTTTTTTAATGACTTTCGGTCTTAATCGACAATAAAGTTACGATAGATTTTGACTGGTGGCTGATATTCCAAGACGAAGCTTCATCCAGTAAAAGTATTTTTTAATAATAATTTAATTTCCAAAATTTTAAAATAGGTAATTTTTTTCGTATACTATACTTTTTATAGTTACGTTCAAGTTAGCCCTCTCACTTGCGAAGAATGTGCATAATCGTTGAATTTCTAGTTCCAGATTCTCAGTTTTAGAATAATGTAGCTGACTGATAGGATGAGAACCTTTACAAAATTCAATGTTTTGCGATTCATGAAGGAAAGGAATACCACTAAAGAATCTTTACAAAAAAATACGGGTAGCCGTGCAAAGCACAGAAACTATAAACTGTAAAATGTTGATAGTCTCATTCAATTGCTGTTGTGCTTGTACTGTTTCATTTTTGACACATCTGATGCACGAAGTACAGATTACTTACTTTAACTAAACAAATAAATAAATAGTAACTCTCACAACAAAAATGTATGAAGTTTAATCTTGATATGACGCCAACGCGAAACTACAAGTTACATTTACCGAACCTTTGCACATGCAGCCTAATAAGTACGCAATTATTAGATATTCTTGCCACTACTACAGATTCTTATCTGCATAAAGTTTATGGCGCACGTTACACCGAGCACACGCGTGTGATCCTACTGAGAGATTTACAAGTTAAGTGTCGTTCAGCGTAGGTTAGATAGAGTGTACTCCTGCCCGATGTGTCCGTCAGGATTTATATAACCGTTTGTATAATATTCATTGGAGTAGTAATATTTACAAAGTTTGACGCATGCGAACAGCTAGCTAAGGAAAGATTTTTAAGGCCTGCCGCATCTACAAATCAGTAAGGGTTTTTATAGTATATTTATGTTTGTATTTACAATCGATAGTGATCGAGTCACCCCTAGCTGATGCTGGATCCGTTCCAGATGCAGTTATTTGATACGGCCGATAGTTTAGTGGCAAATTTACAATATCGCTAGCTATACGAGCTGGCTTTTTATGATTAGTGAATTCGCTTATGTTGTGTTCCGGGCTGAGTTTGATATTTATTATATATTTTGATACAATTATTTATTGATATAGATATTTAATAGTTTTAAGGTCGTATCGCTGCTCACTGACAATGCTGGCCTTCATGGAGACGGTTTCCGTTTGTTCAGGCGGAAGATGTGGTGTTGCCAGTGAGCAGAAGAAATATACTCCCAATTTTTATTGTATTTGTATCTTTGATTGATTTTGTATATATTTTATTTCTTCATTTTTGGTTTTATTGTTTTCGTGTGAAAATTTGAGTCTGTGTGCCAAAATAAATCTTTTTTCTTTCTTTCTTGTCTTTCTTCTATTGCAAAAAAGTGAATCGTATACTTAAATAAAAACAATATAATAAAGTATAGAGACTGTCCCACTGCCGGACATGTGCCTCTTCAAATTACTTATGAGAGGAGCCAGGGCTTAGTCCACCACGCTACCATAGTGCCGGTTGACAGCCTTCACAACTCTTCGAAATGCATTCTCTCTGCTCTTCGGATTTACTCACGATGTTTTCCCTCAACGTTTTAAGTACGATGCAATTAGGGTAAATATAAATTCCGTGAATCCTTAAAACTACTGACCGATGATTTTTATCCGATTGGTCGTTCTTTGAGTATAAAAAAAAAAATTTTTTAGTCATGTTTACTTTAAAACATTCGCGTCTCATGAAATATAATTATGGGCATGCCACTGTCTCGGTGAATCTATCAGGCATATTATTTCTGGTTGTTCTCATCTTGCCAATGGTGAATATTTTTTCACAGACGCAACTAAGTAGCCAGGATTGTACATTAACATCTTGCCCTCAAATACAATCTTGTGAATTCAGAGGTGCCATATTACATGCACGACCCAGTTCCCAAAAATTGTCGAGCCACATTGCATTGGGACCTATAATGAATTTTTATCAGCAGTCTCACCGCGGTTTAAGTCACCTCCACCACGAAGTTGTGGGTTCGAATCCCACATGGGACAAAAATTTGTGTGATGCACAAGCAGTTGTTCCGAGTCTGGGTGTTCTTTGTGTCCGTTGTTTGAATGTTCGTGAAGGCTCCCGCGACACAATAGTATTCCTCATGCGGGAGTTGTATTAAAAAAAAAAGGAGTACAGGCTCGTTAGTTTGGGATTAGACAGCCATGTGTGAGATGTGTCAAGTCATTATTATCTATCTGTCATCACTGATAGAAATCTTGTTGCCAATGGTGTCGATTCTATTGTCAGACTCACTTAACTAAAACCTAACTTAATTTCTTCATATGAAATGAACTTTGTCTTCTTCGCAACAAGGTCTATTTTTCAGCATTACAGCAGTTACTGGCATCTATTTTTCAGCGCCAATAAATTTCACTAAAACCTGTCAACGTATACTCAACTTTATTTCCACGCAGCGAGAGTCCCCATTTATTCAAATGCCGTACAATTGCCGTATAAAAACTTGTTCAAAACGAACTAGGATGACGTTATTTTAATCGACACCTACGAAGACGCTTACTAAAAACACAGAGCAAAAGAGATGGCATTCAACGGATAGCAGCTCTCGCTACGTGGTATTAAAGTTTATTTAAGCGTGTCAGACTTTAGTCGACAAATAAATTGCTTATTTCGATAGCGACGTATGTTACCTACTTGTTTATATTTGAAATAAGACCTTGTTTCGAAGGATACAAGGTTTTTACATCTTGTATGAAGAAAATTTAGTCAATTATAGTTAAGAGAGAAATACAAGAGAATTGACACCAATAATGGTCGAAATTGTTGTTCCTCATGACGAAAAGCTCGTGAAAGACTTCCCGGCAACAGCAAGTTCGAGTTACGACGTTGCCCTGCTCCAACTATTGCTTCTAGTCTCCAATCCATCATGCAATATTCCTTTCCTTCCTTTGCCGTTTTACCGAAATTTTCCTGACTAAAAGTGTGCTTTCAAAATAATAAAAAAAAAATAGTCAGTCGTAGGACTGCACGTCAGAAGTCAAAACATAACTTCACAATGTATTCGCATACATATACACACACACATCTGTATATATATAATTAGGTTAAAAATAAAAACTAGGTAATAACATATCTAGATGTATACATAGGGTATATATGTACACTGGAAGTTCTGTGCTCCTGGCCGTTCATAAATGTTTAAATTTCGAATGTTATATTTTTTTAAATATACGAAACTCGGCTTCGTCTTACGAATTTTCGATCAGGTCACGTGTCCTGACGCGAATTTAACATTTTTACCCATCCCAAAAAGTGCACAACGCCGCTAAAGAAGTTTTCACTTCAAAAAAACCGTTTAGAATCGTCTCTTACTTTCGAGCTTACATCGATATTACTACGTGCATTAAGTACGTACTTGCCAGTCGCACGTAAAGTATTTATTTTAAAGAAATCTCATCTTCAAGGCAAGGAGCTATTTCGCTTCAACCCTATGACTAAGCTAATGCAACTTGAGCACCGGATGCAATGCAGAATCCAGCATCTTAGCAGATTGGCTCGTGTATCTGCCATCCTGACTCAGAGATATTTTCATGTTTCACGGGGCCAAACATCTTCACTTCCGTTACCGAAGCGCGGTGAATAAGAGGCGCCATTATTTATTTAGCTTTTTTACAAATCAGTTTTTTCTAAAAATAAAACGTATGGCTTGAGTAACGTATATCGCTAACAGTTTTAGGAAAATTCGTGATTCGAAACTAAAATTATGAACTTAACAATTACCGATTAATTCCCGTTAATTCTCGTTAACGTAATTTTACATAATAATTACGTTAACGGGAATTAACGCGATCACGTATTTTAAAAGTATTACATACGTTTGATTTGCCTGACGTTTCAACCAGGTTGCACTTGCCGTGGTCACAGGCTGACATAATTAAATTTAATCATAGAACGCGACAGTTTAAAAGTCAGTAATTACCGATTAAGTTATTATTCCGTGAGAGACACCGGCACTGCTGCACAGTGTTGTGTTGTTCAACTGCCTAACGTGTACATATCTATACAAATCCGAATCTTCGATATTGATGAAGATCCGGATGTGTCCAGATTTGTACAATGAATATGTTAGGCAGTTGAACAGTACAGTATTGTGCAGCACAGTGCCGCATTGTTAGACACTGTCGCGACAGATCACATCACCACTTAATAAAGGGCCCCAGTCGGGCCTGGCTTTTGGTAATCGTACTTAAAAACTGAAACCCTTACTACAGCCTTTAAAAATATAGTCAAGAACACTATCTATCATATTTTTATTTTTTTATTCTATTTCACAACTAAGATCAAAATGACTAAATAGCTATATATGTATATGTATTTATATAAAAACGTGTAAATACTTGCCTGCATTTTTCTGCAATAGTACGCCATCCACTATTGTTTTTATCTAATACTTCTGTTATTATCTCCATCTAAAGGTTGTCTGGCAGGGATCGCTATCAGCGATAAGACCGCCCATTGTACTCTAATTTTTAATTTAAGATCTGTTTCAATGAATTTCAATGATTGGTGTACAATAAAGAATATTCTATCTCTTATCTATCTATCTTAAAGAAACTCTTTCAGCATATAGAGTTTCTGTGTTACGCTTTATTAAACTGTCTATCATGAAATTTAACATACACGTTGTCATAGATGCAGAAAAGAACAAGGGTTACCTTTTATCCCAAAAAAACAGTACCTACCGTTCCCGAGGGATATCGGAATTAGTTGACTTAGTTAGTAGTAGTTAGTTAGTAGTCAGTAGTTGAATTAGCTGAAGCTGCAGGCAAAAGCTAGTAGAATGTAAGTAAAAGAATAATAAAATTAAAACAATAACTTCAAAATCGCAAAAAAAATATAACCAAAGTTTCAAGGAAAATAATCTACAGAGGGCTTATTTGCACCGGCGTGTGTGTATCATTGTATGGAGTGCTATTATAGTGAAACCTTTAAACAGTGAAATGATGAATAATACGATGATTGATACGATTTCTGGTAATGAATCATGATTACAACGTTGAGTGATTCTGAGTTGTTGTAAGGATCAAACTTGTGAGATATTAGATGAGTATATTGCCTTACTCAAGTCGTTACACCCCGTGCACTGTATGTGAAGTGTAGCAACAAAAAATATATATTTGGTGACAAACGTTTCATTAATATCTAACGTTGTTATCAAAGGCGTGAGTAATAACGTGGTTGGTTGCATCAGTAACCAGCCAGGTCACAAAAATATCTTTGTTACTTTTTAAGCGATAAGTGAAGTGAAGATTTTTGTGAGGGGAATGCTGCATTATATTGAGCCCTTTTTTAATATACAGTTTATTTCGGCAAAAGTTCCTCCCTCGCTCCTGTCTAACATACCAGTTCTTTAATTTAAATATTTTAAAATCAGCAACACAAAATTATATTATCAAAGAAAAAAAAAACAATACCCATCCCATTTAACAAATTTTCAACGAAACAAGATTGCATTGAAATCAGATTATAAGTTTAGGAGTTAGAACGAACAGAGATAACTTACTAATTGTTGCTAACTTAAGTATAACTTGCTAATTATAAATGTGAAAGTTTGAATGGATGTATGGATGGATGTTTGTTACTCTTTCACGCCAAAATACTGAACCTACTTGGATTAACATATATAACATAATTTTTATCCCGATATTCCCACGGGATCGGGACTTACGCGGGTGAAATCGCGGAGTACTGCTAGTTATAAATACGTAATTTAACGCTTACATTATATTAACTTTAAATAAGAAATAACATCATATTATTTTGAGCTTAGTTTCCTGACTATCCAAGATTTTTCTTCTATCAAGAAATATTTCTAATCACAGAACTTGCTTAAACAAAACTACGATATGTTGTGTATATGTAACTACGAGTACATAAGGATATTATTGGGTTGGGTCCGAAACTAGTCGGGCATCCCCGAAATACAAACGTGGGTAAAACCGTATAGTTTCTAATAAACATAAGGTCATATTGTTCGGATTATTCTTAGATTGGGCATGTGTGGTCTCGCAGATACACCGACCAGTATCTGAACAAAGGCATTCGGAACAGACGAAATACAGTCCGTAAAAACAAATTTAGATATACATATATATATCTATGTAAGGATATAACAATGGATAATTTAATTAAGGAAAAAATACCAAGTCCTTGGAGGGGCTAAATAGCTATTAAAAGTTTCAGGAGTTTCAACGTATTAAAGTCGGTTGTTATTTAAAATCAAAGTTGTCCATATCTGCTCACTAGCCGTTTCCCACAGTTGTTTATAATAATAATAACTTCACACATCTCACACGGCTGTCTGATCCCAAACTAGGCAGAGCCTGTACTATGGTAACCAGACTACTGATAAACATACTTATATAATTCTAAATACATACATATTTTAGATAAATTACACCCAGACACAGAACAAATGATCATGCTCATCACACAATTATTTGTTATTGGTGGGAATCGAACCCACGACCTCTGGCTCAGTAGTCAAGTCACTAACCACTAGAACAACAGGCGTCACTGCTCCGCTCCCAAGGGTGGTAGCGTAATGTTAATTAGCCTATAACCGTGTGAGTAGATCAACAGCATGAATATAAGATTATGCAAGTAGTGCTGGTATTGTGAGTTATTAATTTCCTAGCCTACAACAATCGAACAGTATCGTTTTTACCATAAGGACACACGGGCCCAGGGGCCTCATTCTACCGGGGGGCCCGAAAAGCCGAATTTAAGGCAGTAGCTAAACAAGGCGAAAGGAATTCGCTAATTCCTTGTGTGTTTGAGCATCTGGACCTTACAAAAGCTAATATAGTCATTTAAATTAGAAGATATTTTTCTGAGAATTGAAGTTCCTACAAGAATATTCCGTAGCTTAATGGTTACCGATCGTAGTGGAGACACACGTTACAGCTAAAGAGAAAAAGAAATGATGTGCTAAACCCACTGCTACATGCTCAACTTATTAATTTAATAATAACGTGAATTAAAATGTGAAGATACATTTTGAGGATACAATAGATTTGAACGTGGAAAGTAAATAGTTCCTTTCGGGATTTCTGTTGTGCCAGATCTGTATTTGTATCAATTGTACTTTCAAACAGGCCCCAATTCTTTTGTGCCCAAGGGCCCCGGCATGAGATCTAGAAACCTATCTGAGAGATATGTACATTTAAAGTTTCAATCTAAATCGTCAACGACTTGGACAAAAAACATTCAAATCAGTTTTAGTTGTACATAAAACTTACTTCACCGCCTACTGGCAAGACGGTGTAATTCTTAGAATATTCAACATTATTTCGAGTGTGTATCCCAAGGAAGTAGTTGGTGGAAGCAATGACACTGAGCTGAGTACGTAAAGGACAATCGATATGGCGTCGCGTAAGACGCACTCGTACGGGCTCTGTATTACATGGAATAAGAAGGTAAGAAATATAAGTAATACAGTGTAATACACATGTATCAGACACTACTGATACTTCAATGTGGCTTAAACAGGTAATATACAAAGCCACTCAGAAAGTTGTGCGAAAAAGAGTGTTTGTTTGGTAATACTGGCATTTTATACATTATTTCGAAAATACGATTATTTACGAAAAAATATACAAAACTTGCAACTTCAAATGGCATTTTATTTTCTACTAGCTACCCAGCCACGTGTTGGTGTGACTGATTAATTTGTAATAAAATAAAAAATTTGACTATAAATTGAAATAAAAGCTATCCTATCACTATCCTATAACTATGTTGGACACGGTGTGCAAAATTTAATTAAAATCATAATAGAAAATAGAAAAGTAAATGTATGGTATTGATGAAGTAGGCCTTATGCAAACTATTTGGAAGAAGTTTCAATAAATAAATAAGTTGAAGAAATATCACGTGACTAAGCATAAAGAACTTGAAACAGTAGACAAGTGACACCTTTGACGAACTTGTAGAAAACGAAACAAAATGGCGATATTAACAACCAGCTGTTAATATTGACGTAGTGATAATTGTTCAAATTTTTGTAAAGTGCATTACTTAATTATACTTATAATAAAGTTAAAACACTAGATACACGAAAGTCACTTTTACAACTCTGAAAAGTATTAGGGGGCGTCCATAAATTACGTGACGCGATATTGGCGATTTTTTTGACCTCGTTCCCTTTTGATGAGATGTCGAAATCTACACATAGTAGAATTCGCTCTACTCCCCTCCCCCTTCTCCACTAAACTCAAGTTTAAACTCATTGTTTAAATTTCGTATTTTTTGTGTAAAGAAGTAAACTGCGCTTGATTGCGTTGGATTTAAGAAAAACACATAATTTTTAAATGAATTACTATTTATATTTCATTTTACATTTGGAATGACCTTATAAGTCTTTTAGGATAGCTCGTCTAGTCTAGTATGTGCTCGTGCTGCCGAGCCTCGGGAACTGAAATTATTCTATTATTTGAATATTTCGATTCGTGTACCAACTGTGTAATGTAATAATAATAATTCTATATGTACCATATGACAAATGATTTTTTTTCAAAATTTACGGCACTAAAGTTCACGATATATTTGGCACGCTAGGTGACACGTTTGTTTCAAAACTCAATATCTACAATTTATAATAATTAGACTAAGAAAACTATAATTAGATTAACAAAATAGCCAACATCTGAACGCAGTCACCATAGACGAAAACAATTAAAAAAGGAATGATCTTGACGAGTTGGCGCGCTTGTGAAACGTTCCAAAAGGCGTGTGCACAATAGAAGTTTTGGAGCGTATTACATTTAACCTTAGGAGGTAATGGTTGGCCTCTGTTGAGTTCTCCGGAAAACGAAGTAAACAAGGAGAAGACAAGATATCGGCATTAAAATTACTTTTTTTTATATTCCCTACACTAAAATAAAAATCGTAACGAAAACATCTTTGATTTTTTATTAAATAATTTAAAAACAACAAAGATAGACTGTAATAAAATAAAACTAGAAAAAAACAGCTTGTTTAATGCCAGTAACTGTTAGTCAGGATTGTAATGGTACATGCAGCATGGAAACTTGGGCATCCACGAGACGGGACGGGGCGAGATAAAGGCAAACACAAAACACAAAAAAAAGTTTTAAAGCGTTCTAAAAGGCTAACGACTTACTTAATTGTTTATTATACTTTGTCTTCAAACCTTAAACAAACAATAATATACCCACCTACCAATTGTCTGTATTGTGAAACATATCTGACTTCATAAAAACTAAAAAGAATCAATAAAAACACAAAAAAAATGTTTTGAAGCCATCTTCACTTTCCGGGGGAAAACAGAACCTCGAACTCGCTTGAGGACTCTTTTCCGATTTGATATAACACGTAACCATGTAATTTTTATAGTGGAATGAATTTTTTTTTATTAAATTTCAATAAATTTTATTAATTTCTACACATTAAGAATATGTACCAAACCCGACTTTCCTGCAACATATATAATCAAAGGCCGTATAAGTCAATAACTATTTTCGTTTTCGACCTCTCTATCGCTCTCTACAAATCTAAATATAAGTAAATCTTCATGATTTATGTTATTAATACGAAGAGATTCCCTAAGTATTTATGTATTTTCCGATCATGTTGTGTAGACCCTGCTTTAAAGTCCTCGAAGCGTTGCCGCGCTTTTGTGACGTATAAAAAAACATGGCGGTCGATTTGGGCGCGTGTTTATTTGAGCCGACGACTGACACTGTAAAGTTATTTGAATTTCTACAGGAATGTGGGTTGACTTCAGTTCAATGGCGAAGGGCACTGGGGAGCTTCGAAATTTATATGTCGAGCTAACATGAGTATTTTAGCTTTATGTATACATTTTGTGGAGTTAAGGAGGATTTATGTTATATGTATAAATCAAACAAAGTTAATTATTCTGCTAATGTAGACTTCTAATAGAGGGCATCACTTATTAAACTTGTATGAAACGGTGGATTCGTAAATTTTTTTCGGACGTAAATAATTAAATAGCACATTCACTTACCTACATCTTTAGAATAATATGTAGTACACAGTTTCTGTCTCAACATAGTCTGTAACGCGAGGGTACTGTTTGAATACTCTTTCGCGAGGGTTTTTGTACGAGGAATCATTTTGACGCGCCAATAAAATCCTACACATTTCCATTTCTTGATTAAATTATTGACTGTTAAAAATCAAATCGATATAATTATATTGACACTACTAACCCGTCCCGGCTTCGCATGGGAAGCAAAGCATTTTTAGACATCTTCAACAATCATCGTCATTTTCAAGACTTTGTTTTATATGTAGTGATAATTTAATGCTATGCTTAACTCGCGTTAAAAAGTTTCGTAACTTACGGACGTAAGCTCACTCAGAACGCATTAATGAAGAGTTAATGAAACCAAGTAACAACTAGTGGATATTAAATTCTTGTGTATTCTTAAAATACCGTCATTCCGGGCTTCAGGAAAGTAGTAAAATTTATTTTCCACTAGCAGCGGCCCGCGGTTTCACCCGCCTAAGTGCGTATCCCGTATAAATAGCCTATGCGTTAATCCAGGTCTCCAGCTATCTACATACCAAGTTTCATAGCAATCAGTTCAGTGGTTTTTGCGTGAAAGAGTAACAAACATCCATCCATCTATCCATCAAAACTTTCACATTTATAATATTAGTGGGATATCTAGTACATCATTTAGAAACATTTATATCTTGTTACAACGAACACATACCTACTACTATTGTATCTAAAACACAGCTCCGATAAACATTTTCTCAACGAGTAACACTAAGATGTAACAATCTAGTTATTCCTGAACAAGAATTGGGCTAGTGATGCATTTCGAACGAAAGTTCAATGGACTACAAAGCTGGAAATCTGCAGATATCTGTCAAAATCCTCGTGGTTATCGGCCGGCATGGATACAGCGATGTATGATCGCCTGCCAACTGTTCAACTCCAGCAGATAGATCAACATTCGCGGAGTAACTGAATGACGTAATGCAATAAGTGTTGATATTTGATAAATGGATATAATTATGACGACGTAATATTTTTGTTAAATATAAATATTAACATCATTTATATTAATTCACAATAACAATTCCTATGTAAATTAGTACATTTGAGAGTATTTTTTTAAATATATTGTAGTCAGGTACACAAAGTTTTAGCTTTTTGATCCAGACTCCAAGTGTTTATTCATAGTAATTAGTTCAGTTTTCATTAAGATTATGTTGAAAATAAATTCTAACAAAACAATTATATATTAAAAAAATAATCTAGTTTCTAAAGAATTAGGTACCTAATTTACTTGTAGCACCAACACCGAACGTCCGTCAGTCAGTCGTAGGACTGCACGGCAGAATTGAAAACATAACTTTACAATGTATTTGCATATACACATCTGTAATTATATATAATTAGGTTAAAAATAAAAAGTAGGTAATAACGTATCTAAATGTATACATAAGGTACACTAGAAGTTCTGCGCTCCTGGCCGCTCATAAATGTTTGAATTTCGAATGTAATATTTTTTTAATATAAGAAACTCGGCTCCGTCTTACGAATTTTCGATCAGGTCACGTGTCCTGACGCGAGTTTAACATTTTTTACCCATCCTAAAAAGTCCACAACGCCGCTAAAGAAGTTTTCACTTCAAAAACCACAACTGTATTAAATACAACCCATCAATGATGAACCACGCAACCAGAACCAGTTAACCCTACAAATTACCAATCAAACGTCCATAAAAATAAAATCTAACAAGACCAAAACACGATATCCATAATCGCCAATTGGTTTAATCCCAAGTTGTCAAACAGCATCAATCATTTGATACTGACGGCGGGCGGGATGGCCTGTACGCCTCGTCTGAATTTAGCCCACAAGTGGGTTAATATCGGAAGATTTTTGTATGCGAACCAGACTTGTAGTACTATGTTTATTGTTATATGACACCCGTTGAGAGACAGGTGATATTAAATGAGAGAGATTGTACGGTAATAGTGTCTGCTTGCGACTTAGCCATGTAGGTGTAATTTGTTTTTATGATTGGAAGAGAAAAAAAATAAAATCAATAAATCATTATTGTTTTTTCTTATTATAATTACTAACATCTTTAGGCGGTTCAATTGAGACATCTGATAACAAACTATTCCTAAGCTCCAATCTATTATTGTTTTGCCAATTTTGTACATTTTAGGATATTACTGAGGGCTGGTGAGTAATTTCTCTTCGCGAAAAAACCGATTCACAGTGCAAAACGACTCGTGGTGAATAAGCGCTCGCGTACACGATGCCGCCGCCGCAACGACACCGTTCCGCCACCGCGCTTCTATACTGTGTATACACATCCGCCACCGTGCCGCCCCCGCGCCGCCACCGCACCGCCAAGCCAACACTAACTTCTTTTTATTCGCCAAATTAGAAATATCCGTGCAAGTGCGACACGTGTGCTCTTCGTAGCTACTACTACTACCAACTTGAACTGTCTAGTGGTATGGTTAAATCAAGCGGCGGTGGCGCGGAGGCGGCGTGGTGGCGGTGCGATGCGGTGGCGGTGCGGTGACGGCGCGGTGGCGGACGTCGCGGTGGTGGCATCGTGTACACGAGCGCTTAAGGTGTGCTGAAAATGGCATAGCAAATTTCTGCTCTCATGGAGTTACTCGGAGAAGCACCTCCATAAAACGACTATTAACTGTGTGACTAAGGTCGTGCGGGGAGTGTTCTATTTGGTTGGTAGCGTACCACACCACTGTTGTCGCTAGAGTTTGTGTATATTATTATGCTGACTACTTACCGTAAGACAATATGTGTGCTAGTTATAATAATTTAACGTCACGACTAAAAGACTAGGTAAAGTAACGTTGAATAGTAAGATGGAATAGATTGCTCTTTGTGCACTTTTTTACGATTCACTCGTATGTTCATTCTAATAAAGTTTTCAGTTCTTAGTTGACGTCAGAGCTGCTAACGTCAACTAAAAGAATTCAGGGGCAATTTTTCTTTTGTTAAAATTTGTCTCAATGTAAAAATATCAATGAAAAAGAATAACGTTGGTGGCATAAAGCCCTGTCTTGTCTATTGCAAAAACATTTCACGAGTACTGGATTTTAAACACTCAAATTTCTTTCTGAGTTATGACTACTAATGTCAAATTGTAGCTGCTTTAATAAGCAAGTCAAGCAAGCAAGTTACGTCTTTTATTAAACGCCTACACACGTACAAAGAGTTTTTTTTATATAAAAAATTATAACGTTTACCTGGTGTATATATTTTCCGAAGAAAATAATTTAGAATCTTCAAAAGATATCTTTCCGCAAAACATGATAAAGAAAAATTTATGACTCCAATAAAAAACGTTCATTTGTGTAAAGAAAAAATCCCTAATGAGTGCGTAAAATATCCTCATTTACGACAATTATTTGTATAATATTTATCTATAACTATGCAATAACTTTTGTATAAAATAGTAGGTGAAATAAAAAGATATTTCTGTCCAAGGGTAGTGACGGGTGCTGTGAAAAGTATTATATAAAAATAACTGGCCGACGAGTTTCTACAAAAAAAAAAACACTTATTATGAAAGAATAAATAGTAAAAAAGGAAACTTTAATGGCCTCTCATTATTTTTTTGACAAAAACGTCCAGGAGCTGTTGCATTATTCGAACAAAGAAGTTGACTTTTGTTGTCAAGCGATTTTTTTAAATCTACTCGTACTCATAAGTACTGCAAAAGGTGATATTTCTAACATTTAGTGCAATCTTAGTGTTCACAAATACTACTAGACAAAATATAGACGTTAAAACTCCAAGCCTTTTGTGTTTATTAATATTATATTTTAAAGTCTATTTTCATTTCTAACCGACGAAAAAAAAGGAGGTTCTCAATTCGTGTATTCAGCCCTCTCTCGGTTATTTATGATCCGATTTTGATTTTTATTTATTTTTTTGTTAGATAGTTATACCTTAAGGGTGGTCCCATGTCAAGGAATTCAGCATGTGATGATGGGATCCTGATAAAATTGAGAGAAACTCTCGAAAATTGTAGGAACGAATAGTGAAAAAAAAAAGAAGAAAAAAAATTTACCGACGAAAAGAACTAAATACCAAAAAATAAATAAACCTTTAAGTCTTAAGTATTGAGCTTATTTACATAAACTATCAAAATTTATATAAACTTATTTTGAGTCGGTAGGTACAAATAAAATTTAGATAACTAATCAGTTTGTTGTTTGGCGTCGACTCAAAATTATTACTACTACTGATTAAAAAATACTAAGTAGGTACACAAACGGAATATTCATCAAATATCCATTTAACAAAGTTCCAATGCGGATATCTGGAGTTTCGATTACAAAAATATGCTATAAAACATTGGAAAGAGCCACAGAACGGTTGCCGGTACAACAGACATGATAGGATTACATTATTCAGTTCAGGCCCGGCCCAATATCGCGCTAGCCAAAATAGAAAGTTTAAAAAATTATCAGCTCTTTTCGTCTTCCCGCCTCTATTGACATAATCTTTGAGAATCTTGAGCATGTAAAAGAGTTTCGACATTTAAATTAGGTGTTTGAGCAGGCGTATTACTTTAAATGACCGAACAACAAGAGATGATAGGGGAAAATAGTTTAAAATAAATTGGCGGTTCAATAAGTACCTACATCATTTTACTATAAATTTTATTCCGCAAAATTAATGAATATAAAACATACAGGATAGAAACGTTCGTGATTCCAGACGACTATTTCGTCAATTTAAAAATTGTTTCAGAATTTGCACTTTTACGGTATTCATATATTTACTATGGCACAGTTTATTCACTTGGTACTTGGATGAAGTCAAACATATTTTAATAAAGAGAAAATTATGTTTCGTAAAATTGAAAACTTGAAATGCTACAATTATCTTGAAGTAAATTAAGAGTGTTAAGACTGGCATAAAACAGTAATTGACAATCAACAACCCGTACATGCATACTTATTATACGTTCTTAAAAATGTATGAGTACATAAGTACAAATTCTAAGCTATATATCATTTCTTGACATTTTTTGCACTAGGCCATGCAGATGCCATACAACTTTAAAGTTTTGCAATCTTAGATTATAGATGCCTAATCCGTGCCCCAAAACTGAAGCCAAAAAATATAAGCGACGAATACAAATATAAGCGACTCACTCGTCACACGCGAGCGAACGTTCGCCGCTGAAGTACTCGAGTCGCTATTTATAATATTCAAAAATGCCTGGTTGTGCTGTCAAATCCTGTAAAAATTATACTAAAAAAAATCATGTGTCCGAACATCACATTGCATATTTTAAGTATTCTATTTGCTAATGTATTTATAAAAATATAACAAAATTTCAAATTAATAAAATAACGACGCCATTACTATAGATGTTGCCAGGGACGTGAATTCTATTTACCCATAACACATTATAACAGTATGTATATTTTTGTTTGCCAAACTTGTTATTTATAGGAAGACGAGAAATATACTTACAGTTCATTAATTTTAGTGAGTTAATTGACATTTTGCTATATTCTAAAAAAAATATTTTATTGACATAATTTTTCATGGTATTATGTTAATTTTTCTATTACATCTTAGTTGTATCGTGCTCATAAATAATGTCATTTAGTGTTGTGTTATGTATATGTTTATGTGTAAGAAGTATCTACAAAATGTTAGCAAAAATAATACATGTTATTTTATACCTAAAATTGTAGGAGCAATAAATAAATAAATAAATAAATAAAAAAAAAAAAAAAAATAAATACCTAGTACCGACTTGCAAGTACCTAGAAACCGACTGGTTTTTTAGTTAATTCCAAAACAAACTAATACGACCGAATTTAAAAATTAATAATTTTAAATTTGCCGTCTCGTCCTACAATTCAACAAAGCGTTAAAGTGTTACGCTGTCCTTCGATCACAAAATTTTACTCTTCATATGTTTTTCATACCAAAATCGATTCTTTAGGAGTAAAGTCAAAAAAAAGTCTTCAAAAACAAACCAAAAAATATTGTTATAAATAAATAGTTCTTACTAATTCGTTTCTTCTTTTTCTAGTGCCTCAAGCCGCTGAGAAATAATAGAATATCTATCGTGTCTCATTTATGACAGTGACTGAAATATAACGCATGTTATTTGATCAAATAAATTATTAATAAGAATAATTTGTTATCCTACTAAGCTTTAGAAAAAGTAAAAGAACACTTGTAACACATTTAAATATATTTAAAATGTCTTTATTTAATATTACATTTAAAAAATATATTATGTTTAATAAAAAAGTCCCTAAATTTTGGGGTAACCTCTATGCGCTGGTAGTAAAACCGTCATGCACACAAGCACAAATATCGTACGTAGACAGTCGCGTTGGGCGGGGTTCACTCACACAGCTCCAAAAAGTGGCTTCAAAGTAAACGGTGATATTTGTACTGGTCACGGTATCTGGACCTATATATAATCTAAGTTTGCAATGTTGTTAATATTGACGAAACAATTGTCTAGTCACGTTAACGTTTCCACCCTGTATTGTATTGTCATCGCCTCTAAGAGTACCTACCCTCTTTAAATAAAAATTATCACAATGCGTAGTTAAAAAAAATGAACTATGTCATGTCTGAAGTTTTGAAGAAAGAGATAGACTGTAATAAAAAAATATAGAATTGCGCACACCCATGAAGTTCATTACGTGTGCAAGTTTTAAATTTTGAGAAAATACGGAAAAGTTACAAATTAAAATGCAAGAATCCGGTGAATTCGTTCTTAGTACAAAGCCAAGAAAAGTGTAAATTCTATTATTTTATTGTAGTAGTAGCAATCTGACAACATAATTATATACAAGTAGCGTAAAAGCCAGTAGTAATACACGAGCTTTATGTGGTGTTAAAATACTCTAAAGACCATAAAAGATAAATTTAGTGTTTTAAAGACCTCGTGACATGGAGATTCTTTTTATAGTGTCTGTTTCTCTTTTTAAATTTTACTATGAAGCTAAAACTCTTGTAAATATTTTTACTATCGTATTCGTTATTCTACAGATATTGCAACAATTCAAGGTTAACCTGAGTCACAGGAAAGTCTGAGAGTATGACTCACTTGCGAAGAATACGTCACGCGCAAATTTTTAACCTAATTTCTAAAACAAATCATCAAAACCAAGTCGTTTGTCAGCTGCTATCGTTACGTGGGTAGATAAAAAGATATTTAATCAACGATAACTCACGGAGTAACGATAGGATCGTTGAGCCAGTGAACATTGGCACTTTCATGTTTCCGGTGATCATAGACAAGAAAGAGATTGACAACGATTTTACTTTTTTATAGTGAATATTAAGCTTAGGTGGGTTGTCAAAGAGGAAGGTCATAATAGCTGATAATAAAGTTCAAAGAGGGAATGTTGGCTGACACGAATTAAGCAATTAATTTAATTTGGAACTCGGTCACTGTGTTGCAAAATTTATATACCAAGATAATATTTTTGTTGTTTAATTCGTATGAAAAGCTTCATAATTTTGTCAACATGTTTTCACGAAATCCGTGGTAATGATTGCGATTAAGATGCCTTTTACACCAATGGGACTTGAGCGGGGTGATATTTTTATAATAAGTCTTTCCTTTACTACCCGGAGTGGGTTATAAACAAAGGTCTTTACTACCGGTGAGGTATACCTACGTAGTAAAGTTATCTCAACTTTTTTTATTATTAGGGATTATCTCAACTTTCATTTTAGCCTATTACCTTCCCCAATGAATATTCTATCAAATACAAAATTAGAATTATTGAAACTCGACTATTAGATATAGAGATTAGCGCGTTTAAACGAACAAACAGAAAAATCTTCAGCTATATAATATTAGCATGGATAAGCATATTACTAGCAATCATAATGATTAATGAATATGATCGCATAGTTCAACAGGTTAAGCTACCTGTTGAACTATGCGATCATATTCACACATGCAACAATACATGCAAATATCAATTCACACAAATACAACAACAAAGTTCAATTTTGACAACTAATGACATCAATCGATATATCTATGTTTCCTATTTTTTGTGGTATTGGGGGCAAACGAGCAGATGGGTCACTTATTGGTAAGTGCCGTCCATGCACACCTGCAACTCAAGAGGCACAAGTGCGTCTTTATGGTGGGGGTACGTCATTTTTTTGAAAGATGGAATAAAATTTTTCTGTTTTCTAATACATGAATACAGTTTTTTTTTCTATCAACCCCGTATCTCGTGCTGCCGAGTTAATACACTCAAATTGGAGTTGATTTTTTTTTATGGGATAGGGGGCAAACGAGCAGACGCGTCACCTGATGATAAGCGACTACCGCCGCCCATGGGCACCTCCAACTCAAGAGTCACAAGTGCGTTGCCGGCCTTTAAGGTGGGAGTAGGGAAAGGGGAGGAAGGGGGGACGAGGGAGAGTGCGGGTACGGGGAGAAGAGGGGAAGAGAGGGAGAGGGAAGGGTGAAGGCCTCCGGTGACCTCACTCACTCGGCGAAAAGTATTGCTACACTGCCGGTTTCCTGTGAGGCCGTGGTATCGAGCGGAGTCGAGCCGGCCCATACGTGCCGAAGCATGGCTCGCCCACAATTACTATATTGTTCTATTAAAATAATATATCAACACTGCTGACTTAAAATGATAATATTATAGGCCACATAACATAACCTACGTTCAACATAGGCTATTTCTAACCAATCCCTAACATCAACATCTATTTTGAATTCACAGCCTGTGAATGAATCGCTCTAAAAGGCAGTTATCCAAATTTAGTAAAAGATATTTATACAAACACATCATTTATGTAAGAAGTTCGGGTTGTCTCCAAACTGTCTCAAAGTTTTATTTGTGCCACTAATTACGTCATCTTTCGTAATGGAGTCATATTTTATACCTAAGTGATTTTTCGATCATTGACCGTTTATCTCAAAAATATACAACACATGTACATTAACTAGTAAAGTTATTATTAGCAGGCACAGTCATGATGAACTCCACATGGTGAAAATAAAAAATTACGCTTTCATGGTGAACTAAATGAAAAAGTAAAAAAGAGTTCCACAATCCACCTCCTGGTTTCAAATCAAGTGAAAATCATTTATTTCAATTAAACTATTATAGGGACTTTTGAATTGTCAGTAGTAGTAGTCAGTCAGACTAAGTCAGTACGGGAAGCTAATTGCCTGTTCCAATAAGTAGATCCTGTGGAGAATAACAGGTAAGAAACTCCAAGGATACTCTTTTTCAACATGTTTTTTACAAGTCTCTGGTTACATTGCTTATATGCGGAAGAAGATGCTTATGTGAGGAATTCATCATCAGAACATCGTTACCAAGCCTATTGGAGTCATCAAAACGAATCATATGAGCCCAAGCTCGAGGGATTTACTAGTAGTCACTGAAGAGTTCCACCATGCACCTTCTGACTCCATCATTAAACCCGTCCCAAGATGCCGAATTATGGTATTGTCATTACGATAATTAGAAGTAGATTATAATTGATTTAGATAGCAGATAGTTAGAACTGAAGCTAATAAAAGACATCAGAATCGATATTATATGGTAGTATTAAGCGCAGAGCTCGTCGAGAGACACTTTCCATTTCATATGAAACGAGCATCGTGGATCCGTGTCGTGTGTTTGGAAGGATTTTGGAGGATTGTCGGTTTAGACACCTGCAACTGAAGAGTCACAAGTGCGTTGTCGGCCTTTAAGGTAGGAGTTGGGGAAGAGGGGGAGAGGGAAGGGTTAGGGCCCCCGGTAACCTCACTCACTCGGCGAAAAGCAATGCCGTGGTATTACTCCGGTTGAGCCGGCCCATACGTGCCGAAGCATGACTCACCCACTAGTAACGGATTAGAAGTATATAGGAACATTTTAATCGTCATTATTTGTTAAAAATAAACGCTCAAGCTGCTAGGAGGGAGAAATTGCTGAACGAACCGTTGAATTATATTCGAAGCTTATCAATAAATTTGCTCAGTGATGTAAATCTGTGTCTTATGGCTCGTTACTCATTCTGTTCAGTAATTCTAAGAAGTTAGAAGTCGTCACGTGGGTCTGAAAACTAGCCATATAAATGACTTCGGAGAAAAAGGCGAGTTGGTTTTGGTATGCAACACTCAGCGATGCGGGCTCTGGTGGTAGTTCATGGAAAATTTATATTCAGCGAAATGGGTGTGTTCATATAATAAAGTAAATAAAAAGAAAGCGTAAAGAAATATAATCAGTTTTCTGTTAGGGAGGCAATTCTTATGGAAGATTTTCTTGTTAAATTTACTTTACTATGAATTGGTTTTGGAGATTTTAGGAATTCGTTGTCTATCCTCGAAGTTTTCTTAAAATCATCACGTGTGTCTGAAAACCAGCCATATAAATGACTTCGGAGAATACCGTATATCTTTAAAAAAAAACTTTTTAACAAATAATTAAACCGACGAATAGAACTAAAAAGCAAAAAATAAATAAACCTTTTAAGTATTGAGCTTATTTACATAAACTATAAATTTTGATATAAACTAATTTTGATTCGGTGGAATATGTAACTCATAAATATTCATTGTTAATTACCAATACAGGTATCTTTCTTTCTACAGTATTAATACCAGATACACAGTAAAGTTTAAAAAGAATACCGAATGTCGGCCGACACCGCAGTCAAAAGCGGATAAACTATTTATATTTCACATGTAATAGAACCATCTCTTACGGGTTTGTTTACACGTGGGAATAAATTATTTTGTATCGTAAAGTATCAAAAGAATTCATCACTTGCTGTATATGCTGACCCACATCGACCGAGACTTGTAAACGGAACATAATTGTATATTTATAAACATTAAAAAATGATGTAAATATTAATTTTATATTTATGTAGGCTTATTCGTTAAAGAGCAGGTAATTTTTTTTTTATAAAATACTTTCTAATTTTGTCATCCTTCGAGGGAGGGACTCAATATTTATTTATTTTCACTCCCTTTTCAAATCTCGAAATCTTCTATTAACCATAGCAGTAACCAAATATTTCCTGTCTCAAGATATTATTTTCATATTTTAATATTAATAACCTACATTAATTTAAGACGTCGCTTGTCTCTATGCATGGTCCTTCGAGCCGGATCTTAAATAGAAATCTCCCGTTTGTGACCTCAGAATTCACGTCAGTATCGTCGTTGCCGACCTTGTAAAAACTCTTAAACGTCCACTTCAAAAGCTATAAACGTGAATACTAACTTGGGGAAAAATGCAAGATTTCTGTTAACAAGCCCAATCTCTGCGACTCGGAATCATATGAGCCTAAACTCGAGGGATTAACTAGGTACTGGAGAGTTCCATTATCCACCTCCTGGCCCCATCATCAGATCACCTCTAAGATGTGCGAGTATAGTATTCCCATCCGAACTACTATACATACAAAGTTTGATTTAGGTACGACAATAAGAAGCAGGTTAAAATTGACTTCATTGAGCTACAAGTGAAGCTGTAAAAAATAAATAAAAGCGCGTAACTCAGGTATCTTTCTTTCTATAACATTAATATCAAATACACAGTAAAGTTTTCTAAAAAGAAAACTAAACTGAACGGCAGAGCTTTGGCAGTCCTACTCACCAACATAGAAACAACATCACATCAGTCGCGTTGTCTAACTGCGGTCTTTAGTAGATCAATGCCCTTCGAAGGTAGCTGAATTGAGTTAAAATTTTAAATATTTTGTACTTAACCTCAGTATTATACCCCAAAACAGAAGTAAAGAGTTCGCCAACTAAACAACAACTAAATCTGGACTACAAAGTTTCATTAAACATACATATGTATATCTAATTCGCCCAACTACAAAGAGTTACTTCGCTATCCAGACATGTGTATCGGTTCATAATCCTAATAATAAGACGTACAAAAATACCACACTACTCAATCATAATACGCTATAACGATTTCTTAGTAAATATCAGACGAAAGCTAACCCGGCGCAGACTATTAGTTAAATAAAGACGTTGTATGTTTTTACGCTTACATTAAAATAAATAAATGTTATGATGCGTTACACCAATGTAAAGATTTCTTCTTCACTTGTTTGAATTTAAGGCGTCATTTGTTGGCATTATATTTTGACCACCTACATATGTGGCGCGTCGGTGTTTCGATCGACTGCAATATCAATTGAATCGATTCAATTTCCGCTCAGTGCAAATATTTGTATTCATAAACATGACTACTTGCATAGATTTGGGTGTTTCTATGTATAACATGTATGTATTTACAAAAAAAAAGTGTGTGTGTACTTATGTACGCACGTAAGAAGTTATATTGTTATCTAGTTAAATAAAGTTTATTTAAATATCATAATAAATAATACATACCGTCAACTAACCTCAAATTCTACAAACGTACTCAAAGTAATATGTAAAAACCATTTTTTTACACGCTTTATATTAGCTTCACTTTTATGTATGTTTGTTTGTATGTTTGTAACCGACTCCTTTGGGCACAATTTTGACCCACTTTAAACGGCCAGATTTCATTCAAATTTTGCACACGTGTCAAAGACCGATGACAATGCAAAAATTCGATAAAATTTTTAATTTTTTTTAGTTGAATTTTCTATAAAAGTAAAGTATTTTTAGTTTTTTAAACTATAATTACTATCACTATCGTGGAGTTGGTAACTGATTTTGAAAAACTAAAATGTTTACTAGCTAACTTTTGGGTGTCGGTTTTTTGTGACATCGTAAAAATTTACTCTCATAATTTTTCCCTAACGCGCCAAAAGAAGTATAACTTCAAAAAATCATTAAGTATGTCTATCTGTCAGCGCTGTGTAATATCTATGGTCCTAAAAAGTAACAGTATTTTAAGAAATAGTATACGAGTTACATTTAGATCCTACCGGTTTGATTCTAACCTAGTTTACAACAGACGTAAACCGTCTCATAACACAAGCTTTTAGAACAATAGAAAGGGTCAACAAGACTAGTAGTAATCACAATAAACTTAAAAATATATTAAACTAAATAAAATATATTGTTCATTTTATGCGAAACCCACTTTTGGCTTTGGCTAATCCTACTAATATTATAAACGTGAAAGTTTGTGAGTATGGATGGACGGATGGATGTTTGTTACTCTTTCACGCAAAAACTACTGAACCGATTGCGATGAAACTTGGTATGTAGATAGCTGAAGACCTGGATTAACATATAGGCTACCTTTTATCCCGATATTCCCACGGGATCGGGACTTACGCGGGTGAAACCGCGGGGCGCAGCTAGTACAAGATACGTTTTTACGGTAGGTTTTTAAAAACAAGAACGATACTACTTTGAGTATTGACTAATTTGGTTGCTGATTTGACTAAAAAATAAGTGATCAACATTGTATTGTCTTTAAAACCCAGTTTTAATAAGTGGACTTTGTAGAATGGCCTATTTGTAGGCAAGAATAATATTTAACCCAGTATGGGTTGCTGATATTTTTTATAAAAACTTTTCATATTTCTAGTACATTTTCTGGGTGGTGGTAAAGACGAGGAGAGACTAAGAGTGAGCGAGAAAGGTCCATCACTTGTGACTCTTGAGTTACAGGTGTCCATGGGCGACGGTAGTCACTTACCATCAGGTGACCCGTCTGCTCGTTTGCCCCTATCACTGTCCATGTCCACCATAAGTATATTTTCAAACAACTGTATGACAAATGGAAATTTTACTTTTGTTATGTTGTTTTGAGCACTTTTCCTAAATATCATATTTCTTTAGTAGTTTTTTGGACAACATAAACTTTATCTTACCCTCAATAATGTATTCAGTATCTCTGTCGGTTTCTTCACGCAAATATGAATAAAGTATTAAGCTAAAACAATTCCAAAAACAACGGATTGATGTTGCGTGATTAGCGGTAGTAATGACCTTACAGTAGGAACAAGCTGTTAAGTTTAATGATGATAAACATTGTTCCTGCGAGCCTCTGTAAAAATGCAATAAGAAAATATAATCAAACCTATTTTTACTGTGCCAAACCTAGCCAGAGCGTATCGATTCTACAAAATTTGGTTGCACCACGAATAGAGTAGCACATGAAAAATAAAACAAGTGTAGCGGAACACACTGCGACAATACCGACAATCAGCCAAAACAAAATAAATGGCTTTTACATGAACCACAAATGTACCTAAATATAAAATGTATTGTTATAAATTCACACTAAATAATAGCCAACGATAATCCGACGGGAATAAAACTGCGGATATTCTGGTTTACGGACTCCTATAGCGGAATTCTGATCGCAGACAGATTTAGACTGGAATTCACACCATAGTAGTTACTAGTAAAGTCAACATCTAACAACATATTTAGAACGGACTGTTCTTCTGTGAGGACATTTATCTAGGCTATAGGTAGGATTCAAATGCTTACTCCTATATGTCCTCGAAGGAGTACACCCACATGTCGCCATATAGGCAAGCATATGACTATCCATCGGGCACGTTTTCCAAATCCGTGCGTATACTGAGAATTTACTTAAACATTGAGCTATTGAATACTGAGAATAGCAAAAACCAATAACCATTTGTAAGACATGGTAATAAAAACCAGGACTCCTCTTTCGTACGTAAACAAAAGTAGAAACTTACTTAGACGGGACTGTGACAACTAGGATATATTGTGATACATTACAGATTTTGTATCTATTATGGCAGTTTTCTGGCTAGTAGTATTTTAACCGACTTAAAAAAGGAGGAGATTTTCAATTCGGTTGTTCAAAATTCAAAATTCAAAATTCAAAATCATTTATTCAATTAAGACACTAAGTGACATTTATGAACGTTAAATTGAAGCTACTGTTAAAAATCATAGATCGACGCAAATAGACGCCACAGCATGTACTCGATTGTCGAGGTAAATTAGGTGAAAACACCAAAATCTACTGCCTGCTTGTGTCGATCTATAACTTCCAGTTTCCAAAATGCGTAGAGCCTTATGAGAAGAATACTGGCAAAGAAACTCATGGCCACTCTTTTTAAAAGTCAGATCTTCAGGTACAATGGTATTAGTGTTACATAAAAGGTAAGCATGATGCAAGCTATTGCCACCTGAATTTCATTTTGTTGAAATGCTCCAAAAGCTAACGTACAAACAAAAAATAAAAAAATTAAATATTTTTTTTTGTTTTTTTTTTGTTGTTTTTTGAACTCCGCCATAACCGATTTGAAATTTTTATTTGTTTTCCGTTTGGTTCCATTTAAATTTAAAAAATAATAGGGGTGGCTAAGGGTGGAAAAATAGGGGATGAAATACTTTTTCGTGCATTGAAGAAGTTGTTTTTTTTTTGTTAAAAATTTTATATTTTTTATTAAACGTCGCAAAGGTTAGGTATGTATAAAATAACAAGGCATGATGTCCATGT
This sequence comes from Euplagia quadripunctaria, assembly GCA_963859945.1. Lineage (NCBI taxonomy): Eukaryota > Metazoa > Arthropoda > Insecta > Lepidoptera > Erebidae > Euplagia > Euplagia quadripunctaria. The sequence continues at coordinate 1,715,493 of OY982560.1, read as the reverse complement.
TTTATTGTCAAATCATTTTAATTTTCAGAGTATTTAGAGCCATTATATTGTTCAAGCTTGGCAAAATAATTTATTAATCTATTGGACAATCTGGCAACCTTGTACACTAAGTACCGACTTAGCACCGAGTCGGCTAAGCACGAGTCAAACTTTAATGTAGTAAGTGCTCATAGGGTCACTTATAACACTAAAGCAACATCACTTTATTTACCATTTACCCTACCTTGCTTCGTTTAGTTAATTTTCATTAAATAATTAACGTTCAAGGCAAAGTTTGAATGTACAAAGTAATAATGTACGATTATGTACTTTTATTTAATTATTAAGGAGTAAGATCGATACTAGCCTACACAGTCCCATACAGCCTTTTCAGCGTGAAGACGCTGGAAGGGCTAGACGGATTTGAGACCAATAAGTTAAATCCTGGATAACGTGTGAAATACATAATAACGTAAAACTATTTCAACAAAATCCAGATAATTCTGGCAAGTTTTGCTACTTCAATTCAATGGTTTTATTTCAGTGACTAAAAAGTCTACACTCATAAAGTTTTTAACCTTACCGAACTTAACCTAAACTCAATTTAATTTATTCACATTTAATTCTTGCTACGAATGCCAAGTTCGTAACACAAATAATTCTTTCGATCGAATAAACATACCGCAACACGATAACCACGGCCGATGTAATTACGCGCTTATATTTACATGTATTTACACTATTTTATACGCGAGCTATTCTCTGCCATGTTTGCAAGTTTGGCGCGTAAAAATGCAAAGGTGTTGCTATAGATAAAAATAGTTTATTTAGTGATGGGTAAACTTATCGATGAGGAAACCAGTGAAGGAATGAAATCGATAAATTTGTAGGAAATGGAAAGCTAATTTGTTTCTTTAATGTTTGCATGGATAACATAAACAGTGCGAGTGTGATTTTAATAATAATCATGTCCCAATTACAGTGTAGTTTATTTTTCAATCGGTACATCGGTATTTCAAGGGTATTTTAGTAACGAATCTTTTAGTCGATGAATTAATATATGAAACACTGTTTACCTAACAAATATATCTTTCATTTTATACGGGAAAAATAGTTGGAGTAATTGTTGTAATCGCGGTATACAAACCAGTACATGTAAATTCTTGCTAAATAAATATCGTGGTGCGTTTCCAGAATTCCTCACTATTTTCTCAACGTGATTAAAGTTGGATGTAGGTGAGCTTGCACCTCTTTAATTCAGTCCAGATTATCTATTTCGAAATACATCACACTGAGCTTTCTTCCACACTTGTTCTCTGGATTAGCTGCTCAAAATTGCTTAGAGCAAAAGTTATGATGGTTAGTTTAGCTCTCATGCTTACTGTACTATCTTTCAAGTCATATGTATCTGATTATATCAGTTAAATCCTATCTATCGCCCGTTGAGCGAGTTCCTTACATTTTTATGAGGTCTATAGATGGCGCATATGTCTCAATCCAAGCCAAGGAATCATCCCTAGCCACACTCACCAGTCTTTGTCAATATCCGTACAAAGGATGTCTGGAAGAAATCACCGTGAGTGACAAGACCGCCAATTATCATGCCCATAACATGTCTGTGTCATTTACCTCAAATCGTGTACAATAAAGAGATATAAATAAGTAAAATAGGTAGTTAGAATAAGAGAAAAATCTAACTAGGTAATAAATGTTTGTTTATCCCCCTCAGACACACATATCCATCCACCAAGATACTCAAAGACTACTCAGTTGTCTTGAGTCAGTTATGTAGATAAAAAAAAAACAGTCAGTCGTAGGACTGCACGTCAGAAGTGAAAACATAACTTCACAATATATTTGCATATACATACACACACACATCTGTAATATGTGTGTCATAAATGTTTGAATTTCGAATGTTATATTTTTTTAAATATAAGAAACTCGGCCCCGTCTTACGAATTTTCGATCAGGTCACGTGTCCTGACGAGAGTTTAACATTTTTTACCCATCCCAAAAAGTGCACAACGCCGCTAAAGAAGTTTTCACTTCAATAATTTTCCTTCTGCCAACAAAATGATCCCGCTAATATGTGCAAAATGTATTTTTGAAGTAGTTAAAACAGCATCTTAAGTTTCTATTCTATTGATAAAAGTTTGATCTCTCACTTTGTACAACAATATATGCAGTTAAATTGACTTTCATAACATAAATGATAAAGTTTACCGGTTCGCAGTTACCATTACCATAACGTGGTAATAAAACCTCGTTTTGATTAAAACGGAAGATGAATCAGGCTGGTGACGGTATTATGAACAAGCAATGGTTATGAATCTTAGTTATGAAATGAAGGGTAGTTCTAGGGTTAGCTATGGACTCTTTAGACCTTTAAACAATGTTAATTGCATATGTGGACCAGGACGAGGCTGGAAGGTATCTTATTGGTATTTATGTTTATTACTTTTTTCTGTTAAAGAATTCTTAAGAGCAGCACGGAGTCTAGAAATATGTCGGGTACATGACAATAGGATGGCGCAATACAATATAAATTTGAAATGTAGGTTTGGTATACATACCTACTTGTGGTCTACCTACACTAATCTCTAACTTATCTGTAAAATACAGGCTTGAGTATAAAAAAGGCGTAAACGAAAGAGTAATGACAATAATTTGGAGCACATTAGAAGTTACTCTAGAGCTAAATAAATTGTGAACTGAGTCTGACACCAAAAATATTAGTCTACCAAATTTGATGATACTTTTAAACTACTAACATGATAAAAACCTAACTACCAGCTTATAAGATTAACGGTTTAAATATTAAAAACTGTCACTTCAAAATTGATTGAAAAATGGTCATCATTTATCGTACAAAACAGTTCTTTCAACTATTAAACACATAATAAATGACAGCCATTAAAAAAACACGCTGTCAAACTAGTGTGTGACAAGATTAATAAAATCTAATGCCCCACGAGAACCATGTTAAATCTGTCCCCATCCAGTCAATTACAAGCGTGGAACTTATAAATATCTCCACACAAGGCTTATTTTTCTCAATGGAAAAACTACTTATTAGAGGTATGGGCGAAAAGGGTGTTTATTTCTAAAAGTAGTTTGACAGGTTTGTGGCGACAACAAAAGAAGTCATGTTCAACGGGCTGAGTGACTGAATGAATGACCGACAGACAGGTTACGTTCAATAGGTGGTAAAATGGTTGAAATACATATGGTTTGTTGATAATAAAGAGTATTTTATAAAGAAGGCAATATTAGAAAGGGGCAAAGCTGACTGAAATACTTGTAGAAAACACTCTAAGACGGAAAAATGTAACAGGTTTATCATATATTTTTTCCTCATGCACTTATACACTAGTGGATTGACGATGCAAATCCGTTCACCCAGAATCCTTAAGATTTTAATTATTTTTGTAAAGTCTATAAAATAATACGACTACTTGCCAAGGCTAAAGGTTTCTCAATAATTCGCAAAAAATGCTCATGAAGGAAAAACAAATAATAATAAAGTAAAAATATGTCTTGTTTCCTGAAACAATATGGAGCTTATATAGTAGTCGAATACACCAATAAATTGTAATTTGGCGCCAAAACCATTGTTTATTTATCTATGCCTAACAATATCATTCAAAGACACTGTTCTGAAATTTTTTTAAAAAGACTTTTCATTTTAATTTATGGTGCAGTATAGTTGCATTGGTGTTCTTACGTCACGTCACGTCAACGTAACGTCGTTATATTTCTAACATAATATAGGAGAAGGTAAAATTGCTTTTTTTTTCAATTAAATGGCACGGCAGACAAAAACCTTTACACTAAGTAAGGTGTTTCTACAACCCCATTTCATTAGAGGTTAACATCAGAACTTATTTATCATAACTCTTTCATAGGGCTTCCATCGTTAATGTGTTATGTATGTGGAGTACATCACTATAACGTCTTACTTACCTATATTTCGTCGCAGCTCAAAAAAAAAATCCTGAGTTTCCTTTCTGTTTACCACACTCTATAGATTACTCGATTAAATTCGATTGAACTTGGCAAAGTTAATTCTGACATTAATTAGATACAAACTGACTTCATAATTTAAATCTAGAATTGATCGCTCAAAACACATTGTTCATCAATAAACCACAGACTACATCTTAATATACCATATAGTCTGGTACCTTCGGCTTAGATCTCGTCTCGTGTCAAATGCGCATCTGGTATTGTGTGAAGTTGTTACGCTTGATTTCATACAAGCCGTTTCTGATTCTGTCAAACGCCATTTTGAAATACTAAATCGACAGATACTTTAAAATAAATTTCTGTATTTTTCACCATACCTATCTAAAAACAAAATATTCAGCTTACATCTCATAGTACCCCTCTTTCGATAGAAAATTCTTAGTTTGGTCGTCGCCAGGAATATTTAAAAAGTAGGAAGGCTAGGCATTCAACTCGCCTTATGAAGTTTGCTCAGGAGATGCGAACTACTGAAATGGGGATTAGAATTCTCATATATTACATACTATAAGTAATATGTTTTCATGGATGTATGTACACTGCAGGCTTTTATCAATATCAAAGAAAGTAATTCGATGATTTTTACACATTAATTCTTTGGTATAAAGTAGTCATTCGTCGTGTTACACATACGTTTTAGGTTTTTTTCATACGTTTTATTCTCTATATACCTACTGTATTAATAAAAAGGCATCTACTTAGAATCAAGAAGATCGCTGTCCGTTTTCTTTACTTAGAATTGTACCAAGGAGTTTTAACTACATTTAATTTTAAATAATTGTTCTTTTTTCGAATTCTGGCCACGATCTGAATCAATTAGGCCGTATGGTAAAAACAAGGAAAAAAATTAAGCCCGCCATTTTTGTTAACCTTTTAAATACGGTACTTAGCTCAAAGTTTTTTTTTTTTTAAAAGTAAAGAAGGTAGGTGGAAGGTGTTGACTTCAAGTAATGAAGAATGAAGAAGTTGTTTGGATTAGTTCGTGTCCCAGTGTAAGCGAAAGGAAACACGTAGGTGCGTGTAAGTAAGGTAAGTATACTGTACTTTTTTACTTCGAAAACCTTACTTATAATAATTATTAATACAAATAGCCGCACGATAAGTGTGATACATTAATTATTCCATTTTCGGCCTTATTTATTGTTTCCTCGTTCGATATTTCGGAATATAGAAGTCTTGTTAACAATGATTACAATAATTTATTAACTTTTAACGCGTGTATTATCGATGATGTAGGTACTGAATGATTGCTGAAAAAAAGAGTAGATGATCACATGGTAATCGTAAAAAATCCGTCATTTTGTTTTTTTTTATATAATCTGTAACAACCCCGCAATAAAGACGAATCTAACGACATAATAATATCATTCATCAAATCTGTGGAGTTACGAGGGAGCATAGTACATATAGGACGGACATACATATGTGCGTACATGCAGGTCAAGCTTATAACGTCGGGTAAAAATCCACCTTGCCCTACTTTCTATATATCTTTGGTATTGTAAGATTTACCGATCGATCGTCTAATGACGCGACACGTGTTTTCCACCACGGTCGAATCAGCCATTAAACACTTACAACGCCATTGACCTCGACAAAACACAAACACAGAAAACAAATCGTATTTATTTTAACAACATTTTGCTTAATTAGCCATCGATTGGGATATACAGCATGTAAAAATCTACAACGCCGTCTTTATAAATATATAATAAACTTCCTACATGCCAAAATAAAGCGGTGTACTTAAGGATGCCAATTTCCGAATACACAATTGAAAAAAAAAATGGAAAGAATATTTTAATTTAAAAAAGCTACAAATAGCCTATCGTTTGCTCGGTGCCTATGGATTTAAATTACCTAATATCACGTTTTAGGCTGTCAACTGTCTCTATGCTAAAGTCATGTCTATTGTTCCATGTCCATTCACTACAACACTGAGGTTGTAACCTCAGTGTTGTAGTGGATGGACATGGACGTGGACGGCACGTGCGCGATGGACACACCAACGCAATAACAAATGAATTCTCGTAAAATGTCAGGTAAGGAAGTGAAAATCGAGAAAAAATTATAAAATATGGTATTGTATTCCATGAATATTTTAGTTTTTAATACAGCATGAACTTTGCTGTATTATCATTATTATAAAAAAATAAATAATATTCTGGAATGAATAATGTTACTAATAACGAACTAATGAAAGTGAAAAAATCACGTACAAAATATTATTTTCAAAAAATACATATATCTAAGCGACGAAAAGAATGAAATGGAATAAATGGCAACCCTATGCGCACTGTAGTTCTACGGGTTACGCAATACTCAACTATCATTGACTATCATTGAAAAAATAAACGGACCCGTTCTCCCAATACAATTTACGATAGTAAATAATTATAATACGAGACGTAAGTATTTCCTGAAGGTTTTGTATCTGGTATTCTTTCTGTTATTCATTTATTTTTGCCACAATGGTTACCGTGAAATTGACAACCGATATGTATATTAACCAAACATTAAACACCGTGATGGGAGTTCGGGTTATTTTCATTTCAATGGTTATGTTTCCATGGCCTCGAGTTTATGATCTTGAAGAAATCCCGCAATGGGGTGCGAACTACATTTCATTGCTTTAATTTAATTGTTTCTATGTACATGTAGTGTTAATGTTCTAGTGTTGTCGACATGGCCGCTTGCGTCATTGCGTAGGCTTAAAGAAATTTTATTAATTAACCATCTGTTTCTTGCAATTTCACTCGTGATACGAGATTTGATTCAAAAGATTTATCCACCAACCAATACCAATTTATCTTTGAAAATATGATCTAAACAACACATGGGTACTGATGGAAAATGATATAGATTTCAATCCAATAAACATTTTGTACGTGGAAATTTAATCGTAAAAATAGGACAACATCAGATTGGTTCTTAAATCCAATCCAAAAACTTTTATTTAAAAACCTTTACCCCTACTACTTCTATCAATTTAGTTAAAAGCAGCACTTTATATCCCAACTAGTCGTTTGACGCAGATTCAAATAAATACAAACATATTATCGCTTTCGACACAAAAAAAAAACAGTTTAGAGATGGTAAGTTGATAAATTGATCATCATTGTGTTTGATATACTAGTTTAGAGACCGTCAAAATTCGTAGTACCAACATGAGGTTACAATATCCTAACTAATATTACAAATGCGAGTTTATTTTATGATAATAATAATTGACACACCTCACTCACGGCAGTCTGATCCCAAACCAGACAGAGCGGGTACTATGGTAGCCAGACTGCTGATAAACATACTTATATATTTCTAAATACATACAAATTATAGATAAATTACACCCAGACACAGAACAAATGATCATGCTCATCACACAAGTGCACACAGTTTCAGTTTCATGGATGGACAGAAAAGGACACAGAGTATCTTTTATCCAGAAAAAAGACCCAGAATTCCCGAGGCATATCTGAATTGATTGACAAATATACGTTAACGTGAGTGAAGCTACGGGCAAGAGTAAGTCCAAAAAGGCCTTGAGACAAACGCATATCACGTTTTATGGAAAACGATGTGTAAGCTTTTCACTGCCTTCCATTTGAAGTTGTGGCGACAATGCCTGTAGAGTTTCGAAAGCCGATCTCCTTAATAGATAATGCTAATAATAAATCCGATCTTTTCAATTTAGTCTTATCAGTACTGAATCATCAGACGGTGTGACTGCAGGATCGTGAACTTGAAACATAAGATCGCGGGGTGTTGAGCTCCTGATTTTAGCTTAACAGAAGGGTACTTTGAAAGGTTTGGCATTACAAGGTTGTATTTTGCGTCATAGTGTCCACGTAAGGGTATATTTTTTTCTAAGTTTAAAAGTAAAAATTTCTGAGGATGTGTGGATGTATGGATGTTTGTTGCTCTTTTGACGCAAAAACTACTGAATCGATTGCGATGAAACTTTGTATGTAGATAGCCGTAGACCTGGTATAATACATAGACTACTTTTTATCCCGATATTGCCACGGCATCGGAACTTACGCGGGTAAAACCGTGGGGCGTAGCTAGTCTCAAATAAAATCAATGTCTCTTTATTAGACATCAATTCAAAACCTCAAAAAAATTGTTTCGCAAGGGTTAAAAGTTTAATTACATAGTTTTTGTGTTTGAAGTTTGAACATAGTGGTATATTACGACGTGTGTTGGCTAGAGAGAAGGCATCATCTAGTGAATGCAAACCAGAAACGAAGGGAGACACGGCCAAGTGCAAGACGGATATAGCGGCTTGATTTTTGTTTAGTAGCCAAGGTCTGTTGGCAATGGCGGATATTGCATTTTATCATGGTTGGTTTTAGGGTATGTGGTGAGAAAAGGCTGAGGCAGAGAGCTATGATATTCACGCAAGTTATTATATTTAATTCTATGTTTGTACTTATATTTATTTCTATCGATAAATAAATATTACTGCATAAGAAAAAATCTCTGAAAAGCCTAATAATAACTTGCCTGTATGGGGTATCGAACTAATATCACAAAACCACAGAAAGGAATTTACAGTACATAACTAAAATATCGCTAGTATGAGTTATTTAATAATGAAGTTAAGGTTGACATCTGTCGTAGCTATAGGAACAGTGCATTCTAGGAAGTAGATTTATGATATTTTTAACTCTTCACATTAACTTCTGATTAAATTCTTTGCAAATTATTGAAGTTAGTGTCGAATCTCGGGGTTTCTGTGTGTGGATTCTGATCTACAACAATCCCAGTGGAAATGTCTGTGGCGTTAAAATAATATCATATCTAGAACTGAACATAACAAAGCTAACAGTAGGCACAGACTTCCAAACAGTACATAGATAACTATAAATAGCCAGTAAATGGTCGCAGTGAATGGTAGCGAGGCGGCACATTTCCTCGCGTATTTTAAGACGACTCCGATCAATTAAGATTGTATGTCGATGACCTGGGTTTAGCTCTAGAATTCTTTGTGATATTTACGAGTATTGATTTTAATTCTCAAGAACATTAAAATCAAAACTTGAACGATAATTAACCACTGCCTAGTTATGATTTTGGTACACCGAAACAGATTATAACGAAGGAGTATTTTCAAGATTACTAGGAACGTCAGATGCAAGTAGCTAGTATCCTTTTAACTCCTCCAATGAAGTTAAATGGTTGTGTCAAGATTTTTTCACATAGGTAGTTTACCAGGTCGACTATCGAATCCACAAACGCTCGATCGGCAGTCCGGCCGTACTGTAACAACAAAATAGGTTTTTATAACCAATCTTAACTATTGCTGGTTTTACTCGTGTGTAAATTTCTGGAACGGCCGACTAGTTTCGGTCAAACCAGAGGTTCTTTATCAAGAAGCAAATCGACCTGTCTTGTTAATGTCAAGCGTGTGTATATAATAATGAATATTGCAAGAGTTAGGGCAAATCACGTGACTAAGGATTTACGTGAATTAAATTTCACCCCAAATTTTAGAAAAAACCTATCATCGCATTCATATTATTTGTAGTCACAAGCAGTCACAAGGCTGTGTCAATGCAATGTCTGTCACCTTGTTTACCCCAATATACAAAATCATTTGCCATTGAGCCGCTAAACAGCGATCGAACTATCCAGTGGGTAACAGAACCCATAAAAAGTGGTCGTAATGATGCCGAAACTGTTATGACGACAGAGGGGAATGTAGTGGGAGGGAGGGACGTAATAGCGGGTTCTATCTCATTACTCATACTTATTAGTCCCTCTCAGTATTTTTTATATTTTTCTGATGAAATATGCAACATTTTAATATGCAAATATGTAAAGCGGGCGTAGCGTAATGGCTAAGGCGTCGGACTTGCGATCAAGTGGTTGCGGGTTCGAACCCCACCTAACACAAGTGTTAAGCCTAGCTGGAGGGGTTAACTAGATTACTAGTAATGTGTGACCCACGTCACTAGTAATCTTTAAAAAAAAAATATATATTCGTTTGTTTCTATACTATTTTAGAGCGGATATTATTATGCGATATAAGATTTGTCAAATTACAAAGACGAGGGACATTCGCATACATAGGTACCCGGTTACTGATATAATAAATTGTTTAACTAACAGAGTTGTCAAGATAACAGTGGTGTCAAATCAGTTCGAGTTTCTGAAACGTTGGTCAAAGAAAATTTACTAACCTATGATCAATTTTATTAAACATCGAATGGCATTTGAATTTAAGAATAAAAATAGTAAAATTTGATAACTCTGTTAAATGATCCTATGATCAAATCAAAGTACCTAGTTATATTTCAGTAACTCAATATTTACTCGACGAGAGAGCTGACATGTGATTACTTAATCTTTGCATTGATCAGCCCTTCAGGAACCAGACGAGTCAATAAAAATGGACCCTGGCTGTTAAAACGTGTTAATGGTATACTGTCGCATTCTTATTGTATAAATAGTGGCTGAACTAATCATAATTAAAGACAAAATTTCGTATTTAATTTTTTTTTTTAACCTCTGGAAACCCCCACGGGTCGTCAGCCCACCTGGGCTAAGCGGTAGGGTGGTATGTCGGACTCGAACCGACTAAAACCACACGGTGTTCCGTCACAGTACATATTACCAGGGCCTCAGGTGTACTCTCACAAGGAAATCCCTGTGAACCCTGGCAGGCTTGGCTGCCTGTTAAACAACAGGCGACCCCTCTGTGTTGTGGGGGATTTTATACCCTGTCAGTAAGAGAAGCACGCGCGCAACACTGCGCGACCGTCTCGGAGTCTCTCGCTACTAATAATTTTGTAAAATATTAATTAAGTTTATTATCAATAGTAAATAAACAATATTGTAAATAATTATTATTTATTTAATTATTTTCTATGAGTTATTGATTTTATATAAAAGCCAGAAAACGTCTTACGATTCTCATTCGTTTTTTTCTATTGGATACGTGTGATGTGACACACACATATACTTGAAGGTAACAATTTACCTCATGCATTTATAAATTATAGATGTTTCAAGAGTCATAATTTCATTTATACTTATTCCAAAAGATATCAAACATATCCAATACTAGTTGTTAGTTAACTCCACTATATGGAATAATCCATTTTGCTTTGCATCTATATTGTATAGTTTTCAAGATCCCTAAAAAAGGTCCTTCTATTGCAAGAAGATATTTAAAAACCCAACTTTAAGATCCTGAGAATAGCCTGATAAACAATTAAACAAACGTTTCCTCTTAGAATACCTCTATAAAATTGGTATCACCTTTATAATCCAAGAAAAGTAAAATTGACTAGTGAAAACACGTAAGCATTGAACTGTGTATAAATATTTGGACATCCTAATGCTGTTTTGTCTACTTTTTCCAACTCTTGTTAAATATTTCTAACGGCTTTATTGACTAAACAAATGCGAATTATTTAGTCTAGTTGTCTGAAGATCAATAATTTGTCGGACCAGATGGAATGATTACGGAATTATAGGAAATACACCTGCTAAGGTTAGTTAAGTAAAAAATAATTCTAGACTCATATTTCTATTTAGGCCAAATTTTTCAGTCCTCCGGTTAGTTGGAGGCTAGGACTGATCTCTCTATAAGATCTATAAGATACCAATGTATGCCACATGGGTATCTTATAGACGTTTCCTTTATTTTTCGAGGGCTATTGATCTTTTCGAGTAGTAGTATACCACTGGAAATATGTGAATTTTTGCATTATTGCTGTAATAACCTATTGTGTAATATAAGTTAGTGCACTCTCTGAGCCATTTGGGTTTCAGGGATGAGACAGGAGGGTCTACGTCTCTCAGGCTTTTCAACTGATTCGTAAATGACCTCAACATCTGATTCAGGAGCAAGCGTATCGGGTGAAGCATTAACAACATATTATTACGCTATTCAGGCAATGTAGTGTTGGTAGATAAGGACAACCAGAGAGCTACATTATTAAAACATTTGCAGCACACTGCCACAAATGTTTTAAAATATAATTCAGAGAAATATAAATAAATGGTGTCTGTGGAAAGTTTGAAACGAAGCTGTAGAGCGGTGTGAAGGAATATGCTCTAGCCTGTTTGAAGACGTTTTGTCAGAGTCAGTAACTTATAGGTCCAAATTTACTTATTACACAAATATATTATTTACCTTCTAATACAATAATATTGTCAGGTTTTTGTTGAGACTGTCTTGTTACTACATGCGTTGGAAATGTTTGCGTACGCAAGTACTGACAATTTTCCCGCGATTTTGTGTAAAAAAAGGGATTGATCAGCAGGGATCAGGTTTTGACTGTAGGTCACTACAGATTTTGATTGTTCAAAGTTTAAAATTTAAAAAACCCTAGTCTAATTTTATAGTAATAGTTATTTATAGTACGAATTCTACGAAAATACGAGTATAATTATACTTTTAAGAAATAGTGCGTCTGTTATAGTTCACATTTATTTTAAAAGCTTCTCTGTATATTTTTATTTTGATTAAATTTACTCTGAAATAGTTACCGTTAAAGGCAACACAAATAAAAAACTTTCTACAACGTATATTTTTTTAAAACGAATGAACTAATAAAACTACGTTTATGCGTTCCTGATGGCCGCACACCTACCTTCCTAATTTTACGACTTCCAAAAAAATAGACAGACGTATACAAGGTGAGTCTTCAGTTTCTCGTGCAAGTCCTTTCATAATTATTATGTTCTAGTTTTTGCTCGAGTCTATACTCTATGCCTCGGGAAAATAATTATTATGTACTAGTTGTTGCTCGAGCCTATAGTCTATGCCTCGGAAAAATAATTATTATGTACTAGTTTTTGCCCGAGCCTATACTCTATGCCTCGGGAAAATAATTATTATGTCCTAGTTTTTCCCCGAGCCTCATACTCTATGCCTCGGGAAAATAATTATTTCCGGATGAAAAGTATGTCCTTTTCTGTATCCCTGACAACGTGTATGCAAAATTTCATGATAACGGTTTAGTAGTTAAGACTTGAAAGCGTAATAAACAAACAAACCCACTTTGCGTGTATAATATTAGTTAGGGTCTTCGCAGCCACATGAATCCAGCTGAGTGTACAACTGCAAAGTCACGGTGTTGCTGGTTCTATTCCGCTCAGTGCCAATATTAATATGTATCTCTATGCGTTAGCCTTAGTGTTTCTGTATTTAATGTATGTGGTTATAGAAAAGGGTACAAATATTTAGTAATAAACTTAACTTTGCTGTTCTAAAAATACTCTCCTATACTTCGATAACACGTAACAGTCAATTTTCCGAGTGCAAAATATAAGTTTGGAATCGCAAAAACATTTTTTTTTGTGATAAACCAACAAATTAACAACTTTCGCAATTTTTTCCGTTACTTGTGCTGTGAGACCTTGTTTCTTGCCAAATTTCATGATTCTAGCTTAATGGGTTAACGCTATAGGTTTTAAATTACCTGCGAAATGTAAAAATATAAGGCTCGAATGGCCGTATCTTTTGATTGCGTTGACTTAAAAACTAGATTTTTTTACAGCTTCAAGAGATTGCTGACATAAATATTTGATGTTAATTTCAATTTGATACCTTCACGTGTTCCTAAGAAAAGGGGTATTGACAGACAAACGACGAAGTGATCATATAAGGGTTCCTTTTAAGGGGCGGAACCCTAAAAAATATCAATAGCTTATTACGTTATTCAAATTTTATTATCAGTGAGATCCTCGTAATGAAGTTAACATTTTTGTCAGTAATGAAGTAGAATGTTAGTAGCTAAATGTTGCAAGTATTATTTAAATAATGTTGCCTACAGTTAGATGAAATTATTTCTAACAAAAGACGACTCTTTTCTACAGAGGCGACGTAATTATCTCCTTCACACATAAAATAGCTGTCCGAAAATCATACGTAATTTAGAATCATCCCTATATAACACACTAGGTTTTATGGTCCTTTAACACTTTAGCTCGTGGATATTAATTTTCGAGAGTGGGTTTTAGACTAATAGCCAGCGTGCTTCTGAATACGCCATTTTATCTCCTAATAAAATTTGGTATTATTTTAAAGGGTTTTTTGTTAGTTAACTTTCCTAGAATGTATGTGTTTCCTAATAATATGGGATGTTGACACTAATCACTACGATTAATGAGATCAGGAAAAAGTCATATTAGTGTGAACTAAGACTTACACAGAACAGATATTAAGCATATATAATCACAAATTTATGCTACGTCGTTAATGATTAATTGTGATGTTTTAAAACCACATTTTTTTTTATAAAAAATCTTTAATAAATATGTTCAATTTTTACAAAAAGTCTAAAATAATAATAATAAAAATTATTTTTATTTCACGCCTTAACTACTTATCAATCATAAAAAAAGACCTAGGGAACCTTTCATCCAGGAAATGCACTGCTGTAAAAAAATAAATTTAGACCAAAACTAAAAATAAGCTCAGTCACGATCGTAATCAAGTTTCACTGAATCAAGTGGGAAAAATCAATTGCGAATGATTTTTTTCTTGATTGTGACCCTTATCACCGTTTTTTTTTTTAATTTTTTACCCCATTAAAACAATCACAGAAATTCTATTCATGCATGATGAAGGTAAATATATAAAAAATCATAAATTAATTCTATATTTCCCTATCTAAAAGACCAAGTATACTCCGCATTCCAATTACAAACCCTGTAATTACATTAGCTGTTTGCCCAATATCCCATACAAAAAACATTACGCTGTTCCATTCAGTGAGGTGTTACACGTCACGGAAGTTGCTTAAAGGACCTTTTTTTTTAATTTTTTTTTCGTGTGGAAACCCCCACGGGTCGTCACCTCACCGGGGTCAACGGCAAGGTGGTATGTCGGACTCAAACCGACTAAAACCACACGGTGTTCCGTCACGATCTTCATCAGTTTTGTTTTATTTTGAAGAATTTGGATGATGAACGGAACGGCCTCATGTATAAGTAGGTAATACGTAACGTAATAGATAAGTTCGATTTTAATTTTTTCGTAAAAAAACTTAGTATAGTTCCTTAGCACCAGCTGCTTTATGATGATAATTAATTGTTTAACTACAGAAGTTTCTACAGTAATAGGCAGTCCCTACTTAAAATTGATTAATAGCACAATGCACTAGTTAAACTCAAAGATGACACTAATGGAGATACTCTAAATAATATTCCGGGAAGCACTGATTTCTAAAGCTGCCGGTGTACATGACATGTCTGTAAAAGATATTAGAACAAAATGACTACTGTCATGTGTATGTGATTTAGATGAATATGCAATAATCGCTCATTTAAAAATTAAAAATATACACCGTATTCTCGACACCACGTTTGATAATAAAAAGTTTACATTACAAAACTACGAGTTTGATCATTAGCTAAAACACAAAGGACAACAAAACTTGCTTCCGCATGACAGATAAATACATATTTATGGCCTTCCGGACAAAATAATCAGTAAAACGAATTTATTAGGGACTCCTTAATAAATTACACAGAACTAAACTGAACATTATTTTTATTTGAGATGAAACAAGTTTGTGTCATTGATGTCCATTTAAGGATGAGAATACTGTTTTTAAGCATTTGTGAAATTTTAAGATCTTCTTTCGGTAGTTATACAAAACAAGGCGCCAAGCACCTTCTCCTGGCTAATACGAGTAGTATAAGTACCTATAAGGGCAGGTGCCTAATTTTTTCATAAATTTATTTAGCTCTAGCCGTAGTTTGCTATTCAAGCGTATGCAATTTTTTAATTGTTATAAACTTATTTTTCACCGAGATGAACAAAGCAAAAATTTTAAAAATATTAAATAGTAAAATCCTTTACTGGTATTATTTATATATATATGTATATATATATAGAAAATTATTAATACTAAGTTTTTTTTTAAATATGATTAATTATTCTTAGCTAGTGCTAAGAATAATTAATCATATTTAAAAAAACAGCAAGTTCGAAAGAAGCACGAAGTCCATCGAAGAAGTGATTTTATACCTACATAAAACTTAGAAAGTACATTCCAAGAAACATCTTATGTAGTTCATAAAAAACATTTGCTTAATTTAAAAAATCTTGGCTATATTTATGAATAAGGTTTTCATAAGTAAATATTACAAATAAGCATAATCCTCCTTTGCAAGAATATTTGTTTGCTACGGTAACGTATGAAACAGAAAAAATAAGTCATGTCAGCAATAAAAATCCTTAACGTTTAAATTTATTTAAACTTGCTATATTGCTATCATATAAAACTAAAATATCAATTAAAGAAAATTTCATTAAAACTCTACGTGAAGTCATTACCAATTAGTCTGACAACATCCGACAAAGTTTAAAAATATTTTTCTATCCTTAAATTTTTCAACAGGACTCTGACCGTTTCCTGTCACTCGTCGTTTGCATCGGCTATCAAACGATTTGTATCCGCCATCAGTCGCTAATGAGTGACAGCCGAAAGCGCGGGAAACCAGTAGCCGCACAGATAACGCTCGTTCGGTCTAATATCTGGACTCGGTGGGAAATGGAAAATATTCACTGCAGTTGTTGGTTAAATGTTTTTATGTTTATTTTATTAAACTTGTTTTAAAATTGTGACACGTAACCAGGCTTTTTAAGAATATCATCTAGTGAATCAAGTAAAAAAATTATAAATCAAATATAGGTAGTAACGAGGTAAAATATATCTAACACTACATATATATATATATATATATATGAATCATGCCACTGTCACCATTGACTTAACATGTTAATAGTATGGTAGTTAAAAAATTGTTTTTTTCAATACTTTTAACGATATTAAAACACGAGCAAGAACAAGTACTTAACAGGCAAATACAGAAACATGAGTTCGTGACAACCCCCGTCTTTACATTGCTGCATTTAATTTCAGCGGCACGGGAAAATGAGTTGGAACGCATGGCGCGTACGGTAGGTAATTAATATAAAAAGGCATGATACCGATGAACTGTTTAATGTAGGAACCACATTGTAAGGCAGCCGCTCCCGCGATATTGGGTCAACATTGTCCAAATGCCTCGTGCTATGAACTATGGGCGTTATCGACGCGTTTCGCAACCATCGTAAATCAACCTCATGGGAGGCTGATCGAAAACGGATTGGTTTCTAAACTGATATTCTATAAAAAGTTTACACTTCAAAATGTAACTGGCTGGTTCAAAACAAAAATAATAATTTTATCAGTTATGTTGTTCCAAATTAAAATATTTATTTCCGATAAAAAAGCAATTTGAAAACTTTATTTTTAGGCACTCTTTAACTTTCCCAACTTTTCACTATTCATATGTTGCAAATAACCAGGTTATATTTAAAAACAGAAGAAAGTTTCTTCTGGTTTTAATAAAATGTTTGAATAAAGAGTTATCTCTGTGTAGAAATTATGATGAAGTTGTTTTCCAGCTGTTAGAAGTGTGTTAATTTGAGAACTTTCTGCAAAATTTTCACCGGTTTTGTTACGAAACTAAAATGTAAACAAATACTAACGAACACCTCGATTTGTTGCAAAACGTCTAACGCCGGTGAATGCATCGTGAGAGCTAATTAGAACGCCTGCTCTAATTAGAGTGCTAATTTGTACAAATTACTTGCATAAACAAACGCTGTACGCGCTCACATCGAGGGAATTACTCGACGAAATACACATTTCACTCTTTAAATAAAGTTTTATTAAGATCATTCCTAACAACGTTTTGTCATAGCATATGTATCGCGACTCACGTGTCGATACGGCAAACAGAATACGGATCCAGGTTATGGCTATCTCCCAGAGTTTTCAGACACAATTTTAATGCATGCTTTTTATTTTGTCATTAACCTTCGGGGTGCTCCGGTTTCGAATCGGCAACGTTTTATTTTTGAAACACGGTTACGCGGCGCGGTGATTAGCGCGGGTCGCTCACGGCACGCACACACTGGCCGGCACGTGGGCTCACACTGCACCGGTGTCGCCGCACCCACTTACTATATCGAAAAACTTTCAAAATTCGATACAAAAAAGTTCGCGTTCCGTTTTCAAAACTTGCGTCCGCCGGTGGATGTACTGGCGCGCGGGGCAGGCGCGGGCGGCGCGCTCAAACGTTCGCGACGACTGGCCCGCCTCGCTGAAAAAGCTCCTTACGTTAAATACATACAGGGCGATGTGCATTCTATTTATAAACTTAAGTTGGGCGTGCGGCATCGGCACGCGCGTGCAGTGAGCCCGCCACTGCCTACATTAACATCATAATATTTGAAGTTATTAGGTCAGCTGATGAAACGTGTTGCGGAACCGCGCTCGCGCACAATCACCATAATTAACATTATCTTAGAGGGCTGTTAGACACCCGACCTGCTGAGTGCTGCCGAAAACGGCCTAAGTGATGATTACAAGGTGCATCGAATACTAAACAGATAACACACTTAGAAATGGATATAATAGTAACGCATTGGAAGGGCTCCAAGAATAATAGAGATATGTAACATTTTATGATGACCGTGAGAAACGTTTTGACGCACCCGACCCGAACTATCCGTTTTAAATTTTATTTTATTTACTAAAATAACATCTTTAGTTACAGTACAAACTATAAAAACGGCAATAAATATTGAGTTCGACATTTAAATTTATTATCGTAAAATAAAATGGCTTCATATTTTAGATATTATTTTTCGTGAGGTTTTATTTACGTCAACGTCAGACATCATTGTTGTAACTTGTCAAGTGCGTGAAGTGGCTGACAGTAGCCGTCACGGGTGTCACCGCGGTGACGAATATGATTTGCAAAACTGACAGGACATTTTGTAACACTAAAATTAAGGGACAGACGTTCAACTTGAATAGAGAAAGATGGAGTAAGCAGTGCCTAAAGTGTGAGAGTGATGGCATGCTGTCATTTTGAGCATAAATCTCAGTAGTTTACGCAGTTTAGGGGACGTAAACATTTCAGCACATTTATAACAAGTAAATTGGACATGTTGTTTTATTTTCTTTTAGTTTAAAAAAGCTCTTTTGTATAATTTATTTGTTTTATGAGCACTGTATAAATGAGGTGAAAAGTTTATTTCAATAAAATAAAACTGTCATATATTATGTATATTTTAGCTTGGGCATATATTATTTGACTAACTGGTTTGAGTGTCACGGTGTCACGTGGGTACTAATTTGACAGGCTAAGTATTACAAATTGTGAGTAAAGATGTAATTAATTTTACTCAGTTCACAGCTGAAGGAAGGTGTACGGTAATAAATTTTTCAAGAAATGTGAATGTTTACAAAATAAACACAATACTATATTTCTGGTACTAGCACTGGGAGCCATGTTTTCGAAATATGTTTTTTGTTGATTTGACATAAATTTATATTTTTGGAACATTTAATATTTAGAGTCTAACTAACGAGTGCCAATGAATATTATGACAGAGCCATTTAAATTAAATGAAGTATGGTTTTAAAAACTTGCTGGCTACGTCATAGGTTTTATTGTAGTACCAATTTTCCGTTGTATCTCGTCGAAATGAGAAAACAAGAAAATGAGACGAGTTTTAGTTTATACATAAAATTATAGCTAGAGATTTATTGCTGATAAATGCTGATTTCATATTACATGAATTGGATTATTATTTGATTTTTTAAGTCATTTCTTGGCTTATTTATAACCCGGTAAGCGTTGCAATGCCATTTTATTATTTTTTATATATATATAGATTTTTTGAGGGCTCGTGGCTAAGTGGTAACCGAGTAGGTTAGCACATTAAAAGTTAAGTAATACTAGCCAGGTCAGTCTAAGATTGGACCATTCAAAACACTTTGAGATCCCTCTGTGCCTCGGAGAGCACGTTAAGCCATCCGTCCCGGGTGCCATACAAACATCTGTGGCATTCGCTAGTTGGAGCTCTAAAAAGTCCGACAACCTGTCTAACTACAGAACTTCGCTATCGTTGCTTCACATAAAAATTAAATATCAAAGTTCGGCCGTATCATAGTTAGACTGAAAGCCGATCCCAACGCAGCAGAACTGCAGAGAAACGGGTATGTCGTCTACTCCACCTTGTGTCGGTGGAGCGTCTGATCCTGCGCGCAGTGAGCAGCGGAATGGACCGGTCTAAGGCGAAGGACTAATGCTAAGCAAGGAGAAAGGTGACTAGACACTGATCCGGACACTCACAGGGCTGGGTAGACCTGCATTTGATTGTAGATCAGGATGTGAGCGTGCCGACCGCTCTGGTACCAGCTGGTAACTTGCAGTCGACTTCTCTGACGATCCTAGCAGTGTTACCGCAAGCATATGCAAATGGACAATAGACAATAGGGAGTGTGCCGGTTGCGAACGGGGGTCGCTGCGAGTGTGGTTTCATGAGTGGTGATACCTTGTGACCGATAGGCACACGGGTAACTAGCCTTAATTAGTACCAGTGCTATGGCGTTGGAGGTAAGACCTGCCGTATAAAGGTCACTGTGTCTCGGGACCTAAGTTTAGGGAACCCCCTGTCTCGGGGCCTTTATAACAATTGCGTTGGTGGGGTTGGGGTAGTATAAACAAATACGTAGCTGTAGAAGAAGAGGGCATGTACACTGTTAACACTACACTATTAACGGCCGCTACAAAATAGCAGATAATTTCGTTTTTTACAACTACTTCAATATGGGTATCAAATGAAAGGAGTCGTCTAGTACAGGGGTCGGCAACCTGCGGCTGTCGAGCCGCATGCGGCTCTTTCGATATATAGTTGTGGCTCTTCAGTTCCATACGTAATAAAATATTATTTACCATCAAAACCCTTAAAACCGTGCAATATATGCATAATGGAGTACTATGATATAGTATGACTGAGATTTTTAATTACATTTTGATTCACATGTTTACCTAAAAAAAAAAAGAAAGTTCATCCAATTCCTTTTACGGCGAACAACATTAGATAGGGAAGCTACTTGTATTTACAAGTTTAATTGGCTCTTTTAAAATTGAAAAAATTTGTAAATTGTAACTTTTTGCTCTTCCGCCTCGAAAGGTTGCCGACCCCTGGTCTAGTAGATAAGTAAGGAAATAAAAACTAAAAACTTGAAATTAAAATAAGTAAAAATTTTTTATTTAGTTAAACGGTTAACGGTTTTATTGAAAATAAAGATAATAATGACGCAGATAATGTACTAAAAGCTAAAAAATAATGCGGTAGGTCCTAAGTACCAATCACCACACCACTCTCATCATCAATTTAGGGCATTGATCAGACAAAAAAATAAAATCGTGGGGCGTAGCGTAATCTGAGTAAATATGTAAACAGCATTTAAATGATATGAGCGGTTGACTGTTGATAGAAATTTCACGCGCCCCACAATTTTATTATTTTGTCTGGTCAATGCTCTGCAATATTTCGTGGGAGAGCCATGCATCAGCACGTATTGACTGCCCATACGCTTGCTTGCTTTGTATTTAAAATAGATGTCGCATGTGTGAGTTACTAGGTACGTATGGAATATGAAACAATACAATAGATTTCAGTTTGTCATTTAACGTTAATATGTATGATAATATTATGTCTGTAGGACACAGCAGATTTCTGTTGGATTAGAAACCGTTTGACTAGGGAAGAATATCCAGTCAACAAAAGAGAGTATTACTAAGTTACTTCTATTGGCTTCGCTTGGTAACACACAAATGACACCGCTGAAATCGCAAGTGTTAAAAACCAGCTCTCAAGGAATCTGTAGCTTGTCACGCGCCATTACTCCCCACTGAGCCCTGAGATGCTCCCCGTGGCGCACCACGCCCCTGGGCCCTAAATATACCGCGCCGCGCGAGGACTCTGCCCTCTTACCACCTCAACACGGCTACGAAGTTAAGTATTCTGGATCTACCAGCGCCAGAACTACGCCCAAAGCCTCCGAAGACGTCCACCCTGAGCTTAGTAAATTCGAAGTCTAAATTCCTTAAAATATTTGTACTACAAGTTCAATTATAAACTGTAAAAACGTTTTCGTGTATAATTTGCTCTCCTTACTTAAATTTACTACTAATTTATTTACGGGGGACCACGTGCAGACCACGAGGCCACCCTCCACATCTAACTGAAATTGTCTTTTTTGGTTGGATTATGACTTTTTCGTTGGTCGGATAAACAGGAAATACTGATTAAGGAGGTACTGAGGTACTTATGTTGAGTATATAAATGTTTACAGATGGAGATGGGACTATGCAAATGGTGCGTACGTCTGTAGGAGTCGTTTCATCAGACGACGTTATACCGTAACGGCCCAGTTGCGCAGGTGCGTCGTAAACGATGGACACGCCACGTTGTTAAATTGTAACTACGGCGTAAGTGAACAGCGAGGAGCGGGAGAAAGTTAAGCTCTAAAAAAAGTTGGGGTCATTAAAGATTTTTAGGAAGTTTGATATATGAGACATTGAGATCTTGGTGCAACAGGTGTTGGTCGTTATACAAGGTGAACAAGTAACATCATCCACCGCAAAGCATTTTTTTGATGTGATTTAGAGTGATCAGAGTCAAAAATAAGAACCTTTAGGGAAGAGATTTGTGGAAAATAACTAATGTTTATTTCTTTTTTTTATTTATTTAAGTAATGAAATTATATTACAGAGGTGTTACGTAATTATAAACTCGTCAAACTTTTACGTTTGATGGCGAGAGGCGCTCTTTTTCATAACAATGAACCACCTTATGTACACCTAATATTAGACACTAATATTAACATTATTTTTACACCACCAATCTTCAAAGTTGTTGAATACCATTGTAATTGTTTCAGTTGAGGTAACAAGTAAGTATCTAACTTAGTTCCATATACTTATCGTAAAAAGTAATAAACTTTGAAAGTCTTATAGATAGACATATATGTTTATTTATATTACTTACATGTACATAGACTTGTTTATTTTAGCAGGTATTGAAGGATCACAGGTGAATCCTTTGTCAGAGTAGATAGACATATTGGCACAAAACATATTTTTTTTAATATTGATGGGATTGTTGTGTCTACTTGATATTGATAGATGATCACGATCTTCCTTTTAAAATAGTTTACAGTATTTTATGTACCTACTTATACAACAAATATCTCGAAACTCGAACCTAACAATGCAAAAGTAAAATATTCATGAACAGTGAAAAACACGATTGACGTCATTGGAGCTGCAAGTCTTCAATTTTGGGAATAATTGAATTTTTAATAAACTAATGGTCTATTCTACATGGAATTATTTAAAACAAAAGCAAAAACAAAAATATCGCATGTTCCTTAGGTATTCTTGTGCTATACTCCAATAAAATAATGAATTTACGAAACATTAATATACGAAACAAGGGCGAAAACATTAACCATCTCAATGAGACATTTAAAAACTTGTCTTTTTCTGGCATATATTTAGAGCGAGTACCTCTTAACGTAAGTCATAAATATAACCTTTTTTTTAACCAAATCCAGATTTACAAAACGATCTTAAGATATATCTATATTTTTTTGTAAAACGTATTTACACCTTTGCCTGTCGCTCTCCTCTTATGCCTTGGCGGGTATCTCCGCGACTGAGGCCCACGTGCTCTAAAACAAGAGGCGACATAACACTAGTCGTACTGAACACAAGACGTTAACATACTTTACTTCATATTCGATATTATTAGCATTACCTAAGTGCAACAACTGAAGATCTGTTGCTGCACGGATTTGTATAACAATGCTTGCTGACAAACATTGTGCAGTAGGCCGAGTCTGGACCTCATTTGAAGATATCGCACACTCAGATCTGAGCAGGCATTAACTCAAAAAAGCACTTTTTTCAAAAAAGGCGAGAATCTATTTACTGTGTCTCTGTGCACTGCAGGAGTTTTGGAGTTTTATTTGCAGCTAGTAGAAAAGTATTGTAGGAATCTTGGGTTTTAATCATGTTTTGGGGCTGAAAGTTAGATTATTGTAGTTATTTCCCTATTGCTTAACATTGTATGTGTATTTGTTTTATTATTTTGAATTTAGCGTCTAGCGTCGAGTAATAGTGATATTTTTAAACCTGGTTTATTGGTCGGTAGGTATTGAGATAAGGAATTCGACAGTGTGTAGAACTCAAAAATTAATTTTTTGAGTTAGCTCCCTATAGATCTAGGTCACAATCATTCTCATTATCCTCCAAGCCTTTTCCCAACTAAGTTGGGGTCGGCTTTCAGTCTAACTACAATACGGCCGAACTTTGATATTTTACGTGAAGCGACTGCCATTAGACCTCGACAACCAAAGTACTAGGCGATATCGAAGTTCTGCACTTAGACCAGGTAGTCGGACTTTTAGGGCTCCAACTCCAACGAATGCCACAGATGTTCGTATGGCACCCGGGACCGACGGCTTAACGTGCCCTCCGAGGCACGATTATAGCGTTAGATCTAGGTGTGCGATATATAACCGACTTCAAAAATGACGTTTTCAAATTGACTTGTTTTGGTGGCTAGTATTTTAAATTATTTAGAACAGCGGTCATTGTAGCGCACTGAAATGTACTGTGAACACATTTCGAATATCTGCAGTAGTACTTTAATACGCAACGAAAAGAAAGCCGAATCGAATTAAGCTGATTTTAAGATTATGTATTAATTGGATGATTATGCTCATACCGTTTGACTGTATAGGTGGCGAAATGGTTAAAGTGGCTGCCTTGCCACTATGCCACTCTGCGTATTGTGAGTTCGATTCCCATACGGAAAAAAAATTATGTAATCCATAAATAGTTATCCCGAGTCTGGGTGTTTTTTGTGTCCGTTGTTTAAACGTCTCCACGACACACTAAACATTCCTAGTGCAGGAGTTGTCGTTTTAAAAGAGAAAGAAAAACCAGAATGAAATTGTCTAATCCAAAAATGAGAGTGTCTTTTTGTTGACACGCTGAACGTATATTTGCCGTGTAATCGACGCGTGCTTCCGTGCTGCTTTCATTTCTATTTGTAACTTGATGACCAATAGCGATGATTTGTGTGTATTGTATATACTACAGATTATAGCGTTAACGGCTTAGAGTACCGTATAAGATCTATCAAGAAGACGGAATCGTTTTATTTAAATATTAGAGTTAAGGCAAAATTGCTCGTTCATCGATCATGAAAGTTAGCATCGCTTTTTTTCGCAATTGCAAAATTCAACGTCAAACAAAGATATGCAAGTGAAGCCAGGCAATAGTGTTAGCGAAAAACCAAGGCTTGGACTGAAGCCACGCGTCGTTCCGCACACAATCCTTTCTGTTATCGCCGTTTGCTTCTAACACTGTACTATCGTTCATTCAAATTGGCCACTGCGTTGGATTTATCAAAAGAGGGGCTTAAATTATTTAACCGTCTACAGGGAGATTATAAAAATTGATGTCCGGAAATGACCGAGTAAAAAAAAAATAAGCCAAAATAACTTTATAATTGAAAAAAGTTCAACTAACTTAAATGTATCACAATCATACTACTTGAAACTTTAAATAGTTCTTGTCATCGCTAAGGTTGATTTTATTTTAACACACACTATTAAAAGAAATCGAATCTGTTCACAGTTGCCGAAGATTTCACATAGAATACACACGAATAATACGGTCGACTTGAGATCCTCCTTTTTAATCGAAAAATATACTCCACAACACTCTGTAGAGTGTCTGGAGGGAAAATATATTACTATACTAGCTACTATACTAGCTACTATACTAGCTACTATACTAGCATAGAGTGCTTATAATATGCTGGTCCCGCCACTACACTGCGCCGAGTGTTGTGAGTCCGATTCCCGTTCGGCACAAAAAAAATGTGTGCATGTTTGTAAAGTCCCCCGTAACACGGTAATCATACCTAGAGCGCGGGTTGTCTATTTCTAAAAAAGAAAAACTATCCAAATCAAGGAGAACTTGTATTATGAATTTTAGAACACAGATAAACATTTATTTGTAACTACATATAAATTATAGATACATACATATTATACCCAGACCAATGCAAATCAGCTTTTTCATGCATACAAATATTTGCACTGAGTGGGAATCGAAACCGCGACCCCTGCCGTGGCAGTCGAATGCACTACCCCCACGCCCAGAGCCACAAACTGACCTACCAACACCAACTATTCAAATATTTCAAAATTGAAAATGTCGTATTCTCTTTCATAAGGGCCAACAAATGTGCTACGGCGTAGCACATACGTAGCAATCAAACGTAACCTCGGTAGAATATTGAATTGAATTGAATCGTTATCTCACTGAACGTAGATTCATACAATTTCTTCCATCCACGTCATCGACTGTTAATAAGGAGGGGTTCTTCGATATTTTATCTGATTAGTACATGCCGTTTCTAATATTACACATTTAAGAAACTAGCTGATAATATAATAAAATATTTAGAAGTATTTAAGTTTAGTAGCCAATTTTTTGTACTCGCACTGTATCATAATAGCGTGATATCTAATCCCGAGGCCCACCAAGTAGCCAATTCACGATGACTGCACTACGATCATTTACGATAGTCTATACTCTATTGAATCTATATAGTCTATGCCATACCATAGATTAGTGACTGGCCACCACTTATATTTATTGCTCGTTTATCAATATTATTTTCTAATATTTGCTATCATTATCACTGAAATGAGTTTTTGATGCTACACTCTTAGAAATTACTAGGATATTATATCATCCTGAAAAGTACATAATGTACATACTCTAAAGGTTTTTAAGAAATAAGCATTACTAGAGATCGCGTGGTGGTCGAATTTCGACCATGGTTTATTTCACTGGAAAATATTACTTGACCTGTCATTGTTTAGACTTTTGTACCATGACAGGTCAAAATATATACTGAACACTCATAGCTGTATGTACCAGTTTTTTTCATTTTTTTTAACTTTGTAGCAAATATTGTTCAAAAATTTTAGCATTTGTCACTTCTCTGTATAAACTACAAGTGTGCGAAATTTCATACTCCTCTGTCCGCCCAATTTTCGTAAAAAGGGATCCAAAGTTTTCGCTTCACGTATTAATATATAGATAAGTATATAATTATAAATGTTTGAATTTCGTCAATACTAAGTTTAAAATTAAAGACTCAACAGCTTTCCCGTCATGGCATTCGTGTTGGCCTTGCCGCGCAAAAAAATTTTTTCCCATAAAATAATGTGGTAGCCATTAACTTGTAAGAAATAAAAGAAACTGGTAGCAACTAGACCGTCCTAGTGTTTATTTAATGCCATTATTTAGGAACAAGGAAAACAAGCAAATAAGCAACATCCAAAAGAGTTTTTAAATTAAAATAGAGGACAACATTTCGCGCGCCTTTTTAAAAATAGAAAGGCAATGGCAATAGTTAGGGGCGGCCTATTAGCGTCATTCTTCTTACGCTAGCGGAATTCTTTCTTGCATTTTCTGGATTATTTTGCAATGTATAAATATTAAAAAAAATAAGATAACATTACTCCATATACTTGTTTCATTTGCGCAGGCCCAAACTAGACGACTTCAGACTTTCTTTTATTACTTTAATTGCAATTCGAGCGTGTTACATACTTTTTAGTCGATTGTAGATTGATATGAGTATATTTTACTATGTTAGTTTGCTTTCTATCCGTAGTCTAAACATTGGCTTCTCACGCCGGCGGTTCGAGTCAATATCCAGTCAAGTATATTCATTCGTATTAAAAATTTACTATCATTTGCTCTAAGGATGGAAGAAAAACATTTTGAGGGAACCCTACGTCTGAGTTTTTTAAACTTTGTCCCTAAAACTGGACTGACCTGGAAAAATGAGAAAGATAATGCCTAAGTTATTAATGTTCAGATATGGTAAAACACAACGGTAGCGCTTCCTTATATCCCACTAATATTATAAATGTGAAAGTTTGGATGGATGGATGGATGTTTGTTAGTCTTTCGTCGTTAATAGTTTCAAGGGACTGTAGACAAGTATTTTTTCTTTTTTTCCTTTTTGAGAAACGGAGATCCTTTAATCGTGGGAAAGCCATGCTTCGGCACGTATGGACCACAGTGATACCACGGCTTCACAGAAAACCGGTAGAGAAGCAATGATTGCATTGCTTTTCGCCGAGTGAGTGAGGTTACCGGAGGCCCTAAACCCTTCCCCCCTCTTCGCCCCTTCCCCTACTCCCACTTTAAAAGGCGGCAACACATTTGTGACTCTTAAGTTTCAGGTGTCCATGGGCGGCGGCAATCATTTACCATCAGGTGACCCGTCTGCTCGTTTAAACCTTAACCGAACCCTTAAACGAAAAAAATCAATTTTTTTTCCATCAATTTACGAAAATTTAATACATGTAACCTTTTCATTGTTAAAAAGTAACACACAAGAATAAAATAATAATATCCTTGGCTCACATCCTTATCACGCGTCCCTCGCTTCAACGGATATAAAAAAAAAATCCTACGTTTCAAGCGACGAGAACGTAGGTAACATAGATGTGCTATGTTCTTGCAGTATTGATGTGTGACGGACCAAGTCTCTGGTCGAAAGACAACCTTAAATCGCCCATCCTAAACACGTTCATTCTTCAAACAACGAGTTACTATCTAGTTTAAAATGAAACTAACTACTGCTACGTAATATATCATGTTCTATAGGATATGCTTTTATTGTAATAGCTCAGCAACGAGTCATTTTAATAGTACAATATGTTTTAGTTAAATGGATAGTGTTGATTGAATGGTTAGTTGTTGTTTTAAGATATTTCTTTTCATCTACGTTTGTAAGTGAACAGTTCAATGAACCTGATGTTCATTTTTCAATGGAAATTTTAAGATGAATTCTAGTACCGTAAATAAAAAGTTTGTGAAGACATTGACAAGATGTTTGTTTCTTAATCAAACACTTGTTTTGTAACAAATGATTGTGATAATCATTTGTTGAAGAAATAGCTTCCTCCGTACACAGTACGTAAAGTACACTCAAACCCTGAACAAGGTTTTTTATTATTCAGTAATGGAATACGCTTCAAACTTAGCTGATGGAAAATGACGATGAAGACGAAGACAACTATTTGTACATCGCGTAAATAATGACAACACAGTGAAAATCCACAACACAGTGAAAATCGACAACACAGTGAAAATCCACAATACAGTGAAAATCTACAACACAGTGAAAATCCACAACACAGTGAAAGTCCACAACACAGTGGCCAGTAGCGGCCCTACCTACATTTTTAGGTGGTGCGAGACCCCAAAGTGGCGCCCCTATAAATTCAAAACATCAGTTTTCCTATGTTGTTCGCCGTAAAAAGAATTTGATGACCTTCTTTTTTTTCTTTAGTCCTCATAAAAAATATTTTGCACACCCCCTACTTGAGGCTTGTTGCGGATAAAAATGGATTTTTTTTTCTAGATAAAACAACATTTTAATTAACATAAAATGTTGTTTTGTTGCGCCTCCGATCTATTGATTTCGGCGCCCCCGCATAACGGTGCCCGGTGCAGCCGCATCGCTCGCACCACCCTAGGGCCGCCCTTGACAGTGGCATTTGATGAATTTGGTGATTACTGAATCACCCGTGCTGTCATTAGACGTGGAACTCTGAGTCATTAGGCTGGTACTTAGTTAAAGATCTTTTCTTCTTGTATAGTGTTTGGTTTTTTAGGCTAATTAGATTCAGGATTTTCCTAGTACATAAACTATCAACTGTAGATATAACTAGTTAAGTTCCTACGGATCCATCAGGGCACGAAGATTACTCGCATTTGACGGGTTTTAAATTATGTTACTGTAACGAATGGTTGCCACACGTGAGGTATCATAATTGGGACCAACGAGGCCGTCCTAGTGAAATGTTAAATGATATAAAAACGAACGCATTAACTTAGACCAAGGATCCAATAAATATAGTTTTCCCTTCCGACACTACAATACATCTTCAGGAGCTTGCAAGATTCCCTAATCGCAAACATAAGGCTTTTTGTTTTATGCAAATAAAAACATTACAACAACTAGCAACCGCACTGCCAACCAGTGCTACATTTGTGACCCTAATGCAATTTCAAGAATATACGTGCTACGCTCTACCGCAGGAAATCAGGATGGCACCTAGTTGCCTATCATTTAAAACAAAGGGTCTTGCTCTCCTCTTCCGTAAACTGGCAGAATCATCAGAACAGCAGAAAATATGTTTATGTATCTATTATTTATATAACTCTATTTATATATTCATGCAAGTATGTATGTATCTATGTATATATTTTTCCATATTATTTATTTCTTCTGATATTACACTCATTCGTAACTTCTTTATACACCTACTTCATTAATTTCTTCACCACCTTAAGGTAGACTGGCAGAGAATGCATTAGGCATTAAGTCCACCTCTGTACATATTGTGCATAAAGTATAAATAAATAAATAACTCCTACTATCTAAAATTTCAAGGGCACCTACTATAATTAATACTAATTTTAAGACTTCGTGAAAATGCAATTAAGGTGATTTTTTTTCAGATTGAATCGAGAAAATTTATACGTTAAAGTATCAAAGATGATCTCATTTAAATCATAGTCTAAATCGATTATTACTGTAAAAAGTTATGGAATCATTCATCACAATGTTCACGTCTAATTGAAAACCTACTTCCCTTGGTTTAATAATAAATGTCTTGTCAATGCGCGACGAAAACACCTCTGCGCTGTGACTTAAAGCGGTGATCAAATTCAAGAAACTTACTGGTTTTCAATTGGATTCAAACATATGAACCAAGTTTTGAAACTGCATCTCCAGTTAGTAAATGACTCCTCGATCCGAAATAATAAACTGACATAATAAAAGATTTGACTAATAAATTACATCAAAGGCAATTGAACTCAAAGAACACTTACCTGAAAGAAAAGCGTGAATGCGACCCATTGGTAGTATTTCCCGTAGCGACGTGGTGCTTGTCCTGCCACTCCTCGACGCCTGGGTAGCACCCGCTTCACCGGCCACCGTGAAGGTCGAGTGAATCCAACAGTATGTGTTCAACACATCTTCTGGGATATCCCTGGATAAAGTAATAAACTCCATAGATTTTTTTAATTCTTAACTTAACTATTTGGGAAGATCTAGAAAACCTATAAAGAAAAAGTCAGTTTGTACCTATTATATATTTTAAATCCCCTTGGGTGTAAATTTTATCAACCCAGCACTGATTTCAAGAAACTTAGTTGGTCAAATTAATATCTTAGTTAGGGGCCATAACGATTCCCATCCCGTTCTTCCCAAGTTTTTAAATATACTCTTAATAAACATGTTAGATGGTCACAAATCGGGCAGTAAGATTAGCAGGTATCTAAATTGATCTGATATATATAAATGAAACATATTTTTTTACGAAATATGCCTTGTGTTATATTTTATTGTGCCAATAAAACTATTAACTGAAAATAATCACAACAATTGGCACGAATATCCCAACAAAATGTGTTTATCGTAATGAATATCGTAGATAAATTATATCTGCAACCTATTTCTAAGCTTAGCATACAGATATAGATTATAAAACAAAGCTATTGCAATAATTCATACACAAAACGGTTTAGTGACTCAAAAATCATAAACCTATTACTTGTTTAGAAAAAGTTTATCACAACGCCATCTGTCATTTCCATATCCAACTACGTGAACTACTGGCTAGCCAACAGAGGTGCTTACCTCGTATGTATACAGTCAATAGGGTTGCCCACTAGGTGGCGTGTTGTGAGCGCCGCGCTAGCCGCTAACAAGGCAGCAGTTGTAGCACCGCAGTGCAGTCGGAATGCAACAGAATCAATCTTCGGGTTTACCCCTTGCTGTATAGAAAAATAACTTTTTAGATAGGGCTATTAGGATTAAAATACAGTACTAAATGAATATTTTAAATATTCATAGTGAAATCCCTGTAAATTGGGAAACCACTCGGTTGAACGACGTTGTTTGCATGGCAATTCAGTATTAAAAATAAACAAATTCTCTAAATTATTTATAAAAGGTATTCGACAAATTGCTCCTTGATTTTGCACTTTAAATCGATATAATATTAGGTAGACGTTCTGATACGAGTATCGAGTGATATATTTTTTAAACAAAGTGGATTAGACAACTTTTCAGCAATTTTTTTGTCTTTGGTTTCAAAATAACCTTATTATGATGTAGCACTTAAACATAGGTGTTAATATTTGGGAAGCATTATTAATCTTAGCTTATTTAAAGTAAATACATGACGAAGATTTTCTTTTT